>RSEF01000028.1:794399-810826 GCA_003993805.1 Himantopus leucocephalus
CCCCCCCCCCCCTCCCCCGAACAAGGCCGCGTTATCTTGGACGGGGACTGAGGCCTGGGAAACTCAGTTCATTTGTAAGGGGATTACTGCCTTGCTTCGCAGTGGGTTTGTTGCTTCTTCAACTCCCTCGCTCTGGTCTTGCCCTGTCAACCCCAGGCACAGGCTGTGCCTCCCCCCGCAGAGCCTCCTGCAGCCCAGGGAGTGAAACCTCCCAGCCCCACCACCCACCCCAAGCCTAAAACCTCCAAATCTGTGAGGGTCTTGCGCTTTCCCAGCCCTAAAGACCTGGAAGCGGTCAGAAGTGGCTAAGGTTTGGCTGCTTTCCCGTGGGATGAGCTGGAGGGATAGGAGCAGCCGCCAGCAGCAGGGGAAAAAAAAATCTCTAAAAACCATCTCCCTGCCCAAAGGGAGCCTCTGGCACGTTGGCTGAATTGGGACCTCGTGGGGGAACAAGGTGCAGCCGTAAAATCCCCTCTCTGGTTTTGGCAGCAGCGGAGACGCTGTGGAGATGCTGCTCCCACCTCGATCAATGTGGAAACTGAGGCACGGAGGGAGGCAGCGGCGGTGGAGCTGGCAGCAGAGCGAAGCCCTCCGGCCCTGGGGTGGTCCTTCTGCCACCGCCCAGGGGACAGGTTTGGGGTGTTGGGGCTCCCAGACATCCTCCCTACCTGCACGCGGACCTCCGGCAGGTTGACCTTCATGGCCAGCTCCTCGCGGCTGTAGACGTCCGGGTAGTGGGACTTCTCAAAGGCGCGCTCCAGCTCGTGCAGCTGGTAGGTAGTGAAGGTGGTGCGGTTCCTCCGGTGCTTCTTCTTCGGCTGCTCCTCCTCGGTGGCGGCTGGCGGGGTGTCCTCGCCGTCCCCCGGCTTCCGCAGCTCGCCCAGGTCCCCCTCACACTTATTCAGGAACATAGTGGCGCCTGCGAGGGGACCCACGGGGGTTAGTTGGGGCGTGGGGATGTCGGACCCCCCCCATGCAACCCCAGGCTGGGGATGGACGGAAAACTGGACGGATGGATGGGAGGACAGGGCAGCCCCAGAAACAGGTTACGCAAAGGTGTAATCCTCTCTTCTGCTGCAGTGTTATCCCGGGGACTGACCTGGGGTCCCAGGGACTGACCCGGGGTCCTGGGGACGGTGCCCTGGGCACCCCGCACTTGGGTCCACCGTGAGATGCGACCAGGTCAACGCGCCCACCTGAAGCTGAAAGTCAAATTTCACCTAAAGTCAAGAATTTTATAAAAGTACCATCACTGAGAGCCGACCCAACCTCTGCCCTGCCCTGGCGTGGAGGGGACCAAGCTCGTGTTGGGTCCCTCCTTCCAGCCCAGCTCCTCTCCTCCAGCTTCTCTTCCCTATGGACTACGAGTCTGTTCCTGCACCACCGGACGACCCAATGTTGGTCCCCAAGTGTGGCTGGGGTGACCCAGCACCATCCCCCGGCTAATAACCTTTTTTCTGCATGCTTATAAGCATTTTCAACCCTTCCAATATTTCATCTTTAAGCTTTTTATCCGGCATCTGAAATCTTCCTGCAGTATTTGCTGGGGATTAAAGGTCCCCTTCTACCATGATGATGTAGGCAACCATGGAAATGGGGCAGAAAGTGGTAATCCTGGGGCAGTTCTGCCGAGGGGAAGGTGCTGCGTCGCCCAGACACGCCAGGAAAAATTCGGCTAACAAAACGGGTGTGGGGATGGAGAGGGAACGCCCGATAATTCTGGGAGGGAATAAATGGGGGTCCCAAGAGGGCGGCATGCAGGGGCTGAGCGTCGGGTGTTGCTCAGGCTGTGCACGTGTCGGGTGTCCGTGCGCAGCGTGCCCGGTGAGTGCCTGTGTGTGTGATGGGCAGTGTGGGTGTGAGCAGTGTGTCAGCAGCAGGTGCGTGTCTGTGGGACTACAGGGATGTGCACGGTGTGCGGTGCAGGGTGCTCAGGGTGTGCAGGGCTGCGTGCTGCGGGGCGCAGGAGGGCACGCGTGCTGTGGATGGAGTGCGGGGTGGAGTGTGTGAAGCACATGCGGGGCAGTTTGTGCAGTGCGCGCAGTGCCCAGGGTGCAGTGTCCACGTGCACAGTATGCACAACACCACATCTGCACCCGCAGCATGCCGGGCACGGTGTATGTGCGCAGTGCGAGCAGTGTGTGTGCAGCGTGCACAGCTGACAGCGGGCGTGCAAGGAATGCAGCACGTGCAACGTGTGCAGGTTGTGTGTGGGTGCAGCCTGAATCCGTGCGCAGTAGCTGTGGGCACGCAGTGCGTGCAGTGTCTGTGCAGCGTCTGCACAGTGCGCACGGTGCCTTTGTGTGCGGTGCACCCAGTGAGTGCAGCGGAGGTGCCTGCAGGGTGTGCAGCACACAGCACGCAGTGCGCGGTGCGGGTGTGCAGCTTCTGTGCGTGCGGCGCACCCAACACGTGCAGTGTGTGCCCAGTGTCTGTCGGTGCTGCGCAGCGTGTGCAGGGCGGTGGGCACAGCATGTGTAGCGCGGGCAGTGCTCGCCCAGGGGCTGTGTGTGCAGTGTATGTAGTGCGCGCAGTGTGTGCAGTGCACAGTGTTCGCAGTGTATGTGTTGCAGGTGCAGCATGTGCAGTGCATGCACAGGGGCTGTGTGCAGCCTGTGCCGTGCTGTGCATGCAGAATGTGTGCAGCAGCAGCGTGTGCGGCTTCGGGAGCTGCCGGCCCCCCAAGATGCCCCGTGGCCCCTCACGGGGTGGGCTGTAGCCCCAGGGGGCTCTGGCCAGCTCCGGGTCCAGCCCTGCAGGGGGGCTGCTCTCTTGGGGTGTCCCGGGGGAGCCGCGAGACGGGGCAGGGGTGCTGGGTGCTGCACCCCGGGGTGCCCCGTGGCAGGGATGAGTGGGTGCTGGGGGGAGCAGGGGCCCTGTTGTCACCGTGCCAGCGTCGCGGTGTGTCCTGGGGCTGGGGACATGGGGAGGGGACGGGCGGGGTCCTCTCTGCCACCATCCCGCTCTCACTCACCCGCTTCTCATTTGCGCAGCTCCGCACCTGCAAGGAGAGGGGAGAGGGGATGAGCACCCAGAGCACCCAGAGCCTCCGCGTGGGGCACGGACCCACCCGCGGGACCCACCACCCCATCAGGGCCCCCCAGCTGCCCTGACCAGCCATATCCCTCGGCCCCACAGGGCTATGGGGGGAGCTGGGGGTGTGGGGGGGGAGCTGGAGCAATGGGGATGGGTGAGATGGGCACTGGGTGGGGGGGACTGGGGACAAGATGGGGCAAGCGGGAGGAGAGAAGAGGTGGGACAATGAGGGGGGACAGGGACAAAGTGTGGTGATGTGGAGGTCAGGGCCAGGGCTGGGGGCAGCCCCCATCGTCCCCCCATCCTGGCCCCATCTGAGAGCAAAGGATGCCAAATCCCCCCCTGGGAAGCAGAGCAAACCCCGGCGTGGGAGGAGGAATGAAGCGAAGAACGGCAAATTAGCCAAGCGGGAGTGACCCGGCAGCAGGGCAGCAGCACCGAACCCTGCGGGATGGGGGGTGCAATGGCCAGACCACCCCTTTCCGCTCTGCCTCGGCCGGCCAAGGTCATGGATGTCACTGCGTGTGCAAGGGGGGACCCCAGCGGGGTCGGGCACTGGCCGCCCCGTGGTCCCCGTCCTCCACTGTCTGGCCCCGGGAGCCCTGAGCCTTCACCGTCAGCATTTCGGGAATCCTGCCTAAAAACAGGCAGCGCTGAGCGGGTGCGGTGGGGAGAGCTGCCTCCCTGCTCCCGTCAGACATTTTCCTGTGGTTGCCGTCATCCCAGCAGCAATTTTGGGGTTTAAGCTCTTAAGCTTTAAAACTGTGCTGGGAATCTCAAGGACCCAAAGCCTCGTGAGGGTTTTCCCCCCATCTGCTCGACGCCCCGAGACCCGGTTTTCCCGTGGGCGCTGCCGGCTGGGGGGGAGGGGGTGCTGGTTACTGAAAACACCCGAAAAGGCAGCAGAAACAGCACTGAGCCCTGGTTAAAGTGGGCAAAAATATCGCTTCCCCCGGTGCCGGAAAACAGCAGAGCATCAGTGAGGACAAGCGGCCTCCCCCGGCAGTGGGGGACACGGAGGGGACAGCCCGGGGACAGCCCCGGCTTTCGCTGGCTCCCATTTTTTTGCCTTCGAAAGCCCATCTGAGTGCCAGGAAGGGCTGTTTGCAGCAGCCGCTGCGGGTGGTGGGGAGCGTGGGTGGCTCCTGCCCTCCCGCCCCGGGTGTAAATCGGCGCAAGTGATGCTGACGGGTGCCCGGCCCCCGCTCCCGAGCCCCCAGGGAAGGGTGCCACCCCTGCCCCGGCCCCGGGCGCACCCCGGGGACACCCGCTCCCTTTTGCAGCATCTTCCCCCGGCGCTTCCTCCCGAATCGGAATAAAACGGCGTTACCTGCTGGGCCCAACTCGGCTTTTCCAGGAGTATTTAACTTTGCCGGTCCCTCCTGGGAACCAAACAAGCGGCTCAACCTCACCAATCTCGCAGCTTTGGCAGCCAAAGTTGCCTCTAGTCTTCTTATTTGTCACAGAACCGCCGCGCTAAGGCTCGGGAGAATCTTTATTTAGTGTTGCAGATGTCACCAAGGCCCCGCAGATTGGAAATGAGTCCAAAGGATTAAGACGAGGTTATTAATTGGAGGCCTTCCCCTTTAAGAATGATTGACAGTTACTTTCTGGACAAGTAATTGCTCTAAATGTCCCCCCAGCGCGGGTCCGGGGGGGCGGCGGCGGACAAAGCCCCGAACTGCCTTCCCCACTCAGATTGTCTCCCCACAAAGGCGTCCTGCTGGAGTTTGCCTTGTAATCCCCTCATTACGGGCGAGGAAAAAGAATTAGAAACAGGGGGAGCGGAGAAGAAAGGCCGGGGCGATGGGGGGGGGGGAAGGGGGGNNNNGGGGGGGGGGGGGGGGGGGGAGGGGGGGAGGGTTTCCTTCGGCCGCAGAGGCTCTGCCCCGGGGATGGGGTCCGGGGTGCGGGGCGGGCGCCCCAAGCCTCATCGGGATGGGGATGCTGCGGTGGTGGGTGTCATTGCCCCCGGATGGGGATGGTGAGTCCGGGGGTGGCCCTGGTGGCGGTGTGTGTGGCCCCGGTGATGCTGCCTGCAGAGCTCTGCCCGCGTGGGGACCGGTGGTGGGGAGCGGGTGTGGGGTGACAGCCTGCGATGGGCACTGAGTGTGGGGACCAGCAACGGGGACAAGGAGTGGGGTCTGGGGACCCGCTATGGGGTCTGGGTGTGGGGACCAGCCATGAGGACCAAGCGTAGAGACCAGCCACAGGCACCAGGCACCCTGAACAGCCACGGGGATCCGGTGTGGAGACCCGGTGTGGGGAGCAGCCATGGGGAGCAGCTATGGGGAGCAACCATGGGGAGCAAGGCATCGGGCACCGTCCATGGGACCAGGCGTAGGGACAAGCCGTGGCCGTGAGCCTGAGCACAAGGACTGGGCATGGGGACACCCTGTGGGGTCCAGCCGTGGGGACCATCCCTGGGGGCTGCCCGTGGGCTCCGACCGTGGGGGTGTGGGACTGGGACAGCCGGGCTGGGGGGCAGAAGTGCTGTTCCTCTCCTCCCCCCTCCTCCTGCCACCCCGGGGACCCTGGCCCAGGGACAACGGGAACATCACAATGGGGGTCCTGGGGTGCTCGGGGTGGGGGGAGCTCGGTGATGCCCAGACCCCCTTGTCCCGCCGGGCGGGTTTTGCTCTTTTCTTTCTCTGCTCACTTTTACTTTCTCCCAAAAGCCGCTTCCTGCCACCTGCAAACGCTGCCACCCCCAGCCGCCGTCTCGGCTTCCTCCCACTCCCTTCCTCCCCTCGCCACAGTTCCCCTTTTGGATGGCAAATGTCACAGTGGGGTTTTTGGACCCCCCCTGCACCCCATGCCAGGTGGCTGCTGGCCCCGTGTGGGTCTGTACCATCCCCACCAGAGCTGCTGCCGGTGGGACCCCGTGGCCACATCTGCGTCCTGGTTTGGTCCCCGAGGCAGTCTCAGCATCCCTCCCGGTGGGGCTGAGCGGCTTCGCCTGCCCCATCTGACACGGCTCTGGGGACAGCGTGTCACTGTCTTGGGGATGGCATGCCACCACCCTGGGGACAGTGCACCACCATCCCAGGGACAGTGTGGTACCACTCCAGGGACAGGCTGGCACCACCCCGGGGACAGCATAGCCCCACACCAGGGATGGTGTGACATGGCCCTGGGGGCCACGCAGCTCCTGGGGACAGGGTGACACCCCTACGCCAGGGCCCCACCTGCAGCAGGGGTGTGCCACCTTCGGGGGGAGAATTGGGGACATCCCTGGGAGCAGGGACAACACGTGGGGCCAGAGATGCAGATGGGCACCTGGACCTGCAGCCTACCTGGGGCCAGCACTCATGCTCATGCCGACCACCATGGCGGCCACAGGAGCCAAGTCACCTGCTCCAGTGGCCCTTGGTGGCTTCCCCCAGGGTGTCCCCCCCAGCCCCGGCGGGCGCAGGGGGTGCTGCCATGCGGGGACGGCAGTCCGTGGGGCGCCAGGGCTGCCTTTAGGAGCAGGGAGCCCGGTGTCGGCGCTGCCCGCCCGGCGGTGTGCGCGGTGCCGGCCCCGCTGACCGCCTTAAGGTGTTGNGGGGGGGGGGGGGGAGGCCAGCAGGCTTATTTGCCAAATGATTATAATTGCCTTTTAGGAGCAGATAGCAAATTGATTTGCTTCCTCGTCCAAGGCCCGTAATCGCTTCATCACTTTAAAATATTAATGCTATACTTCTTTGCTAGTTTCCCAATTACCCTAATTGAAGGCAAATTGGTTAAGAAGGTGCAATGCAGAGTATCAGGGGGTTTAGTTCACTCAAATGACAGTTTTAAACCTCCCTAATCCTATTAGCGGGCAAAGCTGCTAACGCTTAGAGACGCTGCGTCAGCTTACCGGGGCGGTGGGGCCGGAGGCGGGGGTCGGGGCGGGGGGCGGCCGGGGGCCACCGGCCTCACGTGACCAGCTCGGCCGGGGATTTATCACTTTTTTAGTTCATTAAGAGGCCTTGGGCAGGCGGGGAGGCGGCAGGGGTGACCCAAAAGGGTGCTGAGCGNGGGGGGGGGGGGGGGGGGGGGGGGGGGGGGGGGGGGGGGGGGGGGGGGGGGGGGGGGGGGCAGGACGATTAGCCAAGGAGACCTGGCGGAGGGTCCTGACCCGAATCCCAGCCGGCACTGGGAGCCCCCGCGCAGCCCCACTTGGGAGCACTGGGAGCCGGGATGCCGTCGGGGTGGGATGGGGCCCCGGTGAGGAGCAGGGATGGAGGCGCCTGCTGTGACGGGGCATGTTGGGGACCTCGGTGCCACCGTCCTGGTGGCTGGCACTCAGCACCGAGCCCCAGCCCTGGGGAGAGCGGGGATGTGGAGTGGGAACGGGGCTGCACCGGGTGCCGCGGCTGCTGCCACCCCATCGAGGACCTGGCCGGGGGACTGGTGGGGACACGGATGGCCCCATCCCGTGTGACACGGGTGGATTTTTGTGCCTGAATGGGAGATTTTGCAAGTTCTGAAGGAAGGCTGGAGAGCAGGGATGGTAGCGACGGCAGGGACAGTGGGGATGGCAGGTGCAGCGAGGCCACCAAACGCGAGGAGGTTCCCAGGTGTCAAGCCCTGACGTGCCTGTTGCACGCTCCCTGCGATGCTCCAGCACCCACCAGCTCCTTGACTGGTTCCTGGAGGGGTGGGTGATGAGGAGGGGAGCCGAGCACCTCGTGCACCCGGCGACCTCCTTGCTGGAGCTCCTGCGGCTCCGGGTGCTCCAGCCGGGGTGGCTGAGACCTGTGGCTCTTGTGACCGCGACGAGCTCCATGGCACAGCTCCCAGCCCACCTGCGCTGGATTCGGCCGCCCCCTCCCAGCCCCGCCACCGCAGCCGTGGGCAGCCCGGGCCAGGGCCGTCCCCACAGGCCTTTCCGGAGCAGATGGCCCCGGCGTGGGGAGGACGGAGGCGGCTCAGCGCGTCCTTTCTTTCATGCAAACACAGCGTGACTCCCCCGGCGGCTCCTGCTCCGGTGGGGAGGTGCCATTGGGGCCAGCGCTGGCCGTACATTTTACAAGGGTTCAGCTAGCTTAGTCCTCGGGGACAGGCGACTCAGGCAGATTAGACCTCACTAAAATAGGCAGGTATTAGTGATCTCAGCAGCCCCCAGCCTTCCGGCGCGGCGGCGTTTAAGCCAGTGCCGCTGCTGAACGGCCGGGAGCGGGGAGCAACTCCTCAGAGGGGCAAGAGGCAGCGGGATATCCCGGCCCCAGCCAAAGGGACCCCCTGTGCTGGCAGGGGGATGCTCGAGGGGGGGGTTAAATGCTGCCACACCCCCCGCTGGTGCTGCCCCCAGGGGATGCCCCGAGGGTGACACACACACACACACACACTGCTGCAGCGGTGTCATCGCGTCCTCCCCCCCACAGCCCAGGACAGGGGTTGTGCGGACAAGGGGTATGGCAGGAAGACCAGACTGGTGCCAGCAAATGCCGTGTTTATTGACCCAAACGGTGCGCGAAGCCCCAGGGCTGGTTCCTGGGGGTGACAGAGCATAAGGGACCGCCACCTGCCCCATCCGGGGGCTCACACCAGGGGCACGGTGGGGAGGGGCTTGGCCAGCAAAGCTGGAGGGCACCCAGGCGTCCTGCATCCCAGCACCCACCCGGCGCACCCTGGAAAAGTAACAGGGAATGGTTTGGGGGAGGAAAACCCACCCCCAGTGCATGTATTGGGACCCCCGCCCCCAGATAATGGCACCTGTGACACGGGCATCCCATCGGTCCCAGGGGGGCAAGGGCTGAGCCCCAACACTGCCTGTGTCACCCGCCGGCAGGGCGGGCAGCGATGCTACATCAGGGCACACTTCTCCTTCACCTCGTCCATGGTGCCCAGAGCGCGGTCCCGTAGCGCCGGCAGGTCCACCTCCCGCAGCTTTGTCAGGAAGGCAAAGGCCCCGGAGCCATCATCATCATCCTCCTCTTCCTCCTCCTCGCTCTGCACCATGGCCGCCAGCTCCTGCGGCAGCTCCACCGCACCGCCGGCCACGTGCAGCTGAGCATCATCCCGCTCGTCCTGCACACGGGTGGGAGACGGCGTCGGGGATGTGGGCAGACCCGGGCACCCGCCAGCCATGGGGTGGAGGACGGGGGAGAGCAGGTCCCTCTGGGCCAGCTGGGCACCACGGGGGCGTTGGGGATGCTTGGGGGGACGCCGGGACTGTCCGGTTCCAGATTTGGACGGCTGGACGGACACATGGCCGGACGGGTGGTGCAGACGGAGACAGCAGCCGTTTGCTGCCCTCTTCAGGAATCATCTCCCGTCCCGGGGGGAGGCCTGGCAGCCGCCCGGCCTGGGGCTGCCCCGGAGGATGGAGGGTCCAGGGGAAGACCCCCTGAGGTCCCACCGCGGGCGGGCTGGTCCTTACCTGGGCCAGGTGGTACTTGTCCCGCAGGTGCATCCGCACAGTGGCCCGTTCTGCCTTCCTCTGCGCAAACGCCTTGTCCCGCTCGATTCTGCATCAGCGGGTGTCACACTGTCACCCCCCTGCCTCACCAAGCCCCCCACCGGAACCCACCCCCAGCATCGCCCGGGCTCCTCGGCAGCAGCGCGCCGGTGGCAGCCCTGGCCAGGGCGGGAGGAGAAGGGGATGCAAAGGTCCGCAGGAGGGTTGCAATGGGGATGTGGGGTCAGGGGCCGCATCCTGCCCCCCCAGCCCCAGCCCCCAGCAGAGATGCTCAGGGAAGGTGCCCGTTGGGGGCACTGGCTCAGCTGCTGGTTGCTTGGCCACCGGGTCCCCACAGCACCTGGACTCAGGGAGGTGGGACCTTAATGCAATCCCATGCTGGCCTGTGGTCGTCCCTTAGCTCCATGGGTGCTGGGCTGGCACCAGACACCCACCGCTCTGGGGGCACTGACACCTGGGGGTGCCCCTTGTCACCTGCAGTGCGCCAAGCCACGGTCCCAGCACCCACGGGAACCTCCCATGCTGCAGGGAGAGGCACAGAAGGGCACCCGTTCTGCCCCTGTCCCTTGCCCCGGCTGCCTCCCTGTCCTTGTCCCAACCTGGGGACAGCCCACGGTGGCCAGGACCCCGGTCCTGGTGTGTGGGGGACCCCAATGACCCCCCCAGCCCCAGCAAAGCCTTACTTCTCCTCCAGCAGCTGCC
This sequence comes from Himantopus leucocephalus, assembly GCA_003993805.1. NCBI lineage: Eukaryota > Metazoa > Chordata > Aves > Charadriiformes > Recurvirostridae > Himantopus > Himantopus leucocephalus. The sequence goes on from RSEF01000028.1 coordinate 804,529, forward strand.
GCTGGTACTCCTCAAACTCCTCGCGGGCCATGCCGTTGGGCAGCGTGGCCGCCTTGCCATCCTTGGGGGGACCCTTGGGTGGCTCCTCCTCGTGCCCCTGAAAGTTCTTCAGGGCGGACGTGAAGAAGGAGGCCATGGGTGGGCGGCTGTGGCAGCCCGTGCCCCACGGTGCCCGACGCCACCGGGTCCCTGCCCGGGGCCGGCACCTGCAAGGTCAGCGGGACCGGCTGCCCCAGGGGCGCTGCGGATCAGGGGCGGATTAAGGCATTAGGAGGGGAAGACACAGCCAACGGGGTGGAAAGACCTTCCTGCGCCACTCGCTGCACCCAAGGGTGCTTGGGGGGGACGGTGGTGTGGGGAGACAGCGGGGTGCTGCCTCGTTGGGGTGGTGGGGAGGTGGAAGGAGCCACCGAGCCCCAGTGCACTCCGGCTCGGGCCAGAAGATCCCCATTGCATGGGCTCTGATGAAGGGCATCACCTGCAGGGCCAGATCCCGCTGGGAGGAGTCCTGCGCCGTGGGCACCCAGCGGCGCCCACGCCGGCACAGCGGGGGTTGGAGGTGCAAGAAGTCGGCACAGAGGAGACCCAAGAGGATTAGCTGAAAAAACCCAATCGAGGGGCAAAGGACTGGAAGGAAGACGAGGCGGTGGGTGGGCGCACAGGCGTGCGTGCGGCCCCGTGCCCCCGTTAATCCCGGCTCCACCGAGACGTCGGGATTGCTTGGGAGCAGGCGCGGCCGGGGGCTTCCCACTGCCGGAGGACGTGCCCCACTCCCGTAATCTATATGCAAGCAATTCCCATACAGACTCTGATTAAAAGAATAATCCCCGGCTGCGCAGAGCCCTGAGGGGAGAGGGGCCAGGCTGCGCGAGCCGGAGCTCCCGGGCCCCCCCAAGCATTTCCCTGTGCTTTGCCAGGCCCCAAGCGAGGGATAGGCCTAATTTGAGCCCAGAGGCTTAAAGATGCTGTTGAACTAATTTCTTTGGTTTAATCAAAAAGCCCAAATCCGGGTGGTTTAGCTGACTGCGCCCGGCGTCCCCGCGCGGGGCCGGGTGGCTGGAGCGGGGCTGGGTTGGGGTTGGGGTTTCATCCTTCAGCGAGCGGAGATGTCCTGTCCTGTCCCTCGTCACTAGGAGGGACAGCTCGAAGGGACCCCATGCGCGGCACCCGCCGTCCAGGGCTGAGTGCGGGATGTGTGGGGCACGGCCCCCCTTGGGAGGGGAGATCGACCCCATGGGAACCTTCTCTGGGCTGTGTGGTGGGAAGCAGGAGCCGTGCCAGGATGGATGGAGGCCGTTGCCTCCTCTTCGGGCACCCCGGAGGAGGAGAGCTCTCCCCAAGCTGCTGTCCCGTCTCCACTGGGAGAGAACGGTGCCGGGGGCCACTCCACTGCCCGGCCACCCCTTGCCACACCACTCCCAACCCCGGCAGGTCCAGGGGACTTCTAGCCACGGATCCTGGGAGCTGGACGGGGGTTAAACGTCCCTCAGGTGCTTCAGCTCCTTCTGCAGCTTCTCCGTGAGTTTCTTGAAGGATGGTCGCTTGCCTGGCTCCAGCTCCCAGCAGCTCTTCATCAGGGCATAGACAGCGGGTGGGCAGCCCTCGGGGGCCTCCATGCGGTACCCCTGCTCCAGCAGCTCCGTCACCTCCTTCAGGGTCTGGCAGGATGGAGAAAGCCAGCTGGGACCCCCCTTCCCTGCCCAGACAGGGGCTCGCCCTGGCCAGGGGACAGTGGGATGTCCCTATCCCATTGGTGCCAGCGAGGTGTGACCTGCGGCATCCCCCAGCACAGCACTCACCAGTTTTGGGTAGGGTGCTCGTCCGAAGGAGAAGGTTTCCCACAGGAGGATCCCGTAGCTCCACACGTCTGACTTGGAGGAGAATTTCTGTGGTGGCAGGAGGACAGGAGGCTGAAGCCAGCCAGTGGCCACACTGGGCCCCCGTCCCTCCCTGAGGGCAAGACAGGAGATGGCACCTGCCCCCCACCACCCCCAGCTCCCCGGAGTGCGACCCCCCCATTCCCTTCCCACCACCCACACAGCCCTGGGTCCATCCTGCCTCATCCCGATGGAGCTGCCCCAGTTCCCACGATGCGCCAGGTCAGGACGGAGCCCATATTTCAGGAGATGCAGGGCTGAATGCGCCAGAAGCCACCATGGGGCAGGGACAGGTCGGTGGGAGCAGGGGGGACCCAAGGGGGCGAGCTGCTTCGGGAGGGCCCCCCACCCCTCCTTCCTTTCCCACCATCGCTCACGTTGTGTTTTAGGGCCTCCGGCGCCGTCCACTTCACGGGCAGCAAAGTAGCGTCTGCACCCTTGGGATTGACCCGGGCCAAGCCGAAATCACTCACTTTGGCCACGTTCTCCTCAGAGATGAGGATGTTGCGGGCAGCCAGGTCCCTGTGCACCAGCTTCTTGGACTCCAGGTAGTCCATGCCCTGGGCCACGTCCCTGCCATGGGAGGCAGATCACAGTGTCACCGCGTGTCCCCCCGGGCTGCGCGGGGGGACGCAGAGCACCGGTCCCCTGCCTGCAGGGAGGGAGACAGACTTACAGAGCGAACAGGAGGAGCTGCTGGGTCGGGACGAGCGCCCGGCCCCGCGTGCGCAAGAAATTCACCAGGTTGCCCTGTAGAGAAGGAGAAACACGTAAGGACCAACAGGACCAGGGCTGCCGGCAGATTTTACCTCTTGCAGGGGCTGCAGCACCTGGCACCCATCCAACTCAGCCCCCAAAAGGGGATTTTTGTCCCCAAATCCGAGTGACGATGGGTCCTGCTGGCTGAGGACCAGCTGGGTGCTCTCACCTTGCTCATGAACTCCATGACAATGTAGAGGCCGTTGTGCAGGATCACGCCGAGCAAACACACCAGGTTTTTGTGCTGCACCTTCCTGAAATGGAGGGGATCCGGGTCAAGGGGGTGCCTGCTTGTCCCTGGGGCATGGGGCAGGGTTGGGCTGTTTCCCCCCATGGGGGTCTCACGTCATGGCAGCAGTTTCAGTGAGGAAGGCCTGGGCAGTCACATCACACTTGATGTTCTTCACGGCCACCTTCTGCCCCATATACTCGCCCTGCAGGACATCTGGGAGGGGATGTTGGGGGTGAGGTTCAGCCCCGTGCCCGACCCCTGCATCCCAGGCTGAGCCCCCCCATGCCACAGGATGGGGAGGGGACATCAGGGGGAAGCCCACGGCCAGGGAAGCTCCAACCCCATCTTCTCACCTACCTCCGAACTCGCCTTGCCCGATGCGGTCTCCCAGCGTGAGATGCTGCAGGTTCAGCAACCAGCCGGCTGGGCAGGGGCACAAGGGTGGGTTAGCAGGCGGCACCAGCAGGACCATGCTGCCTTGTGCCCAAAACCCAGACCACGACCCTCTCCTGTCATTCCCTACCTTTGGCCAGCTCCTCCTCGGCTGACTTCATCCCGGATTTTGGTTTGGGCTTCACCAGCTTGGTGCAGATGGCTCCCTGCTCCTTCATGTAGTACTGCCGAGGGATGGAGAGATGGAGGCGATGCGGCGATGCCACCTCTTACCGGGGTGTCCGGGGTGTGGAGCCAGGATGGATGCTCCAAGGAACCCCACCACCATCGCCGCCCTCAAGTGGCCCAGAACCGCGTTTCCCCCAGCGCTGTGATTTGCAGCCCATGGTCCCCTCCAGGCACAGCCAGGGAAACACTGTGACGGACCATGGGAGATCCGGGATGCCACCGGTCAGCTGAGGGCGGTTTGCAGAGGCGACGCGGAGCGGAAGCGGCAGGACGGCTGTCGCAGTTACAGAATGGGGCCGGGGAAGCTGAAAGGGGAAAGGACCCACCCGGAAGCAGAAATTGTGTCTAAATGAGGAAAACATATGAGAGTGCAACCCCCTGGAGAGGAGATGGGCAGCAACTACAAGATAGGGTGAAGATGGACCTTGAGGAAGAGCTTGCTGGAAGGACGAGAGCTAACACGGCAGCCTAGGAGCCCCACGGAATCAGCAGGCGAGGGGGGATCAGAGGGGAGAGAAACATGGCAAAACGCCTCCAGCCTCAGCAGGGCTCAGACTTCGTCCAGGGTCTGGGGGTGGCAGAGGCTGCCAGGATCTTCATTTTCCAAAATGCCCTAAGCCCCACTACTGCATGAAGCACGAAACGAGCAGGGATGGGGGGAAAGAGGGCCCTGGGCAGGGGACCAGGGCTGCTGCCAGCATGGCTGCTTCGCAGCAGAGGACGTCCTTGGGGCATCCTAGATCTGTCCATTGCACCCCAAACTGAGTGGGAACCACCAGCCTTTAGCAGGGATGGGGAATTACACCAGGCAATGAAACCCAATGAAAACCACAGGAGAAAGGGACGGGGACCTGCCACTGCTCTGGGTGACCCCATGAGGTTCTTGCCCTCGGTCCGGTGCTGGCAGCGCTCACTGCTCAGGGAGGAGGGTCTCACCTCGATCATGTCGATGAGGTTGGAGAAGTACTGCTGGCTGTCGATGCTGAGCGTGTTCTCCTCGTGCACCACGCGGTAGTGGATCACCTCCTTGCCGAAGCTCACGCACAGCACGTAGTCGCCGGGGTGCCGGATGGACTCGCGCACCAGAAACAGCCCATCCTCGGGGGGCTGCAGCTCCTGCACCGCCTCCACCCCCGAGATCTTCCCGTGGAACCAGCTGGGGAGAGGGGCGTTGGGGAGAGGGGCCGTGCCGGCAGGCTTCCCCCAGCGCCAGCAGAGAGATGGGGAGGGCAGAGCCCCCGCCAAAGCTAGGTAGACCCCATTGCATGAAACCCGTCCCTGCGAGGTCCATCCAAGCTGGGTGGGCTCAACTGGGCGTCTTTAAAGCCAGGCACTGGCCCCAGCAAATCCCTTCATCGCCAGGGCACGGCTACGGGCTGCTCTGCCCTCAGCTGCCCACCCAAAACCTGGGTGGGGGGAAACGCACTGGACTCATCTGCTGCCACGGCCCCTGGGGGCTGAGCCCCCCTCGGTTCCCCCCGGTTGTACTCACGGCATGAGGCTGAGCTTGGGGTCGACGCGGATGGCGCCACGCTCCCGCAGCGCGCTGGCCGCCAGCAGCCCCTCCTGCCCCGTCTCGTTGTGCCTGGCGCGGTACCAGCCCTTGCCCTGGGGGCGAGAGGGTCTCAGAGTGAGGGAAGGAAGGCAGGATCCCCCTGGGAAGCGGAGGGACCTGTCCCCGGCGTCCCAGCTGATGGCACTAGGGTCCCATCCCCTCCATGCTCTCCCAGGGCAGCGTGTCCCCCGTGCACCCATCGGGCTCACCTCCACGGCCTCAATGATGGTGACCACGTCGCCCTTGCGGAAGGCCAGCTCCTGGGCCTTGGGTTTGGTGTGGTCATGCTTGGTGACGCACTGCGTCCCAGGGGACCAGTGTTTCTGCAAGGGAGAAGGCAGCGTCAGCAGGGACAGCAAGAGCTGGCCCCCCTCCGCCTCCCACGGCCATCGGGGCCAGCCCCAAGGACCCTTCTGAAGCCCTGGCTGGGGATAAGGGGCACCGGGCATGAGCCCCCCTGCACCCCACAGTGGTCCTGGGGGGACATGTCACCCCGATGTCAGCAGGGGAAGTGCTGGTATCCCTGTGGCAGCCCCACTCACCCTGGACATGGTTGGCCGTCAGTGCATCAGGGACTCCCTGTCCTCTCCTGCTGCCACCTGCAGAGAAGAAACCACTGCTGTCCCCACAGGGTCCTCTGGCCAACGCAGCTCCTTGTAAGCCCGTCCATCACCCAGGGCAGCCCTGCACCACAGGAGCTTAGAGCAGGCTGCAAACCCTGCCCGCGCTGGCTGTACCCCGGGGATACTCCTGTCCCAAACCCAGGGGGGAGCAGGACCCGGCTGTCCTGGCCCCTGCCCCTTCTCCCTGCCTTGGAGTCCAAAGCTGCACTCCACCACCCACCAGCACTGCTGGCGCGTCAGGAGACCATCGCCGCGGCGGGGAATGTGGTTTTACAAGGAACTTGTTTTTTCACCTCCTGTTTCAGCCGCTCTAAGTCATCAGGGCCACGAGAGGCACCGGCCACGGGGCCCTGATGACGTGGGACGCAGCAGGGCTGATGCGGGGGCTGCTCACCGCAGGGGGAACGCTGACAGGCAAGGCTGGGCCAAGGTGGGATTGACACATCCACTGACTGTGGGATGATCATGCAAGTTCCCTGTGCTCCCTGTCACTAACTTGTCATGCTGGGATGCATGTGACCACTTTCCAATTAAAAATTTTGGGTCTTGTCCTACTGGAGTCCTTCATCCCCAGTGTGACCTCCATGGGAGGATCATAGAATCACAGAATGGTTTAGGTTGGAAGGGACCT
>RSEF01000028.1:810926-821174 GCA_003993805.1 Himantopus leucocephalus
GCACTGGATGAGCTTTAGGGTCCCTTCCAACCCAAACCATTCTGTGATTCTGTGTGGGATTTCTGCAGTGCTTTCTTGGTATTTGCATGACTCGTGATAGTTTTGGACAGTGTTTATGACTAAATTGTAGATGAAGCAGAACTGTAAGAAGTAATTCATAATGATTAATTGCTTCAAGAAGTTATTCAGGCAAAAATAAATAAATACTTGCTTCCATTTTCCAAAATCTCTATAAAAGACTAGTATTCTTTTGGGGCAAAGTGCAAGTGATTTTTAAGATTAATGTGCTACTTCAGTACCTGTACTAAAACTACTGTACTTAGTTCTGTCTCAAACGACATGCTTTCTGGGACTCGGTGTGGTAACTGTGGTAGAAGTGGGAAGGAACGGGTGTGTTTCCGAGAAGCAAAGCAGCTTCTCGGTGTCACTGATGAAGCCAGGTGTAAGGTCATCGCTGAAGAATGGAGCACTGGCTGCTCCAGGATTGCATTGGATCATTGATTGGATTGCATTGGCTCAGGAGAAAAGTTTTGGTTCAGACTATGGGGTTTTAGCTTCAGATTCATTTGTTTTCAGAGTAGCTGAGAGGCATCATCTATATCTTTAGTCAAGGGGGTATTCTGTGTATTTTCAAAAATATACTGTGAACTATGTTCTAGACTGGTAATAAATAGAATCACTTCTGTGTTGTGATGATAGGGTTTGATCAGCATAGACTTGTAATGGAAAATCATGCCCTTCTACTGTTAGTTTTGAAGATGGGTGATTAAATCCTTGAGGTGCTTGTTCACATCCAAAAATATGTTTTTACAAAAATCCTTCAAAAAGCTGCTTGCTTTTTTTTTTTTTTTTTTTTTTTTTTTTNTTGCAAGGACACCTTGTAGTATAAAAAACCAGAAACCTGCCAAGGGGGTAACAAACAGCAAATGCTTGTCTCCAAAGTTGAGCCAAGCAGTGCATGTAGAACATGTCAGGTTCTGAAGTTGGCATTTAGAATATTAAACAGAAAAAGTGGTTAACAGTTATGATGTGGAGCAGAGATTTAACATCGGGCTGAAGGACATAAGGAGGACCTAGGAACCAGCATCATCTCCTGAGACCAGTGGACAAAAGAACGACAGGAAAACTAGTGGAAACCTACAGAAATGAGTTTTCACTCAATTAAAAATAGACTATGAGAGTGGATGCTTCCAAAAATGTGTGAGAGAATAACTAGTCCACTGAAAATTGGCAGAGTCTGCGTTGCTAGCCGTGTGGCAGTTTTGGTAATTCCAGTCTTCGGTTTAAGGACTACGCTAGAAATAAATTCAAAATTTAGAAATGGCTCCATGAATGGGAGAAAATACTGTGAGGGAGAAGAAAAGTGTGATTCTTTACTGTCCTGATTTGAGGTAAACCAGAACTAATTTTCTGTTCAGTAATTTTACTTTGCAGCTAAGCCTCTTCTAACTGACTGAAGTCTCTGAAACTCTCTGAAATTAACAGCATATTGTGGAGACATTGTTCTCAGAGTGATAAGACCTGATTAGCTGTAATTCATGCCAAGGAACGGGATGCAGAGAGGCTCTTGCTTAGACACTGCTATAACAACCAAGGTCAGGAAAAGCATAGAGGGGTGGCACCTGCAGGGAGGAGCAGACAGGACAGGTGACCCAAACCTGACCAACAGGGTGTTCCATCCCATCTGCCTCATGCTCAGTATAAAAGCTGAGGGATCAAAGGGACAGCTCTCTCTCGCTCTCTTTCTTCAATGGCCAGCGTTTGAGGAGGACGCTGTCTGTTCGTCTGCCTTTGATCCGATCTGTGTGTTCCTGAATCCAGATCTGGAATCTAGTTCCCATCCATTGCTGAGTCCAGCCTGGGACTTCCCCAGTGCCTGCCAGTGACGTGGAGCATCCTGGGAGCTTGATACTGGTTTTGTATATGTTTCTTATTTTCTTTTTATTGTATTATTAATATTTCATTAAAGCAGTTTAGTTCCTTCTAAACTCGTAAGTTTCTCTGTCTCTGTCTCTCTCTCTCCCTTCTCCCCTTGGACAGAGCGGTGGGGGAGAGCAGCTGTTGTTCGCCTCAGTGGCCAGTCCGGCCCAAACCAGGACAGACCTACCTTCTTTAAACCTTTCATTACTGTTTGGTTCTGTTACACCCCTACTTAGATGAAGTAGGCATCTAGGCTGTCTTAATACAAAAAGGCCTTGTTCTGTGGAACTGGAAGAACCTCAGGTTACCGTAGTGTTTTGTTCCTCGTTCTGTCATTTGGAGTCATAGGATGGTGCAGTTTTAAGGGACATGAGTCCAGCTTCCTGCTCGGAGCAGAGTCAGCTGTGAGGTCAGACCCGGTTATTCGGGACTTTATCGCATCTGGCCTTGTAAACCTCAGCATGCTCCAGTCTCCTGAGGATCTTGGTGGACCTTCACTGAGCTCGCTCCAGTTTATCAGTGTGTTTCCTGTATTGTGAGGCATTGAGAATCGGATGCAGTGTTCTGGATGTGGTGAAGTGAGTGTTGAGTAAAGGGGGATGATCTCTTCCCTTCTGTGTTCTGGCTGTACTTCTGTTAGTACAATGCAGGATGCTCAGCCTTCTCTGTCACAGTGCGCTCCTTGCTCTATACCATGATTCCCAGGTCCGTTTGCAAAGAGCTGCTCTCCAGCCAGTAAGTGCCCAGTCTGGTGTTGCTGGGGTTTCTTCCTTCCCGTGATCAGGACTTTGCATTTGTCCTTGCTGCCTTTCATAAGGTGCCTGTTGGCTCATTCCTCCAGCGTGTTTAGGTCCCTCTGGGTGGCAGCCCTGCCCTCCAGCGTACTGATGGGTTCCTCCCAACCTGGTGTTATCTCCAATCTTCGTGAGAGCGCACTCCTATCACCTCTTCCAGGTCATGGGTAAAAGGTTAAACAGCAGGTCCCAGGATAGATCCCTGCAAAACTCTACTTGTTGCAGGCATACATGTAGAGTGTGGGGCGGGTTGTTTTTTGATTGGTTTTTTTTTGGTCTCTTTTTGAAGATGAATACAGCATTTGCCTTCCTCCAGTTATTGGGGACCTCTCCTAATTTCCATGACCGTTCAGAGATAATACAGAGCAGTTTTAGCCAGGACGTGAGCCTGGTGTCTCAGCACCTTTAGAAAGAGCTCATCTTGTCCCATGGATTTTTATGGGTCAAGTTCTCTCAACCAGTCAGTCCCTGACTTGATCTTCATCCACTGGTCCTTCTCCTTGAGCTCTTTCCCAGGTGCAGAGAGCCCTGTGAGACTTTGTTGGTGAAGAGTGAGGCAAAGAAGGCATCATGTACTACTCTTGCCGAATCCCATACCCTATTCAGCAGCTGTCCCGCGTTTTCCTTTTTCAGCCTTGTACTGCTGAGGCAGCAGGAGAAGCTTTTCTTGTTACCCTTGATATTGTTTGTTTGTTTGCATTCCTTTCAAGTCTCAACTGCAGTTGAGCTCTGGCTTTCCTGAGACTAAGTGGACAGTGTTTCTAAATTCCTGCCTTTGTAGGCTGTTGCTTCTTCCGTCTCCTGTACGCTGCCTGTTTGCGCTGGAGCTCTGCCATCAGCTCCCTGCGTAGCCGGGCTGCTCTGCTCCCTATTTGCTTGTTTCCCTGGCTGTTAGGGTGTTAGGAAACAAAAGATGCTGCATGTGTAGCGCTGACTTGTCTCAGGGGGTTAGAATACAGCCTCTTGATGGCTTGCTCTGCCGCTCCTGCCTTGCTGCACTTCTGCGTTGGCATAACCCTTCTTTTGGAAGCTTGATGCAAGGGTGCCTGCATTTTTCTCGGGGTTGACGTGGTTATGTATCCCCAGCTATACAACAGTGTAACTGTACTAAAGAAAGCCCACGCAAGGCACATCTGAGCAATTTTGAGCTGTCCTCATCCTCTGAAACGACAGTCACAGCTTTGAATTCTGCTTTTTCAGCACGTTGATGTCTGGTCTTTGGATGTGGTATTCCTTGATGCATTCCTACATATTTAAGCTATCTGGTTATCACTCACAGCACATTTCGTAAGGCCAAACAAACAAAAAAAACCCCAAACTCAACTTTCTTTCCAAGATGCCGCATCGTCCCCTGAGTGACGTTTGGGGAGATCTGTTCCGCCCTTCTGTGTTCTTTACTTGGGCTTTTTAAATTTCATCTCAAAACACTGTTTCCCGGTTCAGAAAACAAATTCTAAACTCAAATGCCTTCATACTGAGGTGCTCTGACATAACAGGAGCCAGGTTTAAATTTAGGTTTTCTTGAGAAGGATAGGATGGGGAGAATCTGTGTTAGCTGCTTTCAGGGGGAGGCAGGGGGAGCAGCTAGTCTGTAGTGAAATGGAAAATAAGTAGAAGCTCAGGTCTCATGTTAAACTCCCCAGTGAAACTGGAGTTGTCAGGTGGTAGCGGGAGGGGAATAAGAAATGGGCTCGTAACTGAAGCAGTGTGTCTCAGGGAGCTGGGAAAGGAAGCAAGGACATGGACAGAAAACCAAGTGATGCACAGAAAGAAAATGAGTGCCCTCCTTCATGAAAGGGCTTTTTATTGTGGAAACAAAACTAGATTCTTTCTGCTGAAGGAGTAGAGGAGTTTGCTTAAAACTAAGGTTTATGGTCACTTTGTTAATTATTCATCCAGATAAGGACCTACTTGTTTCTTTTTTTTAATCTTTGTCTCTTGAGTAGATTTACATTTATGCAAGCTTTTTTAAAGTTTTCTTTTAAAAGGTTTTTAAATTACTATCCACTAAAATACTTTGAAAACTGTTATGGTAATGACTTCTTTTGCACAATAGGTTTCTAGCAGGCTCTTAACATCATGATAAAGCGAATAACTTGTGTCCTTGTCTGCGGTAAACACTTGACATAAATCCTTATGCTGTGTAAATGCCAATTCCTTATGGCATGCTCTAAAAGGAAGGTAGCTTGTACTGTTTAGGAGGAGGTAATATGGAGTAAAATTGTGAAGCAGAGAGCGTATCTGACGAGTGATCTGTCGGGGGAACGGTGTAACGTGCCTCTCGCAGTGACGGGACTGTCATGTATTAGATGTCCTAGCCTGTTCAGAGATGAACACTAGTAACTGAATGGCAGGAGGTGGCTGAGACTGATGGTAGTAAGTAGTTAGAGCAACATAAGTTACATTGTCAATTTTGCATGGGTTGGCTTTTTTTTAGTACTGAAGGACTGTAAATTCATGTTGCAGTGATGTAATTTAAAGGCGGTAAGTATAGTCTAAGGGAGGGTCTGTATTTTAGTTTTTGTAGAGAAAGATAAGTAATTGATATTTTCTTATCTAGTGGCAGGTAAAAGTTAACAGGACTATGATTTCTGGGTTTTCGTATGAAATTGTCAAATGTTTACAGCGAATATGAGAAAACCTGGTAACTGTTGTAATCCTGCCACTTTTCAGACCCTTCTTTTTTTAATCTCTGTTTCTGTCAACCCCATTACGTCCCTGCTCTCTTTTCCCAGGGCTTTCAAACCCTTTGGTAAGGAATAGTCATTGAGGAACTCGTATAAAATTAGAAGCGGAGAAGGTGCAGAATTTTGCTCAGATGAAAACAGTAAAGAAGGCCAAGGGGATACGATATGGTCACCGCTTGTGTGTGCTGTAGGGAACAGACACTTGGAAGGATAAGCGTGTGTAAGCTTAAGGACAGTATTTGCACGAGAACAAGTCGATACGAAGTATGAAGACTTGCAGTTAGAAAAGGAGAGCGTTGGACGGGGTTTTCAGAGTGTCTGGGATGAAAATCTAACTGCTCTTAAGGTGAAGCTTGCTTACATTTTAGGGAAAGGGAATGTGTATAATTTGTGATTACAACAACTGGACCCTTTTCGTCCTGTGTATCCATGAGTGCTGTTACATACAGGATAAAGCCAAAACTAAGTAGCTTAATCTCCCTTGTTGCTGTTCTCAAGCAGTGCGTAAACATATAACCTGTCTGATGCTTTGCAAGAAAGGTGCCGGCTCAGTGCTGGTGGCCTTCCTGCTGCCTTCGCTGGGAACTCGCTGCAAGCGGGTAGGGAGGGGTACTCGCTCCGCTGGTCCTGGGCTGAGCTCTCATCCCCCTGACTGGGAGTACTGAAGAAAGGTTAATAAATTTATATGCTGTGGTATCCTGCTCTTCTCCCGCTGCCAGGAGACCAGTCACCCCCTCCCCAGCGCAGTGCCCACCTGGGCGGTGACAGCCCTGACTGCCAGGGCTCCCTGGTCCACACTCAGAGGGATTAGTCCCGTTGAAGTCTGTTTCCGGGCTCTTTAAGGGCCTATTGCCATAAACTTTATTAGGACCTCGTTCTGTTCAGCGCTTTGCTGGAATATTCATGTTTCTGTGGCTTTCAGGACAGGCTGAAAGTATCTATAAAGCAGCTGGTACTCTGAGCCTTCGGAGCAGGGCTGTCCCACTCCTCCCACCCAGTCATTGCCTACTGTCTGCGTGCCATTTGTTCACTCTTAAACTTATCTTTGTTTTCTTGGTCAGATTCTGGAGAAATAAGCCAAGGTCCAGGTGCTAAACGTTTTTCTAATTATTAAATTACTTGTTTTCTTAATCAGGGGAAAAGAATCTCAGTAGGTAAGTGATTGTGGACTAACCAGATTTGATCTGAATGCTTGACCATCCCTGACTAATAAAACAAAAAATGAAGGTTACAAAGAAATCAACAAAACTGGTTGTTGTAGGTACGTGTAAGATATGTCTGCAAAATCCTGATCCATGTTATCCGTAGATCTTTAAAGGATAAAGGTGCAGAAGCTGGTGTCTAAGATCTTGCTTTTATTGCATTTATTTGTTTCCTATGCAGAGTTAAATCCTACTTGGCTATCAAAGCGTGATTTGCTGTTACAGTTGTGCGGAAGCGTCTGGCATCACGAGAGTTTGATCTGTGCTAGTGGAGATGATTTAACAGTAGGTCTGTAAGAGAACAGGATATTGTTCCTGCGTCAGGGTTGGACACAAAGGGGATCTGGCTTCTTCAGCAGACAGTGAAAATGAACTGGGACTGTTTATACAAGGAGTGTATTAGGAAACAGGCAATGACATTATTTGGGTTTAGATGAGTTACTGGTCTATTACGATTCACAACAAAGCACACAAATGCAGAGGACGTGCCAGGGAGTTGTGCTGCAGCGGTCGTTCTGCAGTCGATCTGTCACGTGTGCCGTTCTGGTAATGTGGGGAGGCTTATTTGGAGCTTCCTCCCATCCCTTGTGGCTTTTAGACTCGTAGGTCGCAATTCCTTCAGTAGACTGGGGATTCTTTCCTCAGTAGACGGAGTTAATCTGCAGTGTCTGCTACAGCCCTTCAGTTTCACTGACATGTTGTGCTAGGATCATCACCATTTGACACCTTTTTTTTTTTTTTTTTTTTTTGGTTGTTTGGGGTTTTTTTTTCCTGTGATTTTAACAGTNGCAGGGTGTGTGTGGTATATTTTGTGTTCTGAAATGTCTGGAAAGTGTAAGAAAACTTCCTTGCCAGCTAAACTAGTGCAGAGCCACGCTGTGTGATTAAAAAAGGGCTATATTTCAGAAAAGAATCCACTACTATAACAATTATCTGTGTTTTCAAGCCTACTGACCAAGCTTAACAATAAATTAAAAATAATATATTTTTATATATTAATTATTTTTTATTTTTTATTTTTATTATTATTATGTAGCACATTCTCCTATGCATGCTTACAGTTTTCTTTAGAAAATCCCATAGATCCAGCTGAGACAAGGGGAAGTTGTCTGAAAAAGGTCTATCTTTTATTGAATGGGAGTTGCTTTATTGCACTGAGACAGTCTTGGAAGTGTTTTAGTTATTTTTAGGTCTACTGTGATAAAAGCCTCTAATTGTTGGGAAATTGCAACCCAACATGATCTTAGTATATAGTGTTAGAATTGATAGTAGCATTTGTGGAGGTTGGAGATAGAGCAGAGCGAATAAATATCCAAATAAGTATCTTTTGCTTTAAATGTTTTAAAGATTTCTATTATTACTTTCAAATTCTTTTTGTAAGAGTTAAGAGTAAACTTACATAAAGTAATAGTACATAAATTGTCTGGGTTGAAGAGAATTTTTCACTCTTCAGTTTCATCCTGTGTTTGGGACGCTTACTGCTCATTAGCTATATGAATGTATGAAGGATTGAAAACTTCTTTTTCCCTCTCGTCTCCAGGAGTGAAGGTTGGAATGAGTAGCCTGATGATTTCTTACCCAGCAGTTCATCCGTTGACACTGTCTCACTTTCTGCTCTTTATCTACAAGAGTTTGTACTTACGAACTTTGTTAAATTCTTGCCTTTGTTCCACACCCATTAAGTTTACAAGACTGTTCAGAGTTGGTATTTTAGTCTTGAATTTCTTACTGTTGATAGATGGTCTGCGGCCGTCCTTGAAGACGGAGGGATGTCCAACGTGGCAAATGAAAGAGCTTTGAGTTGCTTCATATGATGTATGCCAGCCTTGAGAAACTTCTTTGGCTTATTTAAATATTTGCTGTGTGGATTATGTTTATGTTGCGTTCACTTTTTCTCATTTGCATTTCTTTTAACTTTGATGATAACTTCCTTTTGTTAGGATTAATTTAAAAAAATGTTCTTCCATGTAGGACACAGCTTAGGCTATGGCTTTGTGAACTACGTTACTGCAAAAGATGCTGAAAGAGCAATAAACACACTGAATGGCCTCAGACTTCAGTCAAAAACTATCAAGGTAGGATGTCTAGACTTTTTTCCTTCTTCTACGAAAATGGCATTCTAATAAACTTCATTCTGGTGGTAAGGCTTGCGTGCTTTCCAGCTGCAAGAAAGGTAGGATCTGGGAGAAAAGTAGTAAAGTGAGCTGTTAAGTCTCTTGGGTTTTGTAATAGCTTTGTATTCAAAGAGTCCCTTTTTTTTTTTTTTTTTTTTTNTAGGTGGGATCATTCCAAATTGTTGCCAGGCTTTTGAGCTCACATATATCTCAGAAACTTGATGATCTCTATTTTAAATAGTGTTAATAAACATGCACTTCTTTTCCAAAATAAAGGCTGGTAGTGCATGTGTAGGAAATCACACCTGCTTAGGTGATATCTGTAACTTTCTCTAGGAGCAGAAATTAAGATAGAAAACTGCACTTCAGCTGGTAAAATCTTTTTATGAGGTTTAAAAAAATATACTGACAGCGCAACTTCTTGGTGTGATCTGTGGTTACTGACAGGTCCAGTAACAGTCAGCACTTCAGACGGGGACTCTTGAATGTAGCAAATATGTTTGTTGGAAGAGTTGGTGTTGGTCTCCTGCTGTCTCTTTATAGCAGTGCCACTATAGTCGTTATCTGTTGGGTAAGCCCAAAATGAATGGAGTTATAGAGGGACATGACTTTCTCTTTTTGTTCTGGCATTTTCCCCCTAACTTCTCCCTATTCTGCTTTTTTGAATTCCAATAAAAATGTGCATTGTTTAGAGGGGAATAAGTGAAAGTGACTCATGACAAAAAATGTATCTTTTTTTTTTTTTTTTTTTTTTCTTTGTAAAGGTTTCCTATGCTCGTCCAAGTTCTGAAGTTATCAAGGATGCTAATTTATATATTAGTGGACTACCAAGGTCAATGACACAAAAAGATGTAGAAGATATGTTTTCACGTTTTGGACGCATCATCAACTCGCGTGTGCTTGTGGATCAAACTACAGGTGAGTTCTATCGCACTAGCTTCATAAAACTGTAGTGTATAGCACGTTTGATGTTTTTCAGAGACTGATAAAATTCAGAGACAGCTAAATTAGACTTTCACAAACTAACAATGACATCTGGTGTCAGCCACTGAAATAATTTTAATGTGATATCCTTTTCCAGTGATTTTTGTTTTTAAACACGGAATGACTAACGCTGCCTCCTTTGTTAGCTTACAGTCTAAACCTCATGTCGTATTTTATGCTGTTATTGTCAGTTTTACCAGGCTGAGCTGCTGATTTGCCAAATCTACTCTCTTGCTATGACACTTGATAACTCCTGTAGTGCAGTGTGCTTCTGGGCGATGTTTGTAATCTGGAGTGCTAATGTTACCTTTACTTGACACAAATGCAGCTATTATCCACAGGTAAATTCCAGGCCATAGTTATATATTAAAAAGCAAAACAGTAATGTGTTTTGTCTTTTATACCAACTTGGACCTCACTCACACGATTTCCTCATAGTTTAAAACATTTGAGGTGTCTTACAGTCCGCTGTGGTTACTGCTAAACAAAAGAATGAACTTAATACACTTAGTACTACCCTCTTGAATTTTCTGAATGTCTTTTGTTT
>RSEF01000028.1:821192-849661 GCA_003993805.1 Himantopus leucocephalus
TTGTTTAGTTAAGCACTCTGCTCAGGAGAGACCAAAGTTAAGGATTTCCTTTATAATGTTAATTCTGACTCGGTGTTACAATGTGTTTCACAGTTTTAATTTCTTACCTAATTATTTCAGACTGTATAACTGAAGAGTATCCTGTAACCTTAGGTATTCTGTTTTTTCCAGTAGCCCGTATGTCATGTATGAATTTGGAGACAACTTCTGCAAATACACTTTTTCATTGATGATGCATGTGCTATATTAGAATAGAAGATAATCTAATTCTAGCAATTTCACATTAAACCTTTATATACGGTAGTATGTACATTTATACACAGTAGTCAAGCAGCAACTTTCATCCCCTGTGAGGAATCTCCTGTAATTTAGAGTAAGCCATCAGCAGCTCTTGGTGGGATTAATCTGATTAAATGCTGCAGTCTTAAGTATCTCCGTCAGAGCTGGCTGCTTGTGTAGGCTTCTGCTTTTAAGTGTTTCGATTTGGTCCGACCACACTGTAAATGCGATTGTGTGTAAAAGAAATCTGAGGTGACTGGCTGAGATCTGGATACTGATATTGTAGACATGCGAATGTGGAGTGAGGAAAATTCTATCCTTCCTTTCCTAGAGAAAAGGATTCGTTTTGTCCAACTTGTATGGTTCTGTCTCTAGAGCTAGGTGACAGCTATGGGCAGAAGCAAGAAAAAGACTTCTAGAGCACAGAAAACTTATTAATACAAGCGTCCAAAATAGTCATCCTCCTCTGGCTGCCAGTGGAGTCTGGATAGCTGGCATCTGTCTTTGACAGAGCTATAAAATGAGATGACAGAAGTCGTACAATTAAAATCTCCAGGAATAATACCCTTTTCATTGAGGGTGCTGAGACATGGTGCTGTCTAATTCAGTGTCAGCTCAGAATATGCTGCTTGCTTTCAAATAACCTTAATTGTTAACCTTATTGTTTGAAGAATGTATTCTGTGTACGTTATGACGTTGAATGCATGCATAGCCGAGGTTTCTTTTCACTTCAAGAATGTAGCCGTGCCTTGGCTTTAAAACCTCCGTTACTTGATCTAGTCCCAGTTTGGACAAATATAATTTGTGCTTTTAGATGTACCTTCTCAGCACAGGTTGTTCTCTAGCTTTTGGGAAGTAATCTGTTGAAAAATATGCTTTCTACAATATTTATATTTTTAAATGAACACTATGATGGATCAAGAGATGAACTAAGTTGAACAGCATGGCAGCGGAGAAGGAGGAGTATGTTGGGCTCTGGGATAGTCCTTGCTGACTTCTGGGCTTCCTCCCGACACGGAAAGGCTCATCTCAGTGGTACTGCAGCATATAGTGCCATCAGCTCTAATTTGATGAGTTGATCTGATCAAGCCTCCTGTTTAGGAAGTAACCAGGAAGAAATAAAAAAATGGAATAAATTCTTGACAGGTTGACTCCTTTCCAGATTGCTGTAGAAACACCAGCTGCACGGTTGGTGCTGGCCATCTCCCGCCGCTGCTCTGCAGTTCTTTTCTTCAAAAAACGCAGTGACTTTGCATACTTAACAACATGCAGTAAACAAGATGAGTTGTTATTTATGGAAGTTTTCCCAGTGCCCCAAATGAAAATACGCCTTTCCTAGAGGCCATTCTGGGGGTAGTTGGAGGGTTTGGATTCCCTTTTGCTTGCTTGTGGCATGCCCAGGGTTTTGTCATGCTGCGTTTCATAGAATCATAGAATGGTTTGGGTTGGAAGGGACCTTAAAGATCATTCAGTCCCACCCCCTGCCCTGGGCAGGGACACCTCCCACCAGCCCAGGTTGCTCCAAGCCCCGTCCAACCTGGCCTTGAACACCTCCAGGGATGGGGCAGCCACAGCTTCTCAGGGCAACCTGGGCCAGTGTCCCACCACCCTCACAGTCAATTTTTTCCTGATATCTATTCTAAATCTCTCCTCTTCCAGATTGAAGCCATCACCCCTTGTCCTGTCACTACATGCCCTTGTAAAACGTCCCTCTCCAGCTTTCTTGTAGGTGCCCTTCAGATACTGGAAGGGGCTCTAAGGTGTCCCCAGAGCCTTCTCTTCTCCAGGCTGAACACCCCAAACTCTCTAAGCTCTTTCCTTCTATGAAATATGGGAAATAACGTTCAGTTGTTATAAACAACTTTGTGATTTATGATAAACTTAAACAACTTCTGAAACTGTCTTTGAAGATTGCCCTATGTGGGTGTAGAGTAGAGACAACGTGAACTTACTTGATATAGCCCTTTCTGAAACATAATTGGTAAAGTACTGGAATTAGTCTAGCCGTAATACCTGCTTTGGAATGAAATTTAAACAAAACGTGCCCTTTTAGCTGTGATAAACCATATTTCCAGACTATGGTCGAGTCACAGATGAGCAGTGGAGGGGGGAAGAGCTCTCATAAGGCATAACCTTGACCTCAGTCAGAAGGATAACGGCATCTGGTGGCTGGGGCCTGGAACTGGGGAAAAAAGACATAAATGTTTAACAGCAGTGTAACTGTTTCAGTACAGTTACCGAGAGGTAATTCTTAATCAGTTTTTAATCAGTTAAAAATAACATATGTGACACCTAGAAATGATGGCCATGATGTAGGCGAAATTGTGATCTCTTCGTTACAGAAGGTTAAACTGCTTTATTCGAGTTAGACCTTCATGCCCTCATCTATGAACCAGAGTGTGTATTCCGTGTGGAAAACTGAAAACATTTGGAAAAATCAGTGTCAACTTTGTGTTTGCAGATGCTTTTTAGTGATAAAGTAATCAATGCTAAGGGGGTTTACTTTGTTTTTAACGGACTGGAATTAATTCTCTTTTTTTTGTGTGTGTGTGGAATTCATTTAAATTGTTGGCAGATTCTTTTGTTAATGGAAATGTCAGTTGGTGATGGATTTTGTGGAATTCTACCATGTTGGAGTGGTTTTTTTATTAAGTGTTTTAGTCACTGTGGTTGTTACAGCTGAAATGAATGTGTTAATTTGTCTTTTGTTTCTTAATTTTCTACTTTGTCCTCTAGCTGCTGAAGAAACATTAGTAAATGTAGAGAACTTGAAAGCTGTGACCATAGAAATATTTAACTTTTTTGTTTTTTGCTTTCAAAGTTATTTTGAGTTTATCCTGAACTTCAATTTTTTTTTTTATTTTTTTTTTTATTGGTTTGGTTAAAAGGTTTGTCCAGAGGGGTCGCATTTATCCGGTTTGACAAAAGGTCAGAAGCAGAAGAGGCAATTACAAATTTCAATGGTCACAAACCCCCAGGTTCCTCCGAACCCATTACAGTGAAGTTTGCAGCCAATCCTAACCAGAACAAAAATGTGGCACTGTTATCGCAGCTGTGTCATTCACCAGCTAGACGGTTTGGAGGGCCAGTGCATCACCAGGCGCAAAGATTCAGGTAGGTTAGGAAGAATAATGCATTTAAGGCTGTACTGCTATTCCCGTGTCCGTCTGGGAAACTGTACTCTTGCAGCTGTGCAGTAATATCTTCTCATTGCAGCATGTGTGAATGAATACGTAGTGCACTATATGTCCTGCAGTGTTATGTAAATAAATTGTTGAATTAAAATATGATTAAAGTAAAATCTTACTTGTAAAATTTATATTGAAGTTAATTATGTAAAGGTACATACACTATGGTGTCTGTTTCTACAATTGAGTGTACAGTGAGATGGTAAAAAGTAGCAGATTCCCAGTGGGTATTGGTAGATGCCTGTCTCAACAGATCCCCATTCTGGAGTCCATATATCTGAATGCAGACGTAATTTGGCAACTTAATTAAAGCTCTGAACCATTGGTTCCAGCAGGGAGGTGTCATAGAAAATAGGAAGACCTTATTTGTGATTAAAAGGTTCTGTGGGATTTCTTTCCTTGAGTCCTTGTAAGTTCAGTAAGGTTATTGAGTAATTGCAACATACTGTCTGCTTCCAGAGCTGTGGAAGATATTAGGTATTTTGCTTGTGAGAATTGCCTTAGTTGCTTTGAGTATGAATTGCTGTAATTTGACTTGCCTTAGTTGCTTAAAGGAGGGTGTTGATAGTTGGACTGTGCTCTGGAAAATGCATCATATTTACTGTCTTGCAATTAATTAATTGGCTTTGTTATTAGATGAGTTCATGAGAGTAGTGTTTCCCTGCTGATAATATACTTTTTTTTTCCTTTTTCTCTTTCTCCTCTGAGGTATCCAATTAGCTCAGCAAAATTGGACTAAAAACTCATATAGCTTTTTGCAGAGCTGCTGTTCCAGTATTGCTGTGACTTTTCCGTAATGCTTTAGTGTAGCACTTCAAGAACAGCTAGGTGTAATGCGTCTCCAATGAGACTTTGTAGTCATCTAATGTTTAACACAAAGGGTAACTGGACAGGTTGCCCAAAGACACTGTGGAGTGTCCATCCTTGGATGTGCTCAAAACCTGGCTGGCGTGGGCCTGAGCAACCTGCTGTTGAGCAGGGAGGTTCACTGGAGCGTTGCCAGAGGTCCCTGCCTACCTCCATGGCTCTCCAGTTCTCTTCAGCTGTAGCCCGGGCAAGTTTGATGCAGGCAGCTCCTCAAACAAGATTTCATTTCCCTGAAGAACTCATCTAAATCTCCACACCCAAACCTTCTAGGCTACAGTAAAAATGTAGTAAAAAGAGATTAATGTATTTATGTTAATAGTTGCAGGTGAAACTAAATTTTAATGACCAGTTAGAATCATCTAGGTTGGGAAAGATCCTTAAGATCATCCAGTCCAAGCGTTAACCTGACTCTGCCAAGCCCACCACTAACCCATGTCTCTCAGCACCACCTCTGCCCCTCTGTTAAACACCTCCAGAGATGGCGACTCCACCACTGCCCTGGACAGCCTGTGCCAGTGCTTGACAACGCTTTTGGTGAAGAAATTTTCCCTATTTTCCATCCTAAACCTCCCCTGGCACAACTTGAGGCCATTTCCTCATATCCCGTTGCCTCTTCCTTGGGAGAGGAGACCGACCCCCCCTCGCTACCCCCTCCTTTCAGGGAGCTGTAGAGAGCGAGAAGGTCTCCCCTCAGCCTCCTTTTCTCCAGGCAGAACACCCCCACTTCCCTCAACCGTTCCTCAGAGGACCTGTGCTCCAGACCCCTCACCAGCTCCATTGCCCTTCTCTGGACACGCTCCGGCCCCTCAATGTCTTTCTTGTCATGAGGGGCCTAAAACTGAACACAGTATTTGAGGTGGGGCCTCACCAGTCCCAAGTACAGGGGGACAATCGCTGCCCCAGTCCTGCTGGCCACACTATTCCTGATACAAGCCAGGCTGCTGTTGGCCTTCTTGGCCACCTGGGCACACTGCCGGCTCATATCCAGCCACCTGTCCACGAACACCTCCAGGTCCTTTTCTGCCAGGCAGCTTTCCAGCCACTCTGCCCCAAGCCTGTATCGCTGTTGTGACCCAAGCGCAGGACCTGGCACTTGGCCTTCTTGAACCTCAAACCATTGCCCTCGGCTTATTGATCCAGCCTGTCCAGACCCCTCTGTAGAACCTTCCTGCCCTCAAGCAGATCAACACTCCCACCCAACCTGGTGTCATCTGCAAATTTACTGAGGGCGTGCTCAATCCCCTCATCCAGATCATTGATAAAGATATTAAACAGAACTGGCCACAATACCAAGCCCTGGGGAACACCACTTGTGACTGGCCGCCAACTGGATTTAACTCCATTCACCACCACTCCTTGGGCCCAGCCTTCCAGCCAGTATTTTACCCAGTGAAGAGTACATCCATCCAAGCCATGAGCAGCCCATTTCTCCAGGAGAACGCTGTGGGAAACAGTGTCCAGTTAGACAACATCCACAGCCGCCTTCTCATCCACTAAGCGGGTCACCTTGTCATAGAAGGAGATCAGGTTAGTCAAGCAGGATGAGCCTTTCATGAACCCATGCTGACCGGGCCTGATCGCCTGGTTGTCCGGCATGTGCTGTGTGGTGGCACTCAAGATCATCTGCTCCATAACCTTCCCCAGCACCGAGGTCAGACAGACAGGCCTGTAGTTCCCCAGATCCTCCGTGTGGCCCTTCTTGTAGATGGGCATCACATTTGCTAACCTCCAGTCAACTGGGACCTCCCCCGTCAGCCAGGACTGCTGCGAAATGATGGAAAGTAGCTTGGTGAGCACCTCCGCCAGCTCCCTCAGTACACTTGGGTGGAGCCCATCTGGCCCCGTAGACCTGTGTGTGTCTACGTGGCGTAGCAGGCTGCTGAGTATTTCCCCTCAGGTTATGGGAGCTTCATTCTGCTCCCCATCCCAGTCTCCCAGCTCAGGGGGAGGGCTACCTTGAGAAAAACTGGTCTGCAAAGGCAGCATGAAGTACCTCAGCCTTTTCCTCAGCCTTTGTCATTATGTTTCCTCCCGCATCCACTAGAGGATGGAGATTCTCCTTTGCCCTCCTTTTGTTGCTAATGTATTTATAGAAACACTTTTTATTGTTTTTTTACAGCAGTAGCCAGATTAAGTTCTAGTTGGGCTTTGGCCCTTCTAATTTTCATCCTGCATAACCTCACGACATCCTTGTAGTCCAACTGAGTTGCCTGCCTCTTCTTCCAAAGGTAATAAACTCTTTCCCCCCCTCTGAATTTCAGCCAAAGCTCTCTGTTCAGACAGGCTGGTCTTCTTCCCTGCTGGCTTCTTTTTCAGCACATGGGGACAGCCTGCTTCTGCACCTTTAAGATGTCCTTCTTGGAGAATGTCCAACCTCCCCGGACTCCTTTGCCCTTCAGGATTGCCTGCCAAGGGACTCTGTCTAAACAGGCCCTCTGGAAGCCCAGAGTGGCAGTTCTGCTAATCCCACTCCGTACTTCTCTGAGAATTGAAAACTCTTATCATTTCATGATCACTGTGCCCAAGATGGCCTCCAACCTTCACATCCCCCACAAGTCCTCCTGTGTTCACAAACAACAGGTCCAGCGGGTCGCCTTCCCTAGTTTGCTCATTCACCAACTGTGTCAGGAAGTTATCTTCTACATGCTCTGGGAACTTCTGACACTGCTTCCTCTCCGCTGTATTTCCAGTAGGCATCTGGTAAGTTGAAATCACCCTGAGAACAAGGGCTAGTGATTGTGAGACTTCTCCCAGCTGCTTATAGAATATTTCATCTGTCTCTTCGTCCTGGTTGGGTGGTCTATAACAGACTCCGACCAAGATACCTGCCTTGTTGGCCTTTCCCATGATTCTTACCCATAAACACTCAACCTTCTTGTCACCATCATCAAGCTCTAGACAGTCAAAATACTCCCTAACATACAGGGCCACCCCACCGCGTCTCCTTCCTTGCCTATCCCTCCTGAAGAGTTCAAAGCCATCCCTTGCAGCACTCCAGTGCGAGTCATCCCACCATATTTCCGTGATTGCAATTATATCATAGTTTCCCTTCTGCACAGTGGCTTCCAGCTCGTCCCGTTTGTTGCCCGTGCTGCGTGTGTTGGGGTAGATGCATTTCAGTTCTGCTATTGATCCCACCACCTTTTTCGGGGCAGAAGCCGTAATTCCTACATGACCATTCTCAGATGCTTCTGTGGTTTCTAACACATCAATAACCCTTGCATCTCTGCTGCCACATGGATCTCCATTCCTTACCTCCTCTGAGATGGCAGACAGAAGGACTGTGCTAGCACAATGTCCCTCAAACATTGGCCTGTTGCCCCCAGGCTTGTCTCTAGCAAGCCTGGTTTTATCCCCTTCCCCTTCAAATCTAGTTTAAAGCTCTTCTAACGAGCCCTGCTAACTCCTGCGCAGAGGTCCTGTTCCCCCTTTGAGATAGGTGTACCCCGTCTGTCGCCAGCAGGCCTGGTGTTGTGTAAACCAACCCATGATCAAAAAACCCCCAAATCTGCCGGTGACGCCAGGCTCGGATCCAGGTGCTGATCTGCCGGTTCTTCCTGTTTCTTCCCTCATCATTCCCTGCAACAGGAAGGATAGAGGACACTACTTGTGCTCCTGATCTCTTAACCAGTTGTGCCAAGGCCCTGAAGTCTCTCTTGATTGCCCTCAGATGACTTCTAGCAACTTCATCGCTGCCTACCTGAAAAATCAGTAATGGATAATAATCTGAGGGCCGTACCAGGGTAGGAAGCTTTCTCTTCACATCTTCGATGTGGGCCCTGGGGAGGCAGCAGACTTCCCAAAGAAGTGGGTCCGGTCTGCGTATTGGGCCTTCTGTTCGCTTCGTTAGAGAGTCTCCTATGACAATGACCCATCTTTTTTTCTTTATGGAAGCGGTTTTGGTGCAGGGCATAGGCTGACTTGACCTCAGCAACACCTCCAAGCTGGGTAAACCATCATCCTCGTTACTGTTTGGTTCCACTCGGTTCATTCATTGTTCTTTTATCGTACCATTAAAAGCAGCATTGATGTTATTTGCGTGCATGTCCTGTGTTTCTACAGGCATGAGTTTTCACAAATGGGGATAAGATAAAAGAAAATGTTCAGTCTCTTTCTGTTCCGTTCCTGCTTCTGTGGTAACTATGTCCACACAAGTTGTCTGTGCCCAGTGCTCATTTGTCAACACATTTTGGCCAACTTCTGCTCCTAGTTAGAGGCTTGCTGATGGAGAGAGCGCTGAAGATGTTTAGGTACTAAGGTTGGCAGAGGTAGTACTAGAGCCATTTTGGGTTAAGCCATGCTGTTATGAATATGCTGTGGAAACAAGAGTCACCGGTTGACTTGAAGACAACTGCTGGCCGTCTCTCTTCGTGTCTTGTCACAGACTTGCAAGAACTTTAACACTTATTATAAACCTCCCTTCCCTTAATCACACATGCATGCACATATGCACAACAGATGCACCGTCCCACAGCCCTTCTTATTTTTCTTCCCACCTGTGGTGTTAATTGCACGTTTTTCCTAGTGAGTCTTCCTCAAAGGATGCTGAACTTAATGAGTTATAATTATTCATACTGTGGTAAAGCTTAGGAACCTTAGCTTGGACTGAGTCTTGTTTGTTTGGTGTAGTGAACAAAACATGATGAAAGGATAAGCTGCTTCCAGAGAGCTCACAGTCTGCATAAATTACAGTTGTGGTTTCTGCTACGTAGAGGTTGAATCCTTAAACTGACATTTTGATTACACTGCATCCTATTCCATCATATCCCTGTAAATCCAGGATTAAGCCTTTAGTATCTCTAATTTGTAATTATTAATTTCCTACAGATATCGCTCAGACCCTTTGTTTAATGTTCCGTTAATCCTTTGTAGTTACTGTGGTATTTGGGGCTCACATCAGAAACAGGTCTTAATGCCTTGTCCCCCTGGGTTGGCTTGCTAATTCCAAGCCGTGGTCCAAAGCGCGCTCTGTTTCCATGCAGAAGGAATGATGCTGCAGCACGGGGTTGCGTGTGGAGGATAGAGAAAATATCTGGGACAGGGGTTTCTTTCGAGTGTAAGACTTGTTTACTTAAACAGAACAGCAGATCTTTAGGTGTTGAACTCTGCTGAAATGAAGGAGTTTATCTCCTAAAGCTCGAGAAGGCAAGTCCCTAGACGTCCTGTGCTTTGACAGTTCACCAGAACTTTATGCTAGAAGAATGTTTTTTCAAATCTCAAAAATATTCCCAGTTCAGCTGGTTTTGCTTTCAGACTTGTTTGGGGTTGGAACCAGTTCCCACTTCTTCTAATGGGCCCACTTCCATTGGTATCAGAGTCCACGAGTTAGGTCCAAAATGCCTACAGGGGAATTGTTATTTCTTGATAGTTCTTTGATCAAGGGGAAATGCGAGCAGACTTCGGTGTGTTTAACCCCATCACTGAACGTTATTGCTCCGACAGCTCCCACGCATCTGTTTTGTTTCACTCCAGTGAAATTGTTTAAATTTTCAACTTTTAAGCCAATTTGTAATTTGGATGCAAGTTGTCTGTGGTGAGAATGCCACAGGAGAAAACATTTCATCCAGAGTAGTATTTCATCAAAGTTCTAGAAGAATGTGGTACTGAACCCCCTTATTTCAGTTGCTGCTGCTGCTCTCTGCTATGTGGCTGTTTGATTTAACACCCGGTTATTTCGGGCTTAAAGCTCGTATCGCTGAATACTCAACGAGACTTGTTTTGTACGCAGCAGATTGTTCCTATCTGTGTCCGCGTACAGGAGAAACAGTTGCTCGTGAGGAAAACAATGGACGTGAGCGGTATCGGCGTAGTTAAACTCCCATTCTTTGTGGAACTATTCAAAACTAAAAAGATGCCAAGCTTATGTGCGAAGGCAACAGAGGCCAATACTAAAAATAATATTACCGCTTATAAGCATTATGTGAGCTGTGGGATTGCTCCCACCTGTGGTGCTGTATATAGCTGTTCTCAGCTGGCAGTGAAAAGAATTCGGCGAAAAGAATTTATAGGACTTTCATAGAACTAAAAATAAATTGTTTTCATTTAGGAGTATCACTTCTGAGATTATGTCCCCTAGTGTGTTAAAATAATCCCAGAATCTATTAAATGAAGCAGTCTGTCTCCTAATAGTACAGCAAAAGGTCTTCATATAACCGAGGAGCTTAGAAAGTGAAAAAGATTACAATGAAAAAAATACATACACTGTGGTGATAATGTCGCAAGATGTTGAAATTTTGAGGTTAGCGTGACTTAAAAGAAACACGCGTAGATAACATCATCTACAGATGCTTAGGGAGGATTGAAAAAGCAATGTGGAATAGGCAGTATAAAAATAAATGAAACAAAAATGAGGACACCAGCAGTAAGCACGATAAGAATGAGATCGTTCAAATTACAGTATTAATGGAATTTAAAAAAAATTTTCTCTGAAACATCTTGGATCTCTGTGGGCTTTAGTGTTGTTTGCCCAAATCAGACAGTCTTTCAAACATCCTTAATATGTATAACTTCTCCAGAGTCATCTTAAATTTGTGCGGTCAAAAAAAAAAATAAAAAAATCTTTTCCTGGAGGAGAAAGAGGTTT
Source organism: Himantopus leucocephalus (assembly GCA_003993805.1). Classification (NCBI taxonomy): domain Eukaryota; kingdom Metazoa; phylum Chordata; class Aves; order Charadriiformes; family Recurvirostridae; genus Himantopus; species Himantopus leucocephalus. The sequence continues at coordinate 832,110 of RSEF01000028.1, forward strand.
TGTGTGTCAGCCGCTCTGTTATCCCACACTAACCAGAGACCTCCTGTCCCTCCTGCCAGGCCTTCCGTCCTCGCTCCGCTCACCGGGTGAGCGATCTCCCTCATCCCGGGGGTCCTGCGTGATGCTTCCAGGTGGATGCACGCCTAAATGTAAACTTAGCCTTCCGCGTAGGTCTAATCCTATTCCACGTTTACTGTCACTCTTGCAAATTTCTTTTTTGGTGGTTGCTTTTTAACCAGCCAGAAACTTTTGTGAAAGGTTTCTTTTTCACATGAACTTGCAGAGTATAGCTTCACTTTAGAATCATGTTCCATCTGGGTAAGAGGGATATTATGTATGAGGTGATATTTCCTGTGGTTGGTTTTTTTTGAAATGACTTTTCAAGTCTTTTAGGGGTGTTTTTACCCTGGTTTGGTTTTGTTGGGCTTTTTTGTTTGTTTGGTTTTTGGTTGGTTGGTGTTTTTTTTTTTTTTATAAACCTATAACACTTTTGTGAGTCAGAGCAGGAAGAGAGGAGAATCTGAAAATTGGTGTATCCAAAGAACAGAGGTACTTGCTATTTTAGATTATTTTGCCTGTAATATGCATTCAGGCTTGTTGTCTTCCTGTGTTCAACCCTCAGCTGCTCTTCTACAAGTGTTTCCAGTCCTTGATGTACTGTTGATGTGGGGTTGTGGACAGAGCCTGAGGCTTTATAGCAATCGGGTTCAGAGCTATACTGACTGCTGGAACCAACATTGTGCAATTCTGAGCTTAGTGACTTTCTGCTCCCCGTACACGCGAGCAGGAACCCAGGACTGGCGATCTGTTGAGATGAAAACTTGCCAGGTATTAAGATAAATACATTCTACCAGATCATTACCCAAATGGAAAGAAGCTACAAAGCTGAAGGTGTCTGTCAGAAAAAGTAAGTGCGCAAACACAAGACCATTCTTATATAAAAGCAAATTAAATAGTAGATGTGTCACGTAATCATCAGATCACACGGATTAGTGCGTCTCATTCACATTCTGATACTCTTAACTGCTTTTTCAGTTTTACTATAGTACAAGGATTCCCAAACTTGGATGTGCTTGGGGCTGGCCAACAGTGGCAGCGGCAGTGAGTATGTGCAGCGTGAGCTCAGGTGTCCGCACTGCGTGCCAGAAGCCCCAGGCTCAGATGGCCACGTCAGCTCTGGCTGACCGCAGGCAGCCCGCAGCAGCTAGGCTGTCGTGGAGGGGACGGGGTCTGTACCACCGCGACTGCCGCTGCGCTGGGTACAGGAGGGTCTGATAGCTCAGGTGTCCAAGGAAATGAGCTCTGAGCACCGGAGAGCCTGGAGGGAGGGGGGGAGATGGTGACTGAGTGGTTCACTTGTGTGAGTGCATCAATCAAAGTGCGGCACCGAACGTGAGCTGACTTCCCTGCGTGTATGTGTGTGCTCCCCTCCCTGCCGCTCCGCGCTGCCTTCAGCCCTCCCTTCTGGATAGAGGCGGCAGCAGCAGCTCCTAACTCTGTGCAGGGCAAGAAAAAGTCAGTGGGGAAGTGTTTGGCACTTAATGCAGCGTTCACTGCCCAGACATCCGTTCCCTGTTTTCTCCAGGTCAGCAGAGAATCAGGAACTGCCACCGCCATGTTCTTGGCAGAGAGCAGCACGTGTACCGCTTTTAAGTGGTTTGCATATCACCAGTGGTACACCACAGTTTGGGAACCCCTGGTATAGTATAATTATATTTCTACAATCACGTGACCTCACATTTTTAAATAATACATAAGCACAAGGGATCAAATTGAATTTTTTACCTTAACTTTCACATTTCCTGACCTTTGAGTGCTTAGCTGCGCAACCGTAATATTGCATTAAAATATTCTGAAGCTTTGAATTTCTAGGATGGAGACCAGAAATTGAATAAAGGGGAGTTAGAGATGTGGGTTATAGGAGAAAAGAAAATAATAAGCAAGACATAAAGAGGAGATGTTTTTGGCTTTTTGTTATGCACACGTACTGCTGGGGTGCTATGCGGGAGGCAGTGTTTAGGAAGAGTGGGTAGGTGAGTTAAAAAATCCAGTTCAGTAAAGTCAGATAAATTTTCCTAGTGTGAAGTTGGTGAAGAATTAGTAAGAAGAAAGCCATACATGCATACTGAAATTGTAAAACTGTACTTAAATGTGATTTGCTGTTTTGATGTTTGAAAGCTACTGCAGTCAGAATATCTGCATGGCCAGTATTAAGGAATAAAACCCCAAGACTTGAGGTCTGTAGCTGAAAACATGGGGCATCCCAGCTACTGAGGAAGCAAGCGCTAATATTTCCTGAGCTGCGAGTATGCATGACTGGCTTATTTAGCAGCCTGCTGGTATTGGGAGTGTTTGCCTGCACCTGCTGCCTTATGGTGGAAAAGGGAGTAGGTCTTGTTCTGTTCCACAAAAAAAGAAATTTAAATTAATGCACATGATCTGTATGCTTAAAACCAAAACACACACGCACAGTCCCCCTGGAAAACCCAAAGAAACCCTTTGACTTAAGAGTTCCCAACAATGTTATTTGAGAGGCAAGAAAAGTAGGAGATGGGATGCAAAGTCCTTGAGGGAAACAAGCAGGAGATGCCTGAGGGTGGCCTGAAGCAAGGTGGGGCCTCCGGGCAGGCGGTGCCCGGTTTCTGCACTGGCGCCACAGGGCGCTCGGAACAGCCCAGCTGAGTCTCAGAGATGGATCTGGGTCCCCTGTGAAGGTGATCACATAATCTTGCCTTGCAACTGCTCTGTTGCCTGCCTGTTTCTAGGTAGGCTAGTTCCCTATCCATAAAGTAGTTGGAATACTTAACTTTTTTTTTCCTGGCAGCTGTCAATTTGATTGTCAATTTGAATGGGGAAACATTTCTTTCTGGCGGTTTTGATGTCCATGTAGAAAATAATTCATTCTCAGTTGCTTCCCATTCAAGTTACTTTGCTTAATTGAATTGAACTTTTACATGAAATATTGTGCTTTTTATTTGCTAGGTTCTCTCCTATGGGTGTAGATCACATGAGTGGGCTTTCTGGTGTAAATGTTCCAGGAAACGCATCTTCTGGCTGGTGTATCTTCATCTACAACCTTGGTCAAGATGCTGATGAGGGAATCCTCTGGCAGATGTTTGGCCCCTTTGGTGCGGTTACCAATGTGAAAGTTATTCGAGATTTCAACACCAACAAGTGCAAAGGTTTTGGTTTTGTGACCATGACAAACTATGAAGAAGCTGCAATGGCCATAGCAAGTCTTAATGGCTACCGCCTGGGGGACAAAATCTTACAGGTTTCCTTCAAAACCAACAAGTCCCACAAATAACTTGCTCGTGCTTTTTGTATGGAATAGATAATGGAGTGACAGAAGTTGAAACATTTTTGTTAGTGTAAAACTCATTTTGCGCCAATTTTCACAAGTGTTTGTCTTAGTCTAAATGAGAAGTGAAAAAGGTTTTATATTCTGGGATGCAACTGACATGTTCAAATGTTTGAAATCCCACAATGTCAGACCAATTTTAAGTTCCTTTAAGTTATTTCATTTAAAACATGTTAAAAATCCCCGGAAATCTTAAGTAGATTGCATTAACTAGACCCTCTGGATGGTGGTAAAATTGAAGCATGCTTTCACTTATGAGACTAACATTTGTTCCATTGAATGTTGTCTGCAAAAACTGGAATTTTTCTGAAAAATATCAGGCTGAATTCATTAATTTCCTTGTTTTTTATGTTGTTCTCTTTCCTACCCATTCCCCTCACCTTCTCTACCCCAGACATGGTAGTATGGAAGAAAAGTGGAGAAATACTAATGTTTTAGTTGCCAGTAAATTGTTTGATCAATTAATACTCATTACTACGTATATAGTTGAGGATTAGGCTTTTTTTTTAAAGTCAAGGTCTTGTAAGTAGTAGCATGCCAGCATAACTTTTAACACCATTGATGAGGTAAGTTGCACACTGAGCAGTGGCCAAGCTGTCAAATTCAAAGGTTTTAGAAACATTACTTTTAAAGCCCACTCGCTAATAGGAATGGACCAAAGAGTTTCAAAGAAACTCCGGGAAGATTTCAGAGTCAAAATGAAACTCCAAAAAGAGAGTGTGAATATATGTTGCTACTTTATCCAACTGAATCTCTTCTGTCCAAATATTTAATGCATGGTGCACTACTTACTGGTACATTATAATGCAGCCAGATACTTACTCATTTTCAAAGATCGTTATAGTTTGAATTTCTTTGGTAGTTCTATTTTGTAAAGAAAAAAAAAAAAACAGTTATAAACATTTGAGCATTGTATTTCTCGCATCCCTTCTAATGAGTGCTAGATTTTTCTATTTTAATAGGATTTTGTTTTGACGACTAGCTTTACTTATTGAACACTCAGCAGAAAAGTACTTACTACTTGCAAGTTAGATATTAACAAAAAAACCCTTTGATTTGTAGATTTAAAGATTAATCCCCCAAGTTTTCTGCAGACTGCCTTGAAACTTTGAGTTGTTCTGTTTCTGTTAATTTTCTTTTGCTTTTTTGTGTTTTTTGTTTGTTTTTACTTTTGCATTTAAGAACATTAAATTTGATTTTGTTTTGCTCAAATTTTGTTTTGTTTTTTATTTTCTGTTATTTTTTTGCTAAGTATTGCACAAAAGTGTCCAGCTTTCAAACGAGTGTTGTTTTAAAGAACTGTAGTTCCTCTCTAAGAGTTTTAAGTCACTCCTTTGACAGATGAGTAGAAGAAAAAGGGTTGTGAAACAAGAGCGCTCCAATAAATCTGGCACGTAGAAACTATGTGCCACAGACTGAGGTAACCCTGCAGGTGTTATTTGGTAGGAAACCTGAAAAGGATTGCTCTGTCGGGTAAAGGCTGCGGAAGGATTCTGTGCACAACTAGAGACTTGGCCTGGGCAACTGTCCGGTCTAGTTGTTGAGTTGCCAGGAGGTAGAGCAAACGCGAAAATGGGGAGAGTAGCAGTTTTATTGCGGTGTCTCCTTTTTTTGCGGTGAACCTCTACCAGTCCCAAAGTTTATTTTCAAATTCCAGAGGCCGTTGCGTGCCGCCTGCTCATGTCGCTCCATCCTCAGCCCACCTTGCCTTGTGTTCGCAGTCGTTCCTCCTCTTCCCGTGGTGGCACCTGCGGTCTCGCACAGCCTGAAGTCTGCACCGGCATCTCCACGTGCTGCGGCTGAGCTGGCTGCCCATCTCCATCCCTTCAGCGCTGGCTGGGAAGTGCTCTTGCTGGTATTTCTGGGACTGCCTGTGGCATACGTAAAGCCGTAGAGATAGACATCGGCACAGTGAGCAGCCTCCCACTGGTTTTGAGCTTGCGTGCAGTGAGTGTAAGTGGGATTTTTGCTATTCATATGTTCAGCCTTGCCTTTCCTGCCAGTCCTGTTCCCTCTACCACCTCTTGAGAAGCATGATGCTCTCTAGAACGGTGGCTGTGACAAAGCAACCAACTCGCACCCCCAAAATGTGCTGTCTGTTCCAGTGTCTGTTGCAGGCGTTTCCACCAATTGCTGTCATTTATCACTTCAGTGAATACTTCTTTTCTGTGTACGAGGAGAGAGTCAGAAGCATTCGAGGGATTTCCCCCACGTTAAAACTGCACAGTATAGAGAAGTCCTCTCACTGTGTCCCATCGCTTCTTAGCCTCGCTCTGTCCTGTTCCACAGGAGTGGGTCTGTAATCCCCTCCAGTTCCCTGTCATGTCCCCTTGCCTTATTTCATGTAAGATTAATTTTCAAACTAAATGGGCGTTGCTGTTTTATCACAGCATTTAGGTGGGGGTTCAGATTTCCAACGGATGGCACCCTAAATATGGCTTTGCATCAGTAATCATTCCAGGCGCGCTGGCCATGGCAGCCGTACTGGCAGCGCGCTGCCGTGAGCTCACTGTCATTATTTTTTTTTTTTTAAAACCTCTTGGAGGCGTTTTGACATCACTGTCACCTGACCGCTCCCCTGTTTTTTCTCTCTCTCCTTTGCTAAGTAAGAAGGACATGCAGGATATTGTGTTGGTAGTGGTATTAAAGCATCTCTTGTAGGAAACATCTGACACCAGTGGCCTTTGATAGTTGCTCTGAAAATAGTTCCTAGGTGATTTACGTGAGTAAAGAACTGCTGCTTGAGGCAGGAAAAGAGGGAAAAAATCCCGCTAAAATATGAAGAGCTGACACCAGAAGCGGTGTATGGTCTGCACCGTTTTAACAGTCAATAAATACTTGGCATAAATACCTGAAGTCAAGAAAAAAATTGTATATGTCTTCTCGATGCTTTTGGTCCTACACATTAGCCCATGCATCCTACTAGTAAAGACCAAAAGGAAACTTCTAGAAGTGGAAACTAAAGTAATCTGCCAGCAGTTTATCTACCCAAAAGGTGTGAGCAACTGGTTTCCTGACCACGTCACCTAGCACACCCTCCTTCGAAGCTCTCCCTTGAACGTACCTGCTTCAAGAGAGGTTTTGGCCTTTCGATCCTCAGAGAGTTTAGAAAAACTGCGGGTACGCTCTGCTTTGTCATCCTTTAACTGGATGAAATATAGATGTTTCTGTCAGGTGATACTTCTGTCTCGATCAGTGCTTACAAGATCTCTGTAGGACCAGAAGCCTGTCTCAGACCAGGCGTCTCTTGCATTTCTCATGAGATGCAGTTGGCTCGATGACGTAGCGAATACAAGAAAGTCTTGGTTGCTGGATTAGGACACGATGATCAGATTGTGACTGGATTTGACAGTCCATACTGGAGATGTGCTATGGGGAACAGCTGCGATGGGAATGTTCTGGGGTCCTTTAGGATAGGTTAGAAGCCCCATAGGACACCCCCAGGTACCTGCTTCTGCAGGATCGGGTATAATTCCTGATGAAAACACGTCGTTATGGCCGTGCTGCTGTTGCAGGGTCTGGTGTGTAGATGTCAAAGGGAATGACGATGTCTCAGGGGACAGGGCGTGGGGGTTTGTGCCACCCGTTCTGAAGGGATCAATCTGGCTTTCGTCAACCTGGGTGACACCATGTCCTTTTTACACTTCAGACAGACAAGTACGGTGACAAAATGAGAAGTTTAAAATAAATAAATAAAATAAAATAGGGGAGAGAAGGCTTTTTTATCCATTTCCTTACAGTCAGGGTAGCCTCAGAGCCGAAGATCTGCCAATTGGGAATGCAAAGGGCAAGGCCAGCGATGCTGGTGTCAGGCTTCAGCTGGGCTCTGTTTTCCAGTGGACCTGTCTGTTTTGTGTCCAAAACTCACTTTGCTTTCATGAAGAGAGGACTCGGTTGTATGTGAGTGCTCAGCACTTCAGCAGGATCTGGCCTTTGCTTCTGTAGCTCTTCCCAGCCGGGGTTTTCTCCAGCAGGTTTGGAAGGCAGTCTGCACGTCGGTCACCTTTTATCCTTGGCTGTGGTGGCAATAAAAAAGCCTTACGATGCGAGGGCAGGATCATACGTCGGGGCTCGATCAGCCTTCAGGACTTTTTAAAGCCAATTTATCTTTTTCGGGAAATTTCATCAGCTTAATTATTGCTTTGTTCCTTTTAGCTTTAGAATCATTTTGGTTTATCTTGGTATTTCTTCTGAAAGGGACAGCTCTGCTGCCCTTACTTGGTACCTGTCCTTTTCTTCACTTTTTTTCCAAACACTTGTGTCTGGCACTCCAGGAAGGCTTTTACCATGGCTGCTGAACACGCTTGTTGTGGGGCTGCTTCCGAAATGGCACGCGAGCAGGCTTCGTTCTTTGCACGACTGTGGAGTTTTCACTCTAAAAATGAGACAATGCCTAGTTAAAACCTAAACTGTCCTGATTGTGGTTGAAGACCACCTCCAAACTTCTCTGAAGATGTTCTGAGCTGAACAAAAAAAAAACTAAAAAAAAGAAAATTAAAGGATCAGGTTTTCTTAGTATGTAAAAAACTTGAGTTTTGTCAAAATTCAAATTCCTTGAAGGCTTTATTCAGACTTGGTCTTTTCCAGTCTGTTGACTGATTAATAAGTTTTTATTCCTGCTCAGTAACTTATATTTGCTTCCCAGATTTCCACTATGAATGGAATTCACCCCTGTGCAGACAGCTAGCCACAAGGCTAATAAGAGTTTAACCCTTCTGTTAACCATTTGCAGACAGGGAAATTTCACAGCAAATACAGAGAAGGAAACTCTAATGTCGCTATGTACGCTGTATAAGCTGGCAGGGGCAAGTCCAGTTTCTTCAGATGAGGAGATTGCAACACCAGAAAAGCTGTAAATGTGAGCAGAATCGAAGCAGCTCAGTGCTTTAGTTCTCTTGCAATTCCATTTTAGACGGGGTCTGCGTACTAAAGCGTTGAATTTATTTTGTTCCTCAAGCTACATCATCATAAAGTTTGGTTTCCTTGAGATGCTGTGCTCCACTCCTGTGTGTAGAGGGAGGGGAACAGAGCCAACGCAGCTAATGCTGCCTCCTGTGCCCAGCGCTTCGCTCCTGCCTGGCTCTGGGACTGAGAAGGACATGAGGATCCATCTCTTAGGGTGGAAGGAAGAGGCAGGAAACACCACTGTCCAGAGCAGCATCCCCATAGCAGTGTGTGTCCACACATCTCTCCTTCCCTCTGGTTGGTTATTTTATTTTTTTTTTCAGTACATCTGTATCATGAGAGCACAAAAACCACTGAAAATTCAGAGATACACGAGCCACTGAAATAGGGTAAATTTATCACTGCAGTGAGGTGGGCACTTCATGGTCACTTGGGTTTGTCCAGATGACCAAAGGGTGTCAATATGGAGAGGACACCTATTTTTGTAGGAGCATTGAACGTTGTAGTAATGTTTATGCAAAGCACTTAAAACTCTCTTTAAAAAAAAAAAAAAAAAAANACATTTATTGATAGAATGTCCAGCAGTTAAAACCAAAATGATGAAATAACTGTAAAGGTGATCCATTATTTTGAATGTGAAGTTCTGGAACTGAATAGTCCCTGAGGTCCTTAAACATTTATTATAATTTTATGTTGCTTTAATGTTCTGGGTAAGGTCAATAAAGTAGAGATTCTTCAAGTATTTCAGGAGAGATTTTTTTCAGTGTGTTCTCGACGGTAATAACTAAAGTTATTTTTTGGATAGTTTATAGTTACACATGTGCTTTTAAAAAAAACCCTTGGAGAATGTCCCCACGCTTACTTTTTTTAACAAAATAAACAGGTCTTACAATAAAATAAACTGTTTATTGAAAGTAAGGTCCTGTGCTATATCTACCTGCAAAACTTTAGGGTTTGTGGGAGGTTTTTTAACCTGCAGCTTTTTGTGAACTGCTGACGGTGATCTCATGGTTCAATCACAGAAGTCAAACACGGAGCAGTGTGTCCTAACGCCACCTCTGTTGTAAGGGTACCGTATTTTTGATTTCCTTAATGAGGAAACTTGTCCTCTGTAACACTGTCAGTGAAGCACCTTATTGTACCGTTTCTACTTTTAGCCTACTGAGAGTAGTTTTAGAGTGAAGGGACCAAACTCACACTTAGCGTAAGAAGACACAGCTCCCTTTGCGCTCCCTTAGTGGACCTGCACTTGGGTTCGGTTTTTCTTTTCCAAGAGCTGAATTTGTCACCCTAGGTACTTTAATCTTGGTATTTGGAAGCAGAAGAGGCTTTCTGTGCCGTAGGCGAGTTCCTCTAATGTAGCTCTGCACTTCTGGATGTTGGGTACTCGGCACCATAGAACTGATAAATACGAAGATCAAAAGGCTGGCGTTTATTTGCTGTGTTTATTATACCTTTTTGGTTTTCAACTTATTAATTTAAAAACCACGGAGTTCATAAAAAGGGTCGCGGTTACCTCCCTCTTGCCTGTCAGAGGTGGTACCCGCGTCTCGTGCGACTTCTCCCTGACGCAGCCGGCAGAATTGAGACTCGCAGTTAATTCCTAAAAGCGTCTACTCTTAGATTCATCAGGTACAGCCTCATTTCTTGTGGTTGCTTTTCTGTCGTGGTCTTAGGTAGTAAAACTGAACAAAACCTTTAAGTGTTGCTCTCTCCTGCTGCATGATTTAAAAACCAGTTGAAGCCTTTATGATCTCTAAAGCAAAACACAACACCCAGTGAGTGGATTTGACCTTAAATCCTGTTATTGTTTTTTTCATTCTTGCTGCGGTTATTTGTTATATATCACACTTGGTAAAACAGTTACAAAGGTTGAACTAGAAATATTTTTCTGTTGAGTGGAATTTTCAGCACTTAAATTCTTTTTATTGATAATGATGGAAAATCAATAATAGTAGAACTGCCACCTGAAACCTGGAAAAATTGCTTCTGTGTTCACGTTTTAGACTCTATTCTCATACTGTTGTTCCTTATTTTTCGACGTTTTTGAGCAACTTTTCGGTGGTACAGCTGAACTTTTTCACTTGGTCATTGAGAAGAAAATGACTTAAGACATTTGAAACATAAGTTGGGATAAACCTTTATTTGACCGGTAATTTTGAATAATACTGTACTTCTAGTCTTTTTCTTGATTTAATTTCCCTTAACTTATGTAATCTTTTGTTTATATATTAATCTGTTTGTGGGACAGAAGGTTTTATCAATTGTTTTCCATACTGTACAGTATATGGTTAAACATTTTGTATATTTAGTGTGTTTTTAAGTTATTGATTTGTTTTATATCAAATAATTTATTTTTCAGGTACCATTTTCATTTAAACTTTGTTTTTACATGGGTTTATTTTAAATAAAGTATGACACTGCTTTCCAAATGTCTAAAATGAAGTTGAATCCCATTGTGTTATTTTGAAACTACTTATGTAAATTAACTTATTTTAGAAATAACTGCAAAAATGTACCAAGTTCATACTTCGGTTGTGCTTCAATTCAAGTGCTTGGAAATTTTCTGCAATGATTTTTGAGCAATTTGAAAAATTGGAATTTTCATATTGAAACAGTTCAAAGATTTGTTGAATGAAGTGGCAGCTTTGTAGAATCCTGTGGATGGAATTATGAGCATTGTTTTCTATATGGTATTTTCAAAATTAAATGAAACAACGCCTAGATATTTTATGCTAGTGATAATACTTAAATGAAATTATCTGTCAATAGTGCAAAGGAGTTTTGTACTTTTGCCACATGTTCATTGCTGTTTTTGTTGAGTGCTTGTTTGGAACATACTCATGATGTTTTTAAATGACCCATGATGAAAGGTGATGTACTTCAAAATAGAATTAGGCTTTTACTTAATTGTTCATATTTTGTCTTTTTTTCCCTGCAGGAATTGGATTGTTATTGTGCAATTTGGACTTTGACATTTTTTTCAGAAGAATCTGAACTGTGTTCATGAATAGGCTAATCAAGCTTACTCCGCTAAAGATTTTGTTACTTGTAGCCTTATTAGAAAGATGGAATTAAAAGACGGCCCATGATTTCCTTTTTATTTTTCAGGGGAAAAAAGTTGTTCTCGCCATCTTATGGTGTTCATCCTGATTATCCCCAAAACCAAAGCCCAGCTACACTCTTACTCAGAAATGCGTATTGAAACTTTTGAAGAGAGCTCTTGAGAACAAGAAGCCCGTCAGTCCGCAGGTCAGGCAGGGCGCTCCGGTTCCTCGTGTCCGGTGCCGGCTCTGAGGCAGGATAGGCACGCTGCTGTAACGGCCGCGGGGGAGGTTGTGAAAGTCACCTTTTTAAGAAATGCTCACGAAACCATGTCCTTTCAGTCGGAAGGAACCCGTACACTACCTCTGGCTCTGAACAGACTCTATCCAATGCAGATTTTCAAAGTTTTGATAAATTGACGTCGACTCCTGCTGAGTTTCAGCGTGTGCCTTGCCGCGTTCTTCAGTCGCAGAAATTATCCAGCTCTTTCAGAGCTGGGCTAATGATCGCACCTTTGAGGCGTTAGCTCTGGTTTTTATCTTAATGACTTACCTGTGGAAAGGGATGTAAAATAAGAAAAAGAAATAGCATCTCATGTATGATAACGTGGAACAGATGGTGATGCTGTGTCAGCTCAGGCATCTCAGTACAGTGGAAAGCTAGATTTCCAGGTTTTTTTTTTTTATTATGGGAATTGCTCAGGCCAGCATAATTCACCAAGTTGGAATTCTTCTTTGTGCTAAATTGGTAAAGAGCAGAAATGAGCATTTTCCGTTACTGCCAATACAACAACAGATTATGGATCGTGCGGCATCTGTTGTCATCAGGAATGCTTAATCACCAGTGCAGAATTTTAGACCTTTCCTGGGTTTTACTTCAGATGGAGCTGGGGCGACTTCTACATTCTTACTCCCACCAGATGTTAGTCCTGTGTGAGTCACTTTGTGCAGGGTCATTCTGACCACCATGGTATTTTCCAGGTTTTTCTTCTATGAAAAATCATGAGGGAAAACGTGTATTAACCGCCAAAAAGCTTAGTAGCAAAATATGGCCATGTGAAGTATGGGTCCCTCTCAGAAATGGCTGTTCTTTCAAAAGCAAACCAAAAAAATCAGTGTAGACCTGTTAATCCCCAGGTGGAGTTTCTGGTTTTGCAGAATTCCCGATAGACTCCCTGGCCTTAGACTCCTCCCCCGCTTGCTCTGCTGCGGGGACTGTTGGGGTATCCTGCTGTTAAATTTCACCCCCTTCATTTCCAGAATACAAGGGGGGGGGGAAAGAAAGAAAAAAAAAAAAAGAGGGTGTTAAACTGCACTGATTTCCATCTCACTGGTACGTCAGGAAACAAGGTGGAAGATACTTCATCCTGTCTCTATATTTTCCTCTGTATCTCCTATCTTAAAAAAAAAAAAAGAAAAAAAACCATGGAAAAATAATAATATAAGGAAAGTCCTCCTGGGTCATTTTAACGGTGCATTTAGCTCGGGATGTTGTCTGCAGCAGGGGCAGTACGAGCAGCTATTTCAGGAAAGCGTATTAAGCCTGGCCACCGTCCCTTCTTCATTCCCCTCGTGCCTCCGCACACACACACAGTCCGTGTCCGAGGGGCCCGGCCTGTGCCCGTCACATCTCCTCTCCTCTGGCTGCTTCATTTTTGGGATCTACCTTTCTTTTCCTTAAACTGCTTCATCGCTTGCCGACAGCAGGAGACTTTCTTACATGTGGGTGTGTTAAACGTGTAGTTGAATGAAGGTGAATAAATAGCGATGGTTCACTCTTTGCACTTTTTTTTTTTCCTTTTTTAAAGTATTTATGTATCGAAGCAGTGAATTTAGCAAAAGGGGAATCTGAATCTAGTTTGTCAGAACGTAACTTCTACTGACAGCTCAGTGGCAAGGAATTCTTTGCGACAAAATTAATTTAAACAAAATTTGTGACAGCTAAAATACAGATTTTGTTTGTTTGAATTGTAACTACAGTATATTATGCTCTAAATGTTGAACTTTTCAAAATGGATTGACTTCTCTCTGCAGAGCTGTAGCTGGAGTGCTTATTAAAGAGCACGTTCTCAACTTAAACTAGAACTTAAAAGGAACTTCACTGAGTTTAATAAAAATGAGTTTGGGGCTTCACGTATTCTTTGAGTAGGTATCAGTAGACCTCTTAAACTTACTTTAACTGAAATTCTGTTTGAATGTGTTGGACAGATTCTGCCCCCCCAGTCCAGCCCGTGCATGCTACAAAGAAAGATCATAAAGGAGAGCAAAGCAGGAATGGTTTGGCTTAGGAGCAGTGTTGAGGCAGTGTAAGCAGCGCTGAGCTGTTTCCTTCTCCTAGCGTCGGTAGGCTCCAGCTCAGGTATCACGGGAGGAACGTGCACTCGCCCTTGCGGGATCTCACGGCTCTATTGCAGCCTGCAAACGGCTGTGGTAAGTAAGCTCATGTGCTTCTCTTAGAGTCGCGGCACAACTGGGTTTGGTCTCGGTCAAACCAGACTTGCAAAATTTGGGATGAAACGTTTTTGTGACTGTATATCCTGCTTCACCTTCCTGTCCCAGATTGTTCCTGCTGCTTTGCGTCTTTCAAGAGACGCACTATACGTATGCATTTATGTGTGTATACACACGTATAATACCCATGTGTGTATGTGTGTATTAAAATGTATGTAGACTGTATTTATAGATACATACATATTCTAAATAATCTTATCTGTTCACTGTATGAGCGTTGTGTATCTGCTGTATATGCACATATATGCTGTTCCACATGCCTACGCAGTATAGAAGTAATTCACACAAAGATGTATATCCTTAAAAATCCAAGTTTATATAAAACTTTATAGTTAAAAGGTATTGTTAACAGTAGTACAGTAATGTAATGAGCAAGCTATGGAAGTTTAAGAAAATTAATCTCCAGCTAGGTAAAAATTTAACATCCAAATTTTTCTAAAGTTTCTTTTGAAATAACTCTAGAAACCTGCCACATCTATATGTTGTATTTTAATATTTCTCAACAATGGTCCTGTAATCCACAATATCGCTGCTTTTCAGGGAGCACCTCCCATTCATTTCTCCCTGTGAGCAAAATGCTGTCACTTCTTTGGGAGCCAGTGACTGAAATAATTTTCATTTTATTTTAAGCCACCTTTACTACCTTTTTTTCCCCCTTTCTATTTTTACTGTATGTCACGGGCCTTAATGTTTTAATCCTTTCTTACTGCAGGAATGGAGGAAGGAAGACAATTCGGCTTCAAGAAGGCCTGTGATGGTAATGAAATGGCAGTGACGGACGGCGTATGCCATGGCACACGGCATGATTGCCTGGGGGGCACCACCGGCCCCCTCTCCCCCCACCCCTGTCGCTGGATTCCAGGATAGACATGCTGGCTGCTTGTGCTAGCTTAGATAAAACGTATTGAAGCCTTGCCTGAGTGTCTTAAGTGCTTCTTTTTGTGAACAAGGCAAAGTTAAGATTTGAGGTACGCCGCGCTTTGATGTCTTTGCCCGGTTCAGTCACTCAGCCGGCTTCGAAGGACTCGCACCGACCGCTTGGTTTACTCCCGGGCAGCCGTGTCTCTAGCGCTGGCGTAGTTCCTAGGGAGCATTCTGGCTGTCCTGATTTGCATCTTATGTTACTTAAACACAGTCATTCTCAAAGGCAGCGCGAGATGGAGTCTTGTGTTGAGGCTTTGTGCTTTCCTCCTGGTCTCAGCGTGCAGCACGCTCAGTGGGGCAGGTTCGAGCCTCGTGTGCTGTTGGATCGCCGGTGGCCTTGATGAAGGAATGTTTGCCCTGAATTTGGCCTCTCCACATTCATATCACAAATACTGACCATACAGAAGAACAGCTCTGATATCCACTGGGTGGAATCTGATTTCCCAGTTCTTTTGTCTGTATACATTCTGGGTTTGGGTGAGGGAGTCATATCCAAGAAAGAATAAAAAGGGAAAAGGACAGACTTCTTGTTGAATTGGTGAGATTAAGGCAGCCTGACATAATTTGTGAAACGCTCCTTCTGCAAAGGATGACTCGGTGACTGTCCTGTAGCAGCTGGGTGTGAAGCGTGGCGAAGGGCAGGTGTGTGGCTGTGGGAGCGTTAGCGGCAGCGCTCCGTGTCGGCGTGGGGCAGGGAGTCGCTCGAATGGGAGTGCTGAGCCCTTTCACCCTTTGGCTCAGTGGGGAAGGGGAGCACCATCTAATCCTAAGCAGACGTTTTGTTGTACAAACCAAAGGAGGAAAAGAGGTGTGAAGCCCTAATGTGAAGAAGGGTGAAATGGTTTTGCTCAGAAATGCTTTAGTCTTTTGTAGTATATGTGCTAGAGTGGGATTGTCTCGCCCTCTGGCCAGTGCTGCTGCCCCTGGAGCTGCACTGTCGGCCACAGCCTCTCATGCTCCTGCTCGGCGCTAGCTGAACGAGAAATTCCTTACAACGGCTGCACTTTCACACTGCTGGCGCTCATATCTGTGTGAAAGCTTAATAATAGGTTATTAAAATGACATGATGTGGTACGGCTTCAAAAATCTTTTTGTATTACAAGAGGATTTTAGATATTCAAATCCTTAAAAAACGCACCCAATAATAATAATAATTAAATGACATTGTAGACATAAATGACTCCCAAGGTGAGTTCTGGATATGGTTTTAGGTGATGGTATTGCTATAAATGCTCCAGTCTCCAGCATCTTGTACCAGCCCCCCCCCCATCATCTTACTTGTGCTGACAAAACTGTTGGTAGGACTTATTCAAATGCAAGATAAACCTCAGCAGTGGTTACTTTAAACCTGGATGAGTTCTTGGATCTGTTTCCCCTGTAGTCCCACGGGGACGTACATACCAGCAGTGCTGACGGGTGGGATCAAACAGCTGAGCTTGGCGCTGCTTAAAGTGGCACTGCCACCCAGACATGCACTGGAACGTGCTGTGAGTGCTTGGTGGCAGCTGGGTGGCTTGGTGAAACTGGAGGAGCTATTCAGGAAAACCAGTTGGACTGGAAGGTGGACTGTATGGATGTGAAGGACAGGTGGAGTTGTTTCTTAGTCAAAATCGCTGGTATGATCATCGGTCTACGTTCCTGGCAAAAGCAAAAAAAAACCAAAACCAAACTACACTGGAAAAAATCCAACCCAAACTATGAAAGGAAAATAAGAGTAAATGGAGGTGGGGAGGGCTGGGTAGCAAAAAAGGGAAAGGAAAAACAAAAAAGAAGATACGTGTAAAAGATCAGGAAGCAAAGGAGTTGTTCGTGTGACTCTGAGGTGGGGTAGAGAGAGACGTCCTTTGCAGCTGCAGTGAGAATGTGGCGTGTTCGGCAAGAGGATGGGTGATGAGAGTAAGGTCCCTACGAGGACAGGACTGTGCTGGTGGGTGCACAACAGAAGAGACTAACGTCGTCTTGAGTGGAAGTGCATCATTAGCACTGCAGCTCCGGGAGTAAATACATTAACTTGTCAGTCCTGGTGGTATTTTATGAGTGGAAAGTGGCAAATAACAGGCAAATGTGTATTTAGGGGAATGTGGCACGGGCAGGTACAGCCCCATTAATCTGATCTTACCCTCCAAAGTGCTAAACGTAGGAAATTGGGGCTGCGGCAGCTTCTTCCAAGGGCCTGTGCAAGTGCAGTAACTCCCATCTACCTGGACTTTTGTAAAGTATTTGATGTGGTAATGCATAAAACTAAATCAACTTGGGTAATTACAAATACAGGAAATTTAAGGTGGGAGTTGCTTTAAAGAAAGACAGTGGCAGGGAGAGTTAAGCA
Organism: Himantopus leucocephalus; assembly: GCA_003993805.1. NCBI lineage: Eukaryota > Metazoa > Chordata > Aves > Charadriiformes > Recurvirostridae > Himantopus > Himantopus leucocephalus. The sequence continues at coordinate 849,181 of RSEF01000028.1, forward strand.
AGCGATTTTCATCGGGGGGGCACTATGAATTTCTCAGCTTTGGGGGATGCATTTTCAGCATTTACTTATGTTGACATATCACTTATCACAGAATGGTGAGGGTTGGAAGGACCTCTGGAGATCATCTCCTCCACCCCCTGCCAGAGCAGGGTCACCCAGAGCAGGTCGCACAGGACGGCGTCCAGGCGGGGTTTGAATCTCTCCAGATTCAGAGACCCCACAGCCTCTCTGGGCAGCCTGTGCCAGTGCTCCGTCACCCTCACACCAAAGAAGTTTTTCCTCATGCTCAAACAGAATTTCCCGTGTTCCAGTTTGTTCCCGTCACCCCTTGTTGTGTCGCTGGGCACCACAGAAGAGAGTCTGGCCGCGTCCTCTTGCCACCTGCCCTGTGATCAGTGTTGATGAGATCCCCTCTCAGCCTTCGTTGATGAGATCCCTTCTCAGCCTTCTCTTCCCCAGGCTGAACACCCCCAGGGCTCTC
>RSEF01000028.1:849761-870211 GCA_003993805.1 Himantopus leucocephalus
GTGGTGGGCTTGGCAGTGTCAGGTTGATGGTTGGACTCGATGACCTTAAGGGTCCCTTCCAACCCAGACGATTGTCTGATTCTAAGAACAGCCGCCAGAGAGGGACAGAGACCAGTGTGAGTCCTGACGTGAGCTTGAAGAGCAGCAAAGTGGCCTGAGCGGGAGGGGCTGGGGAAGCCAGAAGGGTGGTGGAGAGGACAACCCCCAAGGGGCTCTGCTTACACATGCGTGTCCCATCCTGGAGAGCTGGAGGAGGCTCCGCACACAGGCGTCCCGGGCCCTGCTGCTTCTGTAACCCGGCTGCCAGGCACAGCAAGTGGAGACGAACATTAAGCAGTGTGAAGTGCTTTTTTCCAGAGGTGGGAGAATCAGTATTTACTTCCCAGACGTGTGACTGGAAGGTGCTGGACGATGCTGTTGTCCCCAGGGTGGCTAATGGACCGTGGCTCATTCGGTGATAATGGCTCAGGGCTGGGAAATGTGGACTCGCTCCCAGCTTTGCCTCTGCCCTAGGGCAGGTCTCGCACTTTCCTTCTGGATTTTCCCTGTAAAGTCAGGCTGACACTTTCAGTGTCATGTTAAAGACTGGCAATGTCAGAGGGGGGCGGGGGAATGTTCAAATCTCACCCAGAAATACTGGCTTCCAAAAATCGGTTGTCATTTTGTGTCCCACTCTTAAGGCATCCCGGAGAGATTTGCTTTCAGAAAATGCTTTTCCCTCCCCTGAAAGCACAGCCCCGTCCTGGAACAAAGAAGTCTTCTCCAGCTGAAGTAGCTGGGAGGGGGCAGGAAACTCTCACAACCATTTTAAAGCCAGGAACCAAACACAAACCCTGGAGGACCTGCACCCAAGGGCTGGGACAGGGCAAGACTAGGTCCTATTTAGAGCCAAAACCCAAGACTGACTTAGCCATCAACTTAGCCAACCTTCTTCCCCTCCTCTAGCTCGTGCAACGGAGATTTTAATCCTAATTTACTTGGTGAGGGAGAGAAAAGCTGGAAGGTTTAGCAGATAAACTCTCCAGCTGCTGAGCCCCTGCCTGGGCCAGCCGGGACCTGCCACAGAGGCGGCGTGTCCCGGCCTGGAGGTGACACAGCGGTGAAGATGAGGGCTTTCGGCATGTCCACCCAAAGCCCCCCTTCATCCTGCTCACTGCATGGCTTCCTTAGCAATCGGACTAGGTGTGTCAAAGCCAAACATAACTTATTTTTGCCCTGGGAATTTTTCATTGAGTTAAAGCTTGAATAGGGAAAGGAAAGGCAAAGCAGGACTGACTCGGTCCTGCACCCCCAGAACCAGGGCCATCGCCTTCCTCCTCTCTTGTACCAGCCTTCCTCCCTCCCACGACATGGGTAGGGCAGATGTAATAACTCAAGAGGAGATGGCCTCAAGTTGCGCCAGGGGCTGTTTAGGATGGATATTAGGAAAAAATTCTTCACTGGCAGTGTTGTCAAGCACTGGCACAGGCTGCCCAGGGCAGTAGTGGTGTCACCATTCCTGGAGGTAATTAACAGAGGGGCAGAGGTGGTGCTGAGGGACATGGGTTAGTGGTGGGCTTGGCAGGTTGATGGTTGGACTCGATGATCTTAAGTGTCCCTTCCAACCCAGACGACTCTAATTTTATTCCAACTCGTGCTGATGTGGGGAGATGCTGCCTCTGTCACCCCAGCCCCGGCCAGCTCGTCTGCTTGCATGGAGAGCTGAGAGCCCAGCCCAAAGCAAATCCTTTGGAGTCGTCCAGGGAATATATCTCCAGGAGAGCCGGGGACACTGGCTCCAGCATCCGAGAAGCCTGTGCAGGGCACAGTGGCAAATCCAGAGAGAAATGCCAAATGAGTGAATGTTAAATAATGTTCCGCAGCTCCCTGGCGTGAGACCATGTCGCTGGGAAAAGCGCTGCCATGAATATTTTATGTTCAAAGATCTTTCTTTTCAAAGATAATATGTAGTAGCTCAGGCTGCCTCCCTGGAGCTGGGGCTTTCACGGGGTCGGGTGCGGGATTCACAGTCTGTGCCCAGAATAACCTCTCTTTGCCCTCTGCTCTGAAACTGAGATGGAGGAACAAAAGCTGTTGTTGAGGCCCTGAGCTGGTGAGGGAATGAGCCCCAAACTCTCAGCTGGGGACCCTCACAGAGAAAACAGCACTTTCCGCACCGGGTGCTGGACGCCGGGGGCTGACGCTGCGCCTGTGCCACAGTGCAGACCCCCGGTGAAGATGCTGCAGCCATGGTGGCCTCAGATGCTGCCCCGTATTAAATTTTCATCTTGTTTCCTTGCAGATGGACTTTTCTGCCTGCCCACAAAGTTCAGCACTGCTCTAGTCAAAAACCCACAAGGTGGGGAGGTGGTTCGGACGCTGGAGAACTGTGAAATGAAGGAAAAATGCTATCGCGTTTCCCAGGTGGAATATTATTATGAAATCGTGCACAACTCTGCGGGACACAGGGAGGAACGGCTCAAGGTTGGTTTCCTGCAGCTCGGCCTCCTCTCTGGCGGGTTCAGCTGCGCTGCTGGGCCCACACGGGGCTGTGAGCAGCCGGGCGGATGCTCTGCCTTGGGTGGCTTCACCCTGGTAGAGCTAAGCACACCCTGGCAACGAGCTATAGTGGTAAAAAATCTCACCTTTACATTATCTTGTGCTATAAATGTATTTCGCTGCCACTGATTTGTGTGTACACCAGGGCTGTACAGTAACAGATGGCCTTTTCTTTGGGGTGAGGATTTCTTTCAAAAAATAATTAAGGGAGCAGTGAGAGATTTATTTTAAAAATTATTTAATCATTAAGTATGTCTTAAGCTCACTTCAACGGAGACTCTACTTCAACATACCTTTGTGCACAGGGACCTCTGACTCAAAATATACCGGTGTGCCCCCAAAATACTTCTCCTTACACGCTTTGCCTGGCTGCTGCGCTTTCTCGGGGCTGTGTGTTCAGCCTGAGGATGGAGGGCGCAGTGACAGGGCAGCCGGTCCCCTGGGGTGTCCCCGGCGAAGGTGCTGCAGGGGATTTTCACGCCTTTGTTTTGCAAATCTTTGCAGGAAATTGATGTGGGAAGGTGCTTGGGCAGCTGCTCCTCGGGGGATCCCTGCTTGCTTAGGTAAGCACAGCTGCCAGGATCCCGCCGTCCTGGTCCCCGGGCGCATCCGCACACATCCAGAGGCAGATGGGAGCTTTCCCGCTCCTCTCGAGTAACGCAGCTGCCGCTCCCGGGGCAGGACTGGGGAGGGTGACCCAGGAGCAGGTTTTGGGTGGCACCCGCAGCTCACCCTCTGGGCTGTGTCTAACCATGAAGCTGCAGCAGAGCAGCGTTTGCGGCGGTGCTACAGCAACGCGCTGCTCCGTCGCTTCGAGGGATAAAGAAAAACCCGCCGACCATGGTGCCGAATTCGGCCTGTTGGGCAACTGGTTATAGAGCTTGTGGTCCCCCACGACAGCAGGCACAGATGGGAAGAGGGTCCTGACAGTGGCTTTCTCATACCGTTCCTGCTCCCTGCCTGCGATGCTGTGGAGCGGGAGGAGGAGGAGGAGGAAGAGGAGGGGGTTGCTCTGGCGCAGGGTTGGTCCAGACAGTTGTGTCAGGCCAGGGGGGGCAGCACTTTGTGTCCCTTGCAGACCCAGAAATGTGGTGAATAGAAAGGGAAGCAAACCAAACCACAAAGAAAGAAGTAATCCCTGCTTTGCGCAGGCAGAGAGGGAGGAGACCGTTCGCTGAGTAAGGAGTAGATGCTGCTGAGAGAAGGCTGCCTCCCTCGTCCCCCACCCTGCTCCAGATGATGAAACACGGGGCCCCGGGGCGTGGGGGGCAGGGGACGAACTGGGTTTGTCTCTAACTGCAGGGAGTCCCAAGGCGGAGAGAAATGTCTGGTTTGGGCAGAAGCTGCCTCCAGCCACTGCACCCCTCACCGGTACGACGTACACACATTCAGGAGCCGCCGAGACCGCGTTCGCACCGTCGTTGCCATCCGGCAGTGCAAGTGCCGAGGGTAGCGGGGCCGGGGACCTGCAGGTAGGGCTCCTGTAAGACCCCTGCCAGACTGTCTGTAGTATATGTAAATGAGAGAAGGCTATTTTTTGAATAAAAGCTGGTTTAAACAATGCTTGTATAAATGAATCCTCTGCAAAATGTTTTGCAGCTTGTAAAATTAACATCATGGGCAATTCACAGCTCCTCGGGGCTCCGCTGTGCAGTTCCCCCTCGGTTTGCCCGAGCATCCCGGGAGGATGCGACGCACATGGAGGGATGCAGCCGCCTGGCATGGGCCGGGGGCGGAATGGGCCCAGCCGCTCCGATTTACAAAATGGGAAGCAGGAGAGGGAAACAGGTAGGTAGGCATGTTGGGGCAGAGATGTCCGCTCTGCAGGAAGCCCCAGTTATCCTGCAGGATGTGCCGCTGCCACTGGTGAGCCGGGAGGAGGAAGGAAAGGATCCAGAGGATAGGAATAGTTTCTTCTATCAATTAACTCCAGCCTGTCATGGCCTCACTGCCTATTTTGGGTAATTAACAGCCAAATGTTGAGCTAGAATAAATTATAGACACCAACGGGGCAAGTAGCCTTCGGCTTGTCTCCTATTGCATTGGCCTGGAAGCGCTTCAGCTGGGGAGCACTGCTCGGTCCCTGCTGGCAGACGGACAGATGGACGGTGTGGGCTCTGCTCCTGCACCTTGCCCTCTCGATGCCAAGCCTCTCGCAGAGCCCATACCTGTGGGCCTCATTCGCAGCGGATTTCCCTGTAAGACCTAACAGGCTTTTCTAATCCTGCTCTTTCTCTCTGATGCACTGGTGGGTGTTGTATAAGGCAGGACAGTCTGTGCCCGTTTCCTTCCAACTGGAGACGAGTTACTGCTGGAGGAGCCTCAGTCTCTCCTTTCCCGCTGCTGAGCCCCTGCCTGGGCCAGCTGGGACCTGCCACGGAGGCGGCGTGTCCTGGCCTGGAGGTGACACGGCAGCGAAGATGTGGGCTTTCAGCATGTCCACCCAAAGCAGGTATTGTATAATGCTATTTTTTTCCATTCAGTCACATGGCATTAAAACAAACGGCAAATGTAAAGAGTCCAAGTGCACTGTGTCAACACATCCACCTTCACCAACCTGGTTTCTCTGTGATTGGGGAATAAGAGCAAAAGAATTGGCTTTTATCCCATCATCCGGCATGCATAGGGTTCTCCCGATATTTCATTAATATTGAGCATTCAGGAATTAGCAGCAAAGGCCTTTTAATCCCCAGGAAGCCAATTCACTATGTTTTTTTTAAAAAGACAAAGCTTAATTTCGGTTTGGTTCCTCCTGCTGCTGAGTTACTGCCACAGCCCAGGGCCCGGCAGCGCTGCGGAGGGAAGCTGCAGCCCCCGGGGCTGCCCGTCTCTGCTGGAAACCCGCTTTGCCCCGTGGCCTCGGCTCACCGGGCTCCTTTCGACGGGCATCGCAGGAGGGATGCGCAGCCTGGGCCACCCCTGCTGCGTGAAGGGTCCCTGGGCACCCACCCTGCACACTTCATAGCGACATGGGATGGGGACAGCGGTGTGACACCGAACTCCCCTCCATCCTCCTCGCTCCATGCAGTGGCTGCGGTGTGGGGAAGCAGAAGCTGCCGCAGCAGGACAGCAGCGGGAAGGGGATGCTCGTCCAGCCCGCTCGGCTCTCGGAGGGGCTGCATTCCTCCACACAAAGGTCCTCCTGTTTGTCCCATTAGTGCCATCATTAAAAACCAGTTAGTCTCCTACGGAGAGCAAACGCAGCCCAGCCAGGACCTTGCCGAGGGGCTACGCTGCTCCAGACCCCTGTGTCCCCCGCCAGCCCCGGGGAGCGCTGGGGTGAGCCCTCCTCCCTTCCCGCTTGTGTACTGGGGCTAATTGGTGCAGGGTGCCCAGGAGCCCAGCTTCGCACCTTGTTAGCATGGCAATTAGCTCTCTTTACCCTCCTGATTGCTCATGTGCATATTTGACTCCAATCCATCTTTCCAGCGAGTTATAAATGCAGCACCGGGGAGGCAGTGGGGAGTGGAGCTGGGGCAGCGACAGCAGAGCCATGCTGGGGACCGTCCTGCTGCTGCTGGCCCTGGCCAAACCGGTGTGCCCGAGTCCAGACAGCGCGGCAAGCCGGCGGGCCGAGGCGCTGAAGAGGCTTCTGGAGGTCTTTGGCATGGAAGACCCTCCGCCCCCCCCCGCTCACTTCAAGCAGCCACCCCAGTACATGGTGGATCTATTCAACACCGTCGCCAATGCAGACGGTGTCACCAAGAACCCCGACATCCTGGAGGGCAACACTGTCCGCAGCTTCTTGGATAAAAGTAAGGACTGGGGGTCCCCGTGGTGCTGGGGACGGGGCTGCGGGAAGGGGCCAAGAGTGGCCGGTGGAGGTGCCATCCCTCGTTTGGCTCCACTTCCCAACTGTCCTTCCCTGCAGCTCATGGTGAGAAAATGAGGTTCCTCTTCGTCCTCTCCAGCGTGGCCAAGAACGAGAAGATCCTGACAGCAGAGCTGCATCTCTTCCGCCTCTGGCCGAGGGCCACCAACGGGCCCAAAAGGCACCACTTCTGCCAGGTGAGGAGGGGGAAAGGATGGAGACAGGATGGGGACGGGGATGGGGACGGGGATGGGATGAGGATGGGGATGGGGACAGGGAAGGGAAGGGGACGTGGCCCAGCCTGCACCTTGGGATGCCATGCTGTGGTCACTTGCCTGCAGAGGGAGCATGGTCTGGCTCTGTGAAATTCATACAACTGAAGTGTCGCTGTGTTGCACAGAGAATCACGATGATTTAACCATGGAGGCTCCTTAAATATCATTCTGATTTGTGCACACACCAGCCAAGGCACCCATGGGTTGTGACAAATCCAAGCTGCCAACTCCCCCATCTCCCACCTCCCACCTTTTTTCTTCCCTGGTACCTACGGCCGGGGTCTTTCCCCTCTGGTGGTACCCACCCTTTTCTGCCTTCCCCAGGTCAGCGTCTACCAAGTGCTGGAGAAGAGTGAGCCAGACGCCCCCGGAGGGAAGAAGCTGCTGGCAGCCAGGCTGGTCTCGCTGCAGGGCTCGGGCTGGGAGGTCTTTGCCATCACGCAGGCTGTGAGTCCTTTTCCCCCTGTTTGGGGTTCGGGTGGCACAGAGGGATGTGTGATGGAGCTCTTTTTTAACCCATTTCAACCCCAGCAGCTTTTTGGGCTCCAATGCAATTTGCTCTCCATACTCTCTGCAGCAATGTGGGGGGATAGAGCCTTTAGGAGGGGGGTAAGAGCTCTGCCAAGAGCCGCAGTGGCTGCTCTGTCCTGCCCCAGACCAGTCCTGCTGCTCTGCAGGTAATGCCGGTGCTGCCTTCTGCCGCGGTGTCCCCTGTGCCGCAGCGCCGGAGCAGAACAACCCCTTCGCACGGCTGCCAGGGCAGCACCCGGGGATGGGGGATGGAGCGTGGCCACGGGGGGTCCCGGTTCACGCCACTGCGCTGCTGACAGGGCACTGGGTCTGCTGGTGTGGCACTGCTGGGGGGGACACCAGTGCTGTGCCTGTCCCAGCCTGTGGCGCCATGGTGACACCGGTTTGGGTCCCCAGGTTCGCGAATGGATGGAAGACGAAGGCAGCAACCAGGGTTTGTTGGTGACGGTCCAGAGCCTGGGTGGGAGCCCGCTGGACCCCCCCCCGCTACAGTTTGCATCAAGCAGGGACCACCACGAGAGCAAGAAGCCCATGCTGGTCCTGTTCACGGACGACGGGCGCCGGGGAGCGTCTCTGCCCATGGCCGGCTTCCCAGGTGGGTCCCGTCCGCCGCGACACAGCTCCCTCGGTGCTGCCGTCCCCTCGCCCTTGGGGTGCTCCACACAGGTGGGGTCCTTCAAATCCAGAGCTCCTTCTCCGGCCCGAGGGAGAGGCCGTCTCCTTTCTGGTTTGGTCCGTGCAGGGGTGCAGGCTCCCAGACCTAAATCTGGGTTTTGCTTGCCCTGATGAGTGCAGCCGTGGGGCTGTGAGGTTGTCACCTCCTGGTGGCTCTGCCTGGGCTGGTGACAGGCTGTGACCGAAGGGCTCGCTGCACCGGGCGGCTGCAGACAAAACCTGTGGGGAGGGGTGGCTGGGGAGGGGGGGGGAGCGCTGCGCTTTGTTCTCCCTCCTCCCAGGCTCGTGTGATGGCTAACAGCATCGAGTCCTCATTTCTGGCAGATTTACAGCCTCAGGCTCCCGTTCTCCCCGCAAAGATGCCGGTGCCCAAACTGGCCGGGCCACGCAGCACGCGCTCGCTGGACCGGCTCCAGCCCTGCCAGAGGCATCCCTTGTCCGTGGACTTTGAGGAGATCGGCTGGTCTGGTTGGATCATCTCACCACGAGGCTACAACGCCTACCACTGTAAGGGCTCCTGCCCCTTCCCACTGGGCGAGAACATGCGGCCGACAAACCACGCCACCGTGCAGTCCATCATCAACGCCCTCAAGCTGAGCGAGGGCGTCAGCAGCCCCTGCTGCGTGCCCGACAAGCTCTACTCCATCAACCTCCTCTACTTTGACGATGATGAGAACGTGGTCCTCAAGCAGTACGACGACATGGTGGCCGGGAGCTGCGGCTGCCACTGAGATGGGCAGAGCAGGAATGTGGAAACGCCACAGCGGTGCCGGCTGCTCCCTCCGCAGCATCTCTATGGTGGTCTCTGTCCTGCAAAACTCCCCCAGAAGAGACCAGGGTGAAGAAAGCAAGGGGTGCCCAGCTCTGCCGGGGTGGCATCACCCCCTGGTAGTGCCCAGGAAGGCTCAGGGCTGAGCTCTGATTAAATCTACCTGAATGAACCTGTGCGACTTGGCAGCACAGGGACAACGGCTCCGTTTCGGGGTGCCCTGCGTGGGAGTGCAGGTTTCCTTGCCCGCGCAGAGGCTTCCCGCAGGCTGTACTATATGTAAATAGCGAGAGCACTAATATATGACAGAAATTTCCTGTACAGTGGCCTGTAAATGTCTGTACATCTCTGCATTGTTGTGACTTGTAAAATGAATTCAGAGGAACTATTAAACGTGCCGTTCTCCAAGGGGCTGCCTGTGGGACCGCTGCCCAGGTCGGGGCTGGCCGAGGCTGAGCAAACACCCTGCGGGCGTGGGGGGGTGCGAGAAGAGAGGTGATGGTCCAGCCACAGCACAGTCTCCAGGGGACACCAGGTTGGGCTGCTGAGCCCCATTCCTTGGAAGCCAAGTGATCTCAGGATCCATCAGCCAGCCNCAAAAGGGGGGGGGGGGGGGAAATCCCCAAACAGGTGATGGAGACACGTGGGAGGATGCAGTGATGGGGTCTGGGGGTGAGGGGGGATGTGGAGGTGCCCAGAAGTGACGCTGCCAGGGCAGATAGGTGGCGGGGAAGGATGGCTCTGGGAGAAGATGGCCGGAGGAGGCTGCGCTGTGCCCAGAGGGAAGGTTCCTCACAGAAGAGAAATGGGGTGGGAAACAGCTGACCAACGTTGTGGGGTCAGGTTGGTACAGAGGGCGGGTGTCGATGTGGGTACCAGGGAGTGGGTGCAGGCACTGCGGGGGTCAGGGCAGGGCTCCCCGTCTTGCACTCGCTGGCACAGACCCCACTCCCCTGCGGTCCGGCGCTCAGCGGGAGCGTGGCCGTCCCTGCCAGAGGACTCAGCCCCTCCATGCCTCTTTCCAACAGTTTGCAACAGCAGCAGCTTAACAGTGGTCCCAGGCTGACACCAGGACACCACCCAGCCTCCACCAGCAGCTCTTCATCTCCAAGCCCAGCCTGCAGGTGACCAAATCCCACCCTGGCCTGGTGGGCACCAGTTTCCTCCCACTGCTCATCCTAAAGCAGCACCCACAGCTGTCGGCCCTTCCCCGCCACTGCCTGCTCTGCAGCCTGGGGTCCCTCTCCCCATCCCACCCCAGGGAAGGGTGAGTCCCATTGACTAGATATGGTCCCACACCAGAGAGAAAATCCTTCCCCTGTGCCCCGCAGACATCTCCCCTCTGTCACCGGGGTGGGAACACAGGGCAGAGCCAACTGGTGCATCCTGAGCCCATGTAGACGTCCCAGCTCCTCTTCCAACACACCCAGGGCCAGGCACCTCATCCCCAAACCAACACGCCAATGAGCTCACCTGTGTCCCGTAAGAACCCCCCTCCTCCCACCGATGGGCAGGACAGGCGGTTGTAAGCCCCAGGGAAACGTCCCCTCCTCACCCCCAAATGACAAGCAGTTTATTGAGTTACACAAAGCGGCTGGTCAATAATCCAAGACAATGAATGGGTTTGGCCTGGTTTATTAAATGTCTGTTCCTGGGGATGCTTGGGCTGCCAGCTCTGCGCCCCCGGGGTGCCCGCAGTTCCCACCACAGCAGCATCCCGAGCCAGGACCGTGCTCCCAGGCTCCCAGGGCAGTGGGAAGCAAAGCGGGTTTGGCTGGAATGATGCACGGCTGCAGTCTTCTCCGTGCCATACATCCATCCTGCCTTGGCTGTACAGCGAGCTGGTCCTTCACTGACCGCTCTGCGGGACAGCAGGCTCCAGCACGCAATATTGAGGATGGTCACAACACAGTCACGGGCACATTTCATCCCTCCAAACAGCCCGAGCTGCCAGTGGCACCTGTACAACAGAAGTTGCTGCAACTTGCTGCTTGCTGCCCGAGTCATGGAGCCTCTCCAGGGGACAGGACCTGCTGGAGGGACGGCCAGGCTGGAGGGCAGGACACGTCATGGTGGTGGCGGTGTCTGGGATGGCGAAGGGCCGGTGGTCAGTGGTGAGAGCAGGGGTCAGCTCTGCAGCACTCTGACAGCTTCCGCACGACTCTCTCCTTCAAGCGGATCCTCTTGGAGAGCTTGAGCGAGTGGCTGGTCTCGTTCTCATGGGCCTTCAGCTTGGCATAGTAGTCAGAAAACTTGTTGTAGAGGATGGAGATGGGCATGCCATTGAGGATGATGCCAAAGGAGATGCAGCCAAACGCCACCACCCTGCCGAGCACCGTGTCGGGCACAGTGTCTCCGTAGCCCACAGTGGAGAGGCTGACCTGGGCGAGGAAGGGAAAGGATAAAATCCCACGTGAACAAGCTCAGCAGACCCTGCCCATGCTGGGACCCGCCACCCTCTGCCCCTGTGTGGGAGCTGGGTATCACCGGAGAACGGCACGGCTGCAGCCAGCTTGGCCATCCCTGCGCAGCCAGGGCTCAGCCTCCCGGGCTTGGAGAGCCCAAGGACAGGGCTGGATGAGGCCCCGACAGACCGGAGGCAAGCCTCCCTGCTGCCTCCTCTCCTTTGCGTGTGTCTCTTCAAAAGCAGCTGGATGTCACCGAGCTGAAGTTTCCCCAGCAGCCAGACTGTCTGCTGGAGCTTCCTGCCCCCACGGAGCAGTGGCTCCGGTGCTTCCTGGCCATAAGCTGCCCAGTCCCATGGGAATGAAGCTTCCCGGACCCACCCTCCAAGGGAAACAGAAGCACTGCCCAGGAATGCACCCGGAGGAACCGCGTTTGGATGACAGGGGAGCAGGACTATGGGGGACAGGGCGAGAGCTGAGGCAGAGAGGTTTGGGCTTTGCATGGAGCCGTGCTGACCGGGGAGAGGATCAGCCTGTGACGCTTAAATACTCAAATCTGGTGATTTTGCTAAGTGATTTTGCACTTCCTCGAGGAGGGATGAATTTGAAGCAGGCAGCCTGTGGTGGCCAAGGGGGATTATAAGAGCAGAAGTGATCTGTGGGATCATTTCATCCGTAAATCAAAATGCCCTCGTAACCCCTGGCTCTCAAGTGCTTTAGCTGCTCCTCATCCCGGAGGTAATCCCAGGTTTATTATAGCGTTCGGGTCAGCAGAGCTGCTGGCTCCCAGCACGAGCAGGGCAGCAAACAAGGGCTGCAGCACACCCCCGTCTGTGTCCTCTCTCAGGACACGGGCTGAGGCAGGGTGTGACCATGGTTCCTTGGTTCCCGCATGCAGTCCAGCGTCCCCAGGTTCAGCCCCACAAGCTCTGACCCTGTCGCACTGCCCAAACCCCGCCAGGCTGCAAAGCTGCACAACCATCAGGCTGTCCCAGGCGGCTGTCCCCATGCCCACAGGGTCTGACCCACGTCCACACAACACTTGGGTCCCCTGACAGATAAAGCCGGGCTCAGTTACATCCCCCTTGTCACTAACCTAGGCCTGGAGGTTCCGAGGCCACTACCTCTGTCCCACCAACCCACCCCAGCACCAGCTTTTGAGCCTCTGAGCTTAGTCCAAATCTCTGATTTCTTTCCTCAGAGCGTGCACGGCTCTGGGTTTCCCACCATTGCTGAGCTGGTGAGAAGACTGAGCCCTTTTCTCCCCCTGGTCAGCAGCAGTGGTGAATCCCTCAAGCCTCAGGGCAGCCCCCTACCCATGGAGCCCCAGCACACCCTTCTCTGGAAGAAGGTGCTCACGCCTTACCGCTGCCCACCACCATGCGTAGGGGATACTGGTGAAGTTGGTGCCTGGGACATCATGTTCCACTGAGTGCATGAGAGCAGAGAAGGTGAAGACCCCCATGGCGATGAAGAGGAAGAGGCAGCACACCTGCTGGTAGCACTGGCGTATGGTGAAGCCGAAGGCCCGGAGGCCGGTGGAGTGGCGCGCCAGCTTGAGGATGCGGAAGATCCTCATGAGCTTGATGAGCTTGAGGACTTTGCCCAGCTTGCTCACATTCTCCACCTTGTGCAGTTCCTCATGGTAAAGCGTGTCTGCTTCATCCAGATTTTCAAAGAGGATCTGGACGTAAAAGGGCAGGATGGCAACCAGATCTACAGCATTAAACGCTGCCCGCAAAAAGTTCTTGAAGCTGGAGGAGGATATAAGCCGCATGAGGTATTCGGAGGTGAAGAAGATGGCACAGATCATCTCCAGCTGCTCCATCCACAACTTCCCTGTCTTGTGTTTCATCTCTTCCACTGTGCTCAGTGTCATGCCCACGATGGAGATAAGCACAAAGAAGCTCGACATGACAGCAATGATCTTGGCCGGGACAGAAGAGTACGGGTTCTCAATGAGGTTCCAGATCATCTTCCGAAACCGTCCCAGAAATTTGCCCTCAAACTGCTCTGCTGAGTCCAGGGGCTCCAGTTCTGCCTCCAGCTCTTTCTGTATTTTCAGGTATTCGTTGAGTTCATCTTGCTTTTCCTCAAACAGGATCCGGCAGCAGCGCTGGGAGTATTTCAGATGGATTCCCCAGTACTCGATTTCCTCTACAAAGTTACTGGGGCACATCTCATCCATTATCCACAGGACCCCACTGCGGTAGAAATGGAAGATGTAGTGGAAAATGGAAGGATCTCTGTCAAAGAAGTACTCATTCTTCTGCACTGAGTAGTCATCGCAGAGCTGCAGCTTCTTCCTAGGGTCTGTATAAAGGGCCAGCTTCCCAAGCCTGGTGATGGGGTACCGGGCTGCTACCTTGTTAGCTATCTGGAACAATTTGCCACCAACATTAATGTTGAGCAAGTACCTGTTCCTTTGGATGGGCGTCTTGCTTTTCTCCTGGTTTCTGTCCATCACGTTCTGCACAGAGCTCCATTGCTTTACCAGGCTGTCCTGCGCAAACGGGATGTGGACTTCCTCTTCCTCCGGTGTCCGGCAGCAGCCCCAGCGATCCCCTATCTTCAGGCTGGCAGAGAGACTCGCACGCCTCGTCCTCAGCTGCCTCATCATGCCCGACCCTCCGAAGCAGTGATTCCTGCTACGGGCCGTGGGATGGCAGCTCTGGCTTCATGGGAGCACTCCCACCCGGCGTACGCTGACTGGGACAAGTGCCGCGAGCTCAGAGGAGCAGTGGTGAGCTGCTGCCCGAGGGGCACTGGCCGTGTCATGGTGCCACGTGGCACCTGCCGGGTTCCCAAAGCCGATTGCTTATCAGATTGCGGCTTGCATTGTAGGAGTCGGAGGCAGCTAAGTGTCCGCTCCTTAAGACAATAATGAGATTGAAGCACTAGCCCTTTATGTAAGAAACTATTTCCAGCTCTCCACTTCTCTTTTCCCTTATTCCGTTCTTATTAGCTGTTCGTGTTTGTCACACGCTACCCTGTTTCCAAGGAGGACATCCACGATAGCAAGTTGAAAAGAAAGCATGAACTTGCCTTGGCTGAACCCTGAAAGACCCCGTGCCCTGAAAGGCACAGAAAGGTGCAGACATGCGGGATTTGTATCAGCTTTGTACCCCCACAACAGATGCTGCTCTTGGCACCAGTCGCTCGTTAAGCACACGAGCGCTAATGCAGCTGCCCCGGCTCCATCAGCTGTCATAGCCCAGAGAAGGGAAACGGTTGTTACCGCCCAGCTCGTCCCGCAAAGCCCCGGAGCGCAGATTTACAGGGGAAGAGGTGAAGAAACCATGTCACCCTCCGCGCAGTGCCCGAGTGGATCCCCAACATGACAGGTTGGTCCTGCACCGCTGCCCTGTGCCACCTGCTCGTCACACCGGCCTTCAGCCCCATTACTCCCACAGGCAGGGGCAGGAACGTGGAGTGTGACGCTGGAAATGCAAGTATGCAGTAAAAGTTCTCCTGAACTACAGGGACTGAAGAAGAGGAAATAATCCTTTGGATTGGCAAGTAAAAGGGGAACCAAAATTAAGCGGGCTGATTGTTGATGTCTTACCCAGGAACACAACCCTACCTCAGCATGTAAAACATCACATTGATTTCAGTTAACCGATCTAATTAAATACAGAGACCTGGAGCACAAAGCTGCTCCTAGGCTGAAAAGCAGCTCAGGCTCCACTACAATTGAAGTCCCTGAGCCTGGGGATTAGGACAATAAAAATGCTTCTGGCACTGGACCGAGGAAGGGAAATTGCTGTCACAAACACAGCCCCAAGTTTTGGCACAAGACCCATAAAAACGTGTTTGTTTCAACGCTGAGACGCTCAGCTCAGGGATCAGCAAGGAAAAACCTGCATTATCTTGCAGTGGGAAGAGGCTGCGACTGCTGAGTTTACCCACCAGCTTTGCTCTGCCCCACGTAACAGAACCACATGTCTCCGCTGGGTAGCGCGAAGATGACCTGGGACAGGCTGGTGACAGCCGATCTCTGCCACATGGCCCCGACAGCACAAGCACTGCTACCAGCCCGAGCTCAGCCCTGTCCTGCTGGCATTTCTGAAGCACTGTCCCGCTCTGCTGGGCACCTACTCCTTTCCTTTGCTCTAGTGAAGGAGGAACAAGCTCACACAGTTTAAAGTTTTTCACCTATTCTCAGCTAAGCTTCTTCCACTTATCTCTTCTGCAGCAGCACCCCTGGTGCCAGCACCAGCTGGTTCTCTTGTCTCCACCCACTCCATTCACTTTGCTCCCTGTATTTCATTTTCACAATTACAGCTGATGTGCACTGGAGTCACTTTGGTCCCAGGCAGGCATAGCAGCTTTCCCTATCTGCCCACGCCAGCCCACCCACTATGAGTCCCTCTTTCCCAGGATGTGACAATCCAAAGGTGGTGCAGCCCCCAACCACCCGACTACAGAATTCAGGCAAATGCACAAATCCAAGAAAAATTAAAAAAAAAAAAATATCCAGAACTCTTTAGTTTCAAATTCTTTATTCTCCTGTGTCATTCACCAAGAGCTACCTCCACTTGTCCCTATGGAAACAGAAGCAAGACTGCGTGCACCCCCGCAAATGAGCTCTTTGTACTAAAAATAGCAGCACTGGAATAACTCAGTACTCCACATATAGCAGTTTCTCCTGTGGGGTACAGCAGCACACTCACACACTGTCCAGGAGTGGAAGACTCCTGCTCTAAGGCTGATGACCGGGGTCTGCTTGGCAAACCAGGTGCTCACCTCTAAGGCACAGAGATCAGCAGCCAAGGCAGCAGCTTTCTGTCTTTTGCGCACTTAGTGAACACTTGCGCAAAGTCAGTGTGAACTAGAGGCACTGGTGAGTAATCTCCTCCCCCACTGCCAGTTCTTCTGAAAAGTGTACAGCACTGAGCTGTTTGGAAAGACCTACACATGCCACAATGCACAGACAGTGTTTGAACCAAGACATGAGTTATTTCAAGCTGAGGGGAAAAAAAAAAAAAAAGCCAAACACTCAAAACCTCAGAGAAACACAGAATGGGTCGGGTTGGAAGGGACCTTGAAGATCATCCAGTTCCACCTCCCACCAGCCCAGGTTGCTCCAAGCCCCGTCCAACCTGGCCTTGAACACCTCCAGGGATGGGGCAGCCACAGCTTCTCTGGGCAACTTGGGCCAGTGTGTCACCACCTCAACGTAAAAAAATTTCTTCCATATTTCCAATCTAAACCTACCCTCTTTTCAGTTTACAATCGTTGCCCCTTGTCCTGTCACTACAGGCCTTGGTAAAAAGCCCCTCTCCCCATCTTTCTTACAAGCCTCTTTTCTATATTGAAATGTTCTCCCCAGAGCCTTCTCTTCTCCAGGGATTGCCCCAAACCCAGGTACAGGACCTTGTACTTGGCCTTGTTGAATTTCATGAGGTTCACATGGGCCCACTCCTCCAGCCTGAAGTTCCCTCTGGATGGAAATGCCCTTCCTCAAGGGAATCAACTGCACCACTCAGCTTGGTCTCATCTGCAGACTTGCTGAGGGTTCACTCGATCCCACCGATGAAGATATTAAACAGCGTTGGTCCCTGTATGGATCCTCGAGGGACACCACTCATGTCAAAACAGTTTTAAGGAAGACACCTTTAACCGTGTCAGAGAAGCAACATCTAGAGTTCAGCACCGGGGTGGAAAGTGCAGTTCTGCAAAGGGCCGAGATCCTTGCTGGAAGGGAGTGTACCGAAAAGCTGAGTGCCCCACACTGACTCAGGGTGGCAGCGCAGCAAAGCCAGAGCAGACAGCAAACTTTTCAAGCCTGCTGCTGACCTGTCAGTAAAAGCTTCCTCTACGTTGGATTAAAACCCTAGAGCAAACATGGAGTCTGATATGTCTGAACTGTGCGGAGTCAGTGAGCTCCTACTGAAATAAATGAGAAAGCCCCTATTCCCTGAAAAAATCCAAGGGGAAGCATGGGGCAGGTGGAAAAAAGTATTTTGGCTGGAAATGGAAGAAAACAGTTGACTAGCACTTAGGACCTGTCATTTCATGGAGAAGAAAATCTTTGGGTCCAAGGCCACACTGGTGAGAATCAGCATTAACAACCCCTGGAGGCAAGAACAATGAAGAAATTTCTACCACCTTTGTGAGGGGTAATTTCACAGCACCAGGGAAGATCCTGTGCTATTTCCAGTGCCAAAGTAGTCCTACAATCTAAGGCCCATTTCCAAGGGGAGTGTCGTCTTGTTATTCCAGTGTAATAACCTGGATTTGAGAGCTTATATCCAATTCAGTCAGCCTCTGTGGTGAGCAGGAGGGAGACCAGGCTAGTCCCATCTTATCACCTTAAGGTAAAGATCCCTGTTACAAGAACAGAAAAACACCTGGTTATTGACAGTCCTTTGGGCAAAAATCTGGTTTGACTTCAGTTTGTGCAAAGTGAAAGAAAACAACCCACACCAGAAGATCAGTATCTCAGCATGAGTGCTCAGTGTCCTTGGTAGCAGAGGAAGGACAGAGATCAGCACTTCACTACCAGAAGTCAGCACCTTCTCAGATTAGGCTGCACAACTATCCCTGCAGTCAAGCAAGAGCCTTCATGCCCAATTGCAAGGAAAGTAGGTAAGCAGAGCGTTCTGCTGCTTCAGGGCAGACTGAAACCCCAAGCATGTGGCTACCCAGCAGCAGCAACAGCTGGGAAAAGCTGCCCCCGGAAGGAAAAGCTCTAGAGGCCAGAAACACAGGGCAAGCAGGCATTTCTCTCTCATGCATACAGAGCGCATGGGGTGCAAGAAACTTACCCTTCAGGGAAACGAGCCTGTCTGGCTCTTGTCAGGCATCAGTTGTTCCCTGGATGCTCTTTCAAGACTGAAGATGTCAGATCTGCCTTTTGCTTTGGACAGGCCCCACACAGCAAGAGAAGCCACAGCTACCAGGATGCTCAGGAGCACTAGAGAGAGAAGAGTGCACAAGCAGAGGACCACTCACCGCACTTGGTCTGGACATGGTCAGTACTGGGCTCCGCTGCTCAACAGCATTAGTCAACAGCCAGAGATCAGCAGCTTCCCTCAAGGGTAAGGGACAGAGCGAGGATGTGAGTTAGTGCCAGGCTGCATGCAATGGCCTTTCCAAGGACGTAGTGTCTCCAGGTCAGAGAAATGATTAAGCTGCAGTGTGAGGCCTCCCCTAGACCTCCCGGCCTAGTGAAAGCAGCTACTGATACAGGCCTGGAATTAACTCCATCAGGATACTCAATGTATAGGCCAAGCTGGGAGCAAGACCACATGCAGCACTCTGAGTCTCACATACCTGCAATAATCAAGACCCACGTGCGGCCTTGACTCCTCGATGGCACAGAGCCCCCGGGCACAGGTGTAGCTGAAGCCTCTGCGACAAAAGAGCAAGAAGTCCATCAAGCTTCCAACTCACCTTATAGTCAGCATTCAAAGCAGTCTCCAATCTGAGCCTGGCTGAGTTCCCAGTTCACCTCAAGAGTGCCAACAGGCCCTTTTCAACTGAAACAAAACTCTATCTGCCATTACTGTGATTAGCCCACACCAGAGGGAAAGAATGCCCTACTGGAAATGCATAACAGGGAAAACTGGGAAATCTCCCAGCTGTAGCTGCAGCATTCTAACCCTTCCTCATAACACAGGAAAGCCCCAGGTACAACCGAAATGCAGCTCATCTCCCCATCTACCCACTGAACTGGGGCAGGACTCAAAGCCAAACGCAGAGGGCCTCTCGCCCGCAGTGATGCCCCTCCTGTCCACGGCCACAGTGCTTCAGCTCCCAGAGGCCGCAGAAACCCCCCGGGGAAGGGAAGCTGGAAGAGCACTTCCAAGCACCTCACACAGCCGACAGGTCTGTGGCAAGGGAAGCTCCAGAGCATCCGGGAGCAGGGCAGCGGACGCAGACAGACCTGGGGATGCAGTCACACCCTTCAGCTTGACAGAAACCAGCGTCTGCTGCGCTGGTCCTGCCCAAAAGAGCTTCCCCCATCCTCTTCCCTTCGGCTTCTCCACTGCCCAGGGATCAGAGGAGCTCAGAAGGGTGTACAGAGGCTCCAGTGTCGCTGGCTCCTTGGAGGGAAGCAGCCAGAATTGCGTGTTCCGGAGGAAAGTGCTTCAAAGCCTCTTCCCGAGGAAGCCCCGGGTGGGGCTGACCCCGCAGCGCTCCCTCTGCCCGCAGCGAGTCGCGACGAACGCGGCTGCCTCGGGGCGGCGACAAGCGACAGAGACGAAAGGCTTCAGTCCAGTTTGCCGCCCGCCTCCCGCAGGCCCGGCCCGCCGCTCCCCCTTACCTCCGCCGCCGCCGGCGGGCGGCACCTCCGAGCTCCACGGCGGGGTCACCCAGGCGCCGTCAGGACTCGCCTCCGCCGCGCTCGCCGTCCCGCAGCCCCGCTCGTCCCCCTCGTCCTCGCAGTCGGGGTGCCCATCGCAGCGCCACTCCCCGGGGAAGCAGGCGGCGCCGGGAGAGCACTGGAAGCGGTCCGGGGGGCAGCGGGGGCCGTCGGCTGGCGGGGGGGGGGGGGGGGGGGGGGGGGGGGGGGGGGGGGGGGCGGAGGGCGGTGAAGAGCCGCCGGGGCTCCGTGTGCCCCCCCCCTCCCGCCCGCCGAGGGGAGCCCGCGCGCGGGGCGTGTGAGGGACCCGCCAATGAGAGCCAAGGGCGTGCGGGGGGGGAGCCAATAGGCGCAGCCGGGTAACGGTGCGGCGGCGCGCGCGCGCCCCCCGGCCCCACCCCCCCACTCACCGTTCGGCGGCGGAGACGGCGGGAGCGGCAGCACCGGGGGGAGAAGGAGGAGGAACAGCACCGGGAAGGGCGGCAGCACCGGGATGAGCCACGCCATGCCGCGGGACACGCCACACCGCCGCCGCAGCCGCGTCCCTATAAAGCCGTCCGCGCGCTGGTAGGGCGCATGCGCAAGGCTACGACCTCCACCAATGGGATGCGCGGGTGGGCGGGGCGGGGGCGCGTGCCCTTGAGGAGGCCCCGCCCTCCTCCCCGCCCGGCGGCGGACCCCGGCGCGCTGCAGCGCCCCCCCCCCCGTCCCCCCGGGGCCCTCCCAGCTTCGTCCGTGGGGAAAACGGGTAAAACTGGCCCGCAACCCGCACCCCTCCTCCCGCCGCGCCGGGGAACGGCCGCGCTCTCCAGCTGCTCACGGAGAAACGACCAGCGCGGCGGGAGGGCCGGGAAAGCGCCGGTGCAGCAGGGCAGGGTGAGGGGTACAGCGACAGCGTCCCCCCGCAGAGTCCGAGCGTCGGGCCCCGTCGGGCCCGGTGTGCGGCACCCAGCTCTGCCCCGGCGGGGGGGCTCGGGTGGGTTCTTGGGTCTCGCCTTGAAGCAGAATCACAGAGTTGGGTTAAAATCCACCACACCAAAGCGCAAAGGCACGTGCGACGGTGCTGTTCATGGAATCACAGACCGGTTAGAATTGGAAGGGACCTTAAAGCTCACCCAGTGCCACCCCCCTGCCC
>RSEF01000028.1:870311-885964 GCA_003993805.1 Himantopus leucocephalus
GCTTTCTGGGCTGCCAGCGCACACTGCCGGCTCCTGGGGAGCTTCTCATCCCCCAAGTCCTTCTCCTCAGGGCTGCTCTCCAGCCATTCTGCACCCAGCCTGAATTTATGTGTGGCTTTGCACCGACCCAGGTGCAGGACCTTGCACTTGGCCCCCAAGTATGAAACCCCCTCAGCTCCAACAACGGCAGCTCAGACCCACCTGCCAGCTTGAGTCCCCGCAGCGAGGGTCTTCTGCGCCGCCGCGACCACGATGGGCGGCAGAGACTCTCGCCGTCCATCCCGGCTGCAGTAGTAATTATTGGCGAACTTATGGCTGGGACCCACGGGGAGCCGAGGCGGCGGCTGGGTTCTAGACGAAGAACGGTTCACAAGAACCTCAGTAGCGGCCGGCGAGCCGAAAACCCACTACCCTGCCCGCCCCACCGGTACCTCTTAGAGATCTCGGTGTAGCGCAGCGACAGCTTGGCCTGCAGGTTCCGCTGCAAGGCAAGGCGAGAGCGTCTCAGGCGCTGTGCGACTCCCGCAAGCCGCTGCCCGGGCGCCGGGCAGAGGGGGTCGCGCAGCGCCCGGTGCCCTCGGCAACGCTTTAGGCCGGGGCCGCCCTTACCCCCGCCAAGAAGTTGCGGAAGCGCTGGATGATGCGAGTGGCCGTCGCCATCTTGGCCGCTGTGAAGGGCAGGGAGGCGCGGGGGACGACGGGAAGGGGCAGGTTCTCGCGAGACTTGGCGCTCTATAAGAAGAGGGCGGCGGTGAGGCCCCGCCCCTTTTTTTTTACCTCAGCCGCCATGGACACCAGCCGCGTGCAGCCCATCAAGCTGGCCAGGGTAGGGACCGGGGGGGACACCGGGACCGGGGAGGGCCACACCGGCACAGGGACCGCGCTAATCCCCTCCTCTGTCCCCGCAGGTGACCAAAGTGCTGGGCCGGACCGGCTCCCAGGGGCAGTGCACGCAGGTGAGCGAGACGGGACGGGCGGGGCGCGGGGGGGAGCGGCGCCGCCATGTTGGAGAAATAGTGGTAGTGAAGGGTGCAGTTACCCACTGTAAACAGTTGGCGAGATGCGTCCCTGGAGAAGGAACAGGATAAGCTCAAGGGGAACAGAACTGCTAACAAGGCTGAAGAAGAAGTCACTTGAACCGTGAGTGAACTATGCTGATTAACGTAATAAAAAACCCGCCTTCGGGTAGGGAAAGCCCCCTACTGACAAAAGCCCCCTCCTCACGGAGCGCCCTGAAGGGTGCATTCAGGAAGGCTGGAGAGGGACGTTTTAAGAGGGTATGTAGTGATAGGATGAGGGGTGATGGCTTCAAACTGGAAGGGGAGAGATTTAGATTAGATATCAGGAAGAAATCTTTCACTGTGCGGGCGGTGAGCCCCTGGGGCAGGTTGCCCAGAGAAGCTGTGGCTGCCCCATCCCTGGAGGTGTTCAAGGCCAGGTTGGACGGGGCTTGGAGCAACCTGGGCTGGTGGGAGGTGTCCCTGCCCAGGGCAGGGGGTGGGACTGGGTGGACTTTAAGGTCCATTCCGACCTAAACCATTGTATAATTCTTTGATTCTAGGTGTAGTAAAAAGAGAGGATGCTGTGACTTTTAAGTAGAGACTAAGCACAGTAAGAACCAATGGGAATGACGATGGCAAAGCATAGTTGTAGAAAGTACTGATAACTGTTGCTTAACTGTTACTCGAAAGGTACAGTGTGCTAGCCTTGTGGATGAACCACCTTGCACTCATCTCCGTGCAGACGTTAAATAAACAAACGTCTTGCTTGTGTGTGTATATCTGCTTCTTGCACACTGAAGCAGAAAAGAACCCAGATTTGGGACAACAGCTGAGCTGGGCTGATGCCATCTCACCCCGCAGGTGCGTGTGGAGTTCATGGACGACACCAGCCGCTCCATCATCCGCAATGTGAAGGGGCCGGTTCGCGAAGGTGATGTCCTCACCCTGCTGGAGTCAGAGCGCGAGGCCCGACGGCTGCGCTGAGCCGGGCCCGGCTGCCCTGGCCTCCACCGCTCTCCTTCAGGTGATGGAGCCTCACGGCCGGCTGGCATCTCCCCAGCCAGGCACGGGCCACGGATGGAGAGGAGTGTGGTGGTGGCCTTGCTGCAATAAAGGGTTTTTCCAGTAATCCCTTGCCTGGGCCTCCCTCATTTGAATGCGCGAGTGCTCTGCTCTGCCACAGCCCTTAGCATCTGCCTCATTGGGTTCAGTAGAGGGACCAAAGCACACCCTGCTTCTTACTGGGGCTACACGTAATGCCTTCACTGAAATATGACTGTGTTCTTCTGTTTTTATTAACCTGTCACAACAAAACCAACTCTCTCTTTTGATTACAACAACCTTAATCCTGACCTTTCTGGTAAACGTCTTTCCATATGTAACCAGTAAAGCGGCACTGCTAAACTTACTGGACTTCTGTGGAATGTCATTACAAGTTGAAAGTCAAGCTTTATACCAGCTTGCAAAGCAACAGTCTGCTGCTTCTGTCTTTCTGTCCTCAGTAAGCTATTCTATAAATGCTGCTATAAATACACCTACTTGCTGTCTTTCCTGGCAGTCACCCACAGAGAGTGAGTGCTTGTCTCTCTCCCCTTAGGAGGAGTTAGTAAATCAATCACTTATTTTCTTCTTCAGGGTTCCCCTCCATCACACAATCCACCAGAAAGATTTCTTGTTTTAGGCTATTATATATATGTAAAGTAAAAGTAAGGCTGAAAGGATTAGGAATGAGGCTGAAAATGGTTACAGTTCAAGGGCTGTTCTTTCAATACTGCTATTTTCTGTCTGGTAATAGAGTGATACTGGTTTGTGGTGTGTTTGAACTGAGCCAGGTCTGCAGCTCCTGATCCTGTGGTCTTTGATGGGGGTGTTCTTCATCCTTCAATGTCTTGCACTTGATTAAGGCACTTTAGTGGTAGGTGGGATTGAGGGTTTGAGTATCCTAAAGCTGAGGAACAGATGTTCAAATCACTGAACCTGTGCAGATAATGAGGATTGCTGTTAGGGCTGGTGTTGGAAGAGTGTTTGTGGGTTTTTTTTTCCTTCCTGCGGGTGTTAGTTGTGCCCTGGTCAGCCCCTGGGCAGCCCAAGGTGCATTTTGTGCTCGAGAGAAAGCCCTTGTCAATATGTGCTCATGCTGTTGCTTGATCTGGTTCTTGATTCTTCTTTGGTGGTGGTTTGCTTTCAGAGCATCAGGGGAGGCCATGCTCCCCTGATTCTTGTGACGCAGCAGAGCTCTGGGGGGCTGCTATGAGTGCAAGAATTCCACCTTGGAGTTTACTTCTCTGGCTGCTGTTTGCTCCCTGCGCAGCTTTAGCAATGACTGAAGAGCGTTTGCTCTGGCAGCTGCCAGCCCTGATAGGTTCTGAGTGACTGAGACAGGAGGCATCAGCTGTGAGTTGGTGGCCAGGCAGGTAAACTTGTAGCGGGGATGGCTCAGAGCAGCTGTAGCCCTTCCCAAATAGCCCTGTGGGGTCAGTGTAGCCCTTGGCCATGTGAGGAGGGAGGTGACTTTGCATCCCCACTCTCAATCCTATGATTGTCCTTTAATAATGCAGCTGAATATCAGCGAAGGGCTGTGTCTGGTCCCAGTGTCCCACTTGGTCCTGTGAAGTGAAACAGGCCAGAAGACACCACGGCACCAGAGTCAGGGTTCCTGACTGGGACAGTTCAGCTGGAGGAAGACCAGACTGATGGGGAAGAAAACCAGACTGATGGATGCAGCCAGTTCATAAACATGCAGGGAATGAATTGAAACATGTGGGCAACTACTCAGGGCGAGGGCTGTGCCAGGCTGTCCCATGGCTGAAGCTGTTCTGGGGTTTGTAGCCTGAGCCAGACAAGGAGGCAGGAGAATGCTGATGGTCACTGTAATATTTCAAAATAACTTTACTTTAAATTTTATTTATATCTTAAAAATAAACATCAGTATTAAAATATCAGTAAACAAACCTGTGAAACCAAAGCAGTGAGTTTGGAATACATACAGAGCGGTGTACTAGAGTGGCTGTGAGCATCATGTGTTAACTTCAGTGCAAAGCTGAACCAGGCCCACTGCAAGGACAGCAGCATGTTGCCCAGAACAAGTTTCTTGGGGAGCATTTCCCAGCTTACAGTATGGCTCAGACAGGCCTGTGTGCGGCAGGAGCGATGGTGGGGGAGGCTGGGCCAAGGAGCAGAAACGGGGGCTGCGACAGGCATTACCTTTGTAAAGGATTCAGAGAGCGGAGCCGGCTTCACAGGCAAAAGCCTCTTCCTTTGTCCTCCCGGTCCTTAGTCCTTACCTTTGTTCCCACCCCACCTGGTACACACACACACTTGCACAGATGCACACACATCCTCCAACATACGCGTCCATCTCCACAGGCCCTAGGCTCTCTCAGCTCTTCTTGACAGTCTTTTTTTCCTTGAAGCTATCCTCAGTCGCTCTCCTCCCTTTTGGGAAGTGGGCAGAGAGGGACTTGGCTGTGGGCTCTGGTTGCCTTCCCAGTCACTGGCTGTGAGACTGTTTACAATGGGAAAAGTTTAGGAGGCAACTGCTACCTTTCCCTTGGGAGAAGGTCCCTGTTCCCCGTCTGGGGTATCGGCTGGGCAGTCTCAGTCCCTAAATACGTTGATGGCTCTTGGCCCCCTTCTGTCAGCTTTGCTGCAGCCCCAAGTGCCCAGAAGTTTTGTTCCCATTGAGCAAATCAAATCACCAAGTGATTTCATGTTGAACTCCATCCTTTGAATAAGCAATATNTTTTTTTTTTTTTTTTTTTTTGCTTTGTATGCATGTGCTAGAAACAATTCAGATTTCAGCCAGGAAAGGAAATACCACAAAAGAAGGGCAGGCACTTCAGGCTGGAAGTGCTCCCAGCCCGTGTCTGAGGCAGCGTTAACCAGCTGGTTTGTGTCCCCTCTCCCATCGCTGAGCACCGTTTCCCCTCCGGCAGCACAGCAGGGTCCAGGGGCTGCCGCTCCCTCTCCCGCAGCCCTGCTCTCCCCTGGAGCTGCCGGGAGCTGGCTGAGAGAGCAGAAACCAGGTGCTATTTCTGCTGGGTTCGTTATCCACTGTTGCAGTGAGATAGCGATGTGCAGAGGGCTCTTAGGCGGTGCAGCTCCAGCAGTTGCGGGGGAGCAGAGGGGATGGGGCCAGCTTCTGCGCACTGCATTTTCCACCCCAAGGTCACTTGATGCTTGGCTCCTCTGTCACTTGTGGTGGAGCAAGGTGGCTGTGTGGGCTGCTTCCAGCAGCAGAGACAGGCGAGTGAGGCCCAGGGACGCCGCCTGCTCTAGTGACAGGAGGATTAAAAAACGTCCAGCCGCAGGGAGCGATTCGGCACACAAAGGAGTGGCAGGAGCGGGGACATGAATTACAGCCTAGTGCTGATGGTGGCTGGCTGGCACACAGCTGGCCCCTAGCCGGATCCGAAGGTCACTCTAATTGGGTTTCTTTGGGCTCCCAGGGCTCTTCGTGGCTGTCGGTGATGTCCCCTGCTGCATAGAGAGCAGAGTCACAAAACGTCACCAGAGACCCCTCCAGAGACTTCTGGTCAGGGCCAGCCAGGCTGGGTCCCTGCTGCTGAGGATGTACCAAGCATGTGGCACCTGGGACGCTCTGCCCTCGTCCCTGCAGCCCCTTCCTGGGGAGCAGCAGCTGTGTCACAGCCCTGTCCCCTCCCACGGGGCCACCTGCCCACTATGCAGCTGAGCCAGTGGTGCGGTGCCACCTCCATGGCTCTTGTGTGGGCCACGGCAGGTGGCAGGAGCTGGGGGGGCTGCGGTACTCACGGGCAGCTGCGCCTTTGTGCCGTTGAGGTGGGCATAGAGGAGCACGGCGATGTTGCTGTGACCGGCCTCCAGCGCGATGGCAACGGCATTGTTACCATCCTAAAAAGGAAGGGAGAGCAGTTGGGCTGAGGTCTGGGGACGGGACGTGGGGCGGGCAAGTGTGCCTAGGCCCTCCGCAGTGGCAGAAGCTTACGCTGTCCACGATGGAGATGTTGCAAGTGGGCTGAGCCAGCAGCAGCTTCACTGTCTCCACGCGGCCGTGCTCGCAGGCGCACATCAGCGCAGTTGAGCCCTCCTCGTCCTGCAGGTTCACGTCGGCTCCGCAGGCGAGCAGGGCTTCCACCATCTCCTGCCGGCCGTGGCTGACGGCCAGCATCAGTGCCGTCTGGCCAGCCTGTAAGGCAAGGAACGCTGCCAGGCTGCTCCTGCCCCGGCTGTGCCATCCGCTCTTCCCACTGCCCTGCGGAGGGACCACTGCCATCCCCAGTGCCCGCACAGCCTCTGAGCACCTCCCTGGCTGGAGATCGAGGCGTGGGTGAGACCTTGAGAGCCCTCATGCCAGGCAGGAGGAGCTCCTAATAAGACGCCCTCCCCATGTACCGGCCCTTCCAGGTTTTGGAGCCACTGTCCTGCCCTTAGAGGAGCTGAGTGTGGCCCTGGCAGCTCCTTGAGGGCGGAGGGAGAGGGTTAGGATGTGGTGGCCCCCAGCCCACACCAACCTGGCTGGCCTTAGCGTTGACATTGCCCATGCTGAAGAGCCTCCTGACCACATTCATGTCATCTTCCTGCTCGACGGCCGCCAGCGCTGCCAGCATGAGAGCTGTGTAGCCAGCTTTGTTCTGGTGGTCCACATTACAGACCCCTGCGGGGATGGACAGAGCCGGGGGATCAGGGTGCTCCGGGGCTGGTGGGAGGCACAGACCCAGCCACGTGCCTGGCTCCCGCCCTGCCCAGGGTGCTGCGAGCTGTCCCACGGCCCCACAGGCACAGACCTGCTAAAGGGTTCCCCTCCTCCCCATCAAATCTGGGCTCCCAAAGGACTGGGGTGGCTGCCCACCCCCCACACCTGTGCACGGACACAGCCCAGGGCAGCTCTCCCTGTCCCTCCGCTGCCAGCGCCTTCCCCCCACACTTGGCATGGCCAGGATGTGACCTGGCGTACAGCGCGGGATGGTGGCAGGGGGACGTTTCTGGGGATGGGGAGCACTGACCCGTGTCCAGCAGCAGCCGCACGATGTGGAAGTTGGAGTGGGAGACACTGTAGTGCAGGGCCGTGTTGCCATTCCCATCTGCCAGGTTCACCACGTGGGCCAGGAGAGCCGGCGAGACCTCAGCAAAGGCCAGGAGGTGGTTGGCAACCGTGTCGGGGATGGACGACTTCTGGCTGGACAGACGGAACCACTCCTGCAGGACCAGGCTGCTGCTGGCGAGCTGCGGGCGGCAAGTGGTGCTGAGCTGGGGGCTGCGGCTCCCCCCTCACCCATCCCGCTCTAGAGGGGACTGGGTGAAGGTAGGACCCTGAAACCCCAAAACCATGCTGGGATGGCCCGAGCTGAGTCCACATGGGTTTTGGGGTGTCTGGGACAAAGCCTGGAGCAAAGGGCTGTGTTTTGGGGGAAGGTGCTGAGCTGGGCTTTGCTGGCCCATCTCTGGGGAGGGCCAGCCCCGGGGGGGACCCCGGCAGGGGCCGGGCAAGCTGTCCCACCCACAGGCCCCCACTCACCACCTCTTTGCTCTTGGTGGCACCGGGGTGGCCCAGGTGCATCTTGACGATGAGGCAGGCCTCCCGCATCCTGGGGCTCAGCTCGAACCTGGGGAGAGCAGGAGGGCGTCTGCGGTGCGGGGCTGCATCCCCCCCACCAAAGCCGCGCTGGCAAGGGGCACCCGCGTGCCCCCGCAGGCGTTTCACTCCTCTCCCCAATGCCTGCCAGCCTCCACGAGCTCCCCGTGGCACAGCGTCCAGCCTGGTGGTTGCACCCTGGCAGCTTCAGCCTCTGCAAACCCCCGCTGAACTGAGCCTTATACGGACGTGCTCAGGCATGATTTACCCATTTTTAGGCCAATTTTTTTCCTTTTGTTGAAAAATGCCATTAAGGGCTGTTGGGATTTTTTTCCACCTCCAAACTATCTTCTCCAGCAAAGAGGTATCTGGGGCCTCAGTCTCATCCTTTCCTTAGCACACCCAAGAAGCTGGAAGGATATTTTTCCTGCTGAATGGTTTCTGCAGGAGCTGAATATGTTTTTCCCATTGGCTGCTCCGGAACCGGGGCAGACGCCCCGAGCCAGCAGGGCCGGTGCCAGCCCGTGGCTCCCAGCTGTGCGGGGCGACAGAGCCTTCCCCATTGCCACTTACTTCTCCTTCACCTCAGGGGGCTCCGGGATGGTCATGCCAGCCCCCTCGTGCTCCCGTCCTGGCTCGCTCTCGCCTTCCCCGACCTCATCATCTGAGGTTTCGGTGTTCCCCTGCTCCTCGCTGTCAGAGCTGTCGGGTGAAGCCTTCTCAGAGGAGCTGTCTCCTTCCTCTTCTTCCTCCTCGTCCTCCTCCTCCTCCTCCTCGCTGGATGTGCTCTCGTACCTGCACGGAGGGAGGATCTCAGTGGCAACACGGCACCCAGCTGGTCCCCTCCAGGCCCCCCCATTGCCAGTGCCTCCAGCCCAGGACGGGGATGCTGAGGGCCAGGGCTGGCCCGGGGGGCACGGCAGGAGCCCCATGGCACGTACTCCCCGTTCAGCACGCCCACAAACTGCAGGCTCTTCTTGCTGCCCTCGGCCTCGCTCCGGGGGGGACCGTCCCGCTTCTTCATGATGGACTTCAAGGCTCCTGGGGGCAGACAGATGGGTGTCAGGGGTCAGCGAGCAGGAACCTCCCCGCGTGGCTGCCCGGGCACCCCAAACCTGCCAGGCCCCAGCCAGGCATGGAAGGGACGTGGGCAGAGTGCAGGCAGCTGCTGTGACAGTGTTGGCCCTGCAGGTGCTGTCCCCAACAGGGCCACCCTCTCCCTTCCTGCAGGAACATCCCAGCCCAGATCCTGGTGTCACCCCTGGAGCCAACTCACCGGCCACAGGGCTCGGGGCAGCTCCGCCATCCCGCGCCGGGGACAGGTCCTGGCTGCTGTGCATCATCTCTGGCGTGGCTGCCCCGGGGACTGGGCTGTCCTGGCACGTCCCCTCCATTGCTCCCGTGCCCTGTGCCGGGGGGCTGCTCGGGGCATCGCCCACACCAGGCTCCGTCTCCTCACCCGCTGGGACAGCGCTGCCCACCTCGGTCTGGCTCCCCTTGTCTTCGCACCTGGCGGCCAAATCGGGGCCGACCGCCACGTCTCGCTCATCGGGGTGGCAGCCCACCCCCACGCAGGCGGTCGGCGGGCAGCACTCCACACCTGCCTCTGCCGTCTCCAGGGGGTCACCGGCTGCCCGGCTCTGTGTTGCCACCGCCGCCTCCACCAGTGCCTCGGCCACCTGCGGCTTGGCCATCACCTCCTTGTCCGCCTGCCCGTGGGGCCGGCGAGCGCACACCTCCAGCCGCAGCTCCTCCAGCTCCCGCGTGGCCTCCCGCAGGTGCCCCTCCATCATGGCGATCACCTCCTTCTGGTGCCCCACCGTCTGCTGCAGCAGCTCCAGCTCCCGCTCTGCCTCGCTGGCCACCCCCAGCGAGGACTCCAGCACCCAGACGGCCACGTCCCTGCGCTCCCTAGTCCCGCCATCCCGCACGTCACCGCCCTCCTGCTGCGACTGGTAGTAGAAGACGGCGTCAGACATGGCCCGGTCCTCGCCCACCGCCACGGAGCGGCATGGCCTCTCGACAGCCCTGGGGCTCCTGCCCGGCCAAGCCCTGCTGCCCCGCTCCGCCACAGCCAGCTTCTCCGTCAGCTTCCTCAGCTCCGCGATCTTGCTCGCTCGTCCCTTTGCAGGTTCTGCTTCACTCTCCAGCCCTACTCGGGGCAGCTCCTCACCCCCAGCCACTGCTTCGGAGCCAGCGGGGTGACCGAAAGCCTCAGTGGGTTCTGCCGCCAGCTTCTCCATCAGCTTCGCCTTCTCCCTCTTCAGCTCGCAGATCTGCGTCTCCAGGAGGGGGATGGTTTTCACCTGCTCCTCCAGGTCCCGGAGCTGCCGCAGGGCTGCGGCCATCTGCTCCCGCACGTGCTGCAGTGGAGCAGCGCTGAGCCCCGCCGCCGGCGTGCTGCGCCCCGAGCTGCCGGGGCTCGCCCGTCCCCAGCCCGCCTGGCCCTCGGTGCCCACCGGCACCCAGGGAGGTGGCTGACTTGGGGCACCCGGCGGGCCACCGCGGGAGGGACCACCAATATCCTGCAAATGGCTCTGCTCCTCCTCCAGCCTCCTGCTTGTCTCCAGCAAGGTCTTCTCCACCCGTGGGTTTCGCACGAGGCACTTGCGGGTGGGAGGTGGGAGCAGCCGCACCGGCGGCGGCGGTGAGACAGGGTGGGAGGTTGGCTTGCTCGAGGGCTCTAGGGGTCCCCGGCCATGTGGGGACAGCAGCAGCGCGGTCCTGCCCTCCTCGCTGGCCGTGGAGGTGAGGGACTCGGTGGAGGTCCAGGCGCTGGTATGGCTGCTGGGGCTGCGCAGGGCACTGAGGGGCTGCCGGGCCCCTTTTGCCCTGCGAGGCAGCGGGACTTTCTTGAGCGTTTGGCCGCTTTCGATGTCATCGACATATTTCAGGAAATCCAGGTCCAGAAGGAAGCCGTAGGGGGTTTCCACTGAATACGAGCTCTTCTCCCCATCGTCCTGGTCCCGGTACAAGAACGGGCCCCCGAGATCTGCAAGAGGAGCAGGGACAGTTAAGCAGAGACCTGGTGGACACAGGAAGGCTGGTCCAACTGGGTTATACTGGGATTTGCAGCCTCCGGCCCCCCCTCCCCACTGTGATTCTGCTGGCGGTGGGCCCAGCAGATGGCTTGTCCCCGGCACCCTCGGTGCTGCCGAGTGTCACAGGGCACCTGCTCTGTGCCAGAGTTGGTGCTGGGGTGAACAAACCCATTGGGATGGGACACGACAGCGCAGCCCTGCCACTCCCCGCACAGTCCTTCCACTGTCCCTGTCCGGTGACAACCCCCGTCCCTTTACCTGGGAGGTTCTGGTTCAGGGACGCAGGCTGAGCCATCTTCTCCCCAGGATGCTGCTGACCAGAGGACCATCAACCTGCAACAACAACAGGGCAGCGTCTGGTGAAACCCTGCAAATGGGGGGCCGGTGAGCCCCACGTGGCCACAAACCACTGCCCCCCACCCGGGGAGCCCCCCGCGGCCACCCCCCCGCCATCTGCCGGGTGCCTCTCGCCTGCCCCGGCCCCGGTGTCGCGGGGCTGAAGCCGGAGGCGGCTGCGGGCGAGCGAGCGAGCGCGGCGCTGCCTGCGGGGCTGGGAATGGTTTGTACATTTAAGGAATGCTTCGCAGCCCGGGCCGGGGGGGGCCGTGGCGGTCGCTCTGCCAGCTCTGAGGGTGCAGAGCAATGAGTCAGAGCTCAGCCGCACCGGGGGAACGGGCTGGGGGAAAAAAAAAAAAAAAAGAGGCTGCAGCCCTTATGGGTGTGATTCTCGGTGGAAAATTTTGCTTTGGATAAAGGGAATCGATGCTTTTGCAAAGCCACGTGACCGCAGGCAGCTGCCAGCATCCGCCGGTCGCTGGGTGTGATGTCCCTCCTCGCTGCCCAGGCTGAGCAGGACTGGGGTGCCCTGCGTGGCCCACCCCTGCCTCGGGGGTGTCCCGAGGGCTGGTGACCCTCAGGAGGGACCTGGCTGCTTTTCCCTGTCGATAATGCAGGATAACGCACGGCGGGAGGTGGGTGGGAATGAAATGGAGGAGGAGAGCTGGAGGAGAGCCAGCGGGATGTGACTGCGATCCAGGGGTGAGTTCATGGGCTGCCAGCGGTGAGCGTTCAGCTGGGACCTGCCACAACATCTGGCTGTCAGGTCCCAGGCGGGAAGCGCTCCTGGTGGGAGCGGGATGGGGGCAAACAGCACCCCGGGAGCACCCACTGCCTCACGCACAGCGTCGCCCTCCAGGGACCCGTGGGGTCCCTTGCGTGGCGGGGACACAGTGGCCCTGCCCATGGGCGCAGGTGGCTGTGGGGCTGCACAGCTGTTGGTGGGCAAAACATTTGGCACTGGGCTATTTTCGGGAGAAAGCAGGGAGGAGGCATCCCACGGAGGAAAGGCAGCTCAGATGCAGCCCTAAGGGAAGCCGGGCCTCAGCGCTGCCCAGAGAAGGGCGCAGGATCAGAAAAACACCCACATCCGTCCCCAGATCCCCTGCCCGTGACAACTGGAGGATTCAGACTTTTCTAGCAGAGATGCTGTGGCCACCCCCGTCACACGGCCCGGCTTGGGGACGATGCACTGGCCCCTGGCTCACACCCACTGCCCACAGCGATGCTGCCTGCTGCTCCCCAGCCGTGCCGCTGCGGTTGCCAGCCGGTGGCTCGTCCTGACCACGCGACTACCAGAAGCCGGAGGAGCAGCCGTGGCGCAGGCAGCGCCGGGCCAGGCTCAGGCTGGGCACCCAGGCGACGTGGCAGCCTCCCACCGCCGGCCCCAGAGCACGGGGTCGAGGGGTTGAGTCCAACCGGGCAGGGATGAGACGCTTCCCGTCAGTCACCGCGCTGGATCCTGGGGCTCTCCCACTCCTCTACCCAACCCATCTGCAGCCGATGCACATCCCAACTTCCACCTCCCTTGGGGATCATCCCAGCTTTGTGCCAGCAACCCTTCCACCTCCCTTGGGAACATCCCAGCTCCATGCTGGCACCCCACCATTCCCGTGTTGTCGGCTTTGTGCCCAAAAGGGTCCGTGCATCCCCCACCTTGTCTAATCCCTCCCGCCCCGGGAGGCAGACGGCTTCCTCCTCCGCACGGTCCTCGCTGCAGGTAGTTAAACAGCACCAGGGCCAGGACAAACTTCCCACTGGGCTCCGCGCGCGCCGTAAATCAAACGGGAGGAAGAGGGAGAGCAACAGGGGCCAGAGCCAGCGGGTGCGTTTCCTCGGGGGAAGCGGCCGGCAGCTCCCTTCCGCCTCCCGGCCGGGTATTGTCCTGCCTGGGGCCGTGCCAGGAAAAGCCGCCTCCACCGAGAGGTCTCCCGCACCGCTCTCCCACTTGTGGCAAAGGTGCAAGCACTGCCCCGCTGTCCCCTCCGCTGACCCAGGGACGCACGGCTTGTCCCCCCCTGCCACCTCATCCTGCCCCTTCAGCTGATGCCAGCAGCTGCTGTCAACCACGTGGCTGAGCTGCCCGTCCCCAAAGCCGGAGGAGATCCTCCCGCAGCTCCCCCAGGGCTCTTGGCCCCCATTACTTGTGGTCCGACAGGATGGGCTGGACCCAGGGCAGCAGCTTCTGCCTTCACCCAGCTCCCAACCAAAGGGCCGGGCCAGGCGACGAGACCTGCAGGCTCCCAGCCACGTGCCAATTGCCCCGGGGTCCCTGCGATGCGCAAACGCTGATGGGGTCCCCGCCATGTGCAAACCCCGCCTGGGGCTCCCCGTGATGTGCAAACCGCCCCTGGGCTGCCAGTGGGCTGGGCTGGGCCGTGAGGCGAGTGGCAGGCTGGGTTTGAGCCGGTGAGAATGGGCAATGGAGGGAGACAGCCCCGGCACGCAGCAGCGGCGAGAGGGTTAAGTCTCCACACCCACGGCCCAGCCACCGCCGGCACCTGCCGGCCCGGCCACACAAAGCCAGCCTTGTCCCCGGCCGGCCGGCCGCCATCACCGCGGCACCGGTTCAAAGAGAAGCCGCTCTCCACCTGGGCTGAAGTCCCAAGAGGGAAGACCGTGTCGGTCACTTTGGTGCCAAAGGCTGATTTTTGGCAGCTTTGGTCACTCCCCTGGGCACGGGGCTTTGGTGACGCCGGGGACGGGCACCGGCACCCCCGGGTGCCATAGGCAGGGCACCCGAAGGAAGCTGGGATCGTGCCTTGTTTCTAGCCCTGGTGTTTCCGCAGAAAAGCGGGATGGTGCAAAGCGAAGCGCCGCTGGGGAGGCTCAGCAGCCACAGGAGGAGTAGGAGAATGTACAGGGACCCAATCGTCCCCCGCAGAGGGAGGGCTACGCTTCGCCCCGGGCTCGCACTCTATTTCCCCCTCCCGCCGTCCAACACAGGAAACTTGGGGCCAAAACTGGAGCTGCTTTGCTCAGTTACAATAAAAGGCCATGTTGGGGATGGGGCAGCCTGGGCACCTCGGCACAGCTCAGGTACCATCCGGTACCCGGGCCCCAGTCCCTCCCGGGCCCCTCGGCCTCATGGTCCATGGGGCGAACCCCCCTCTGGGTCCCCAAGCCCCCGGGCTGGCAGGGGACAAGCCTGGGGGAGCTATTTTTAAAGCTCCGCACTCCTTTGGGCCCTTTCCCTCGCCAGGGGCACGAGTGGGGCAGCCCCTGCCCCGGCTCGGCCACACGCCACCGTGCAGCCCAAGCCGCTCCACCGGCGTGGCCAGGGCCGGACACAGGGAGGTTCTCCCCAGCTCTCCTCCAGAGCCAGAACACTGAGGTCATGAGGAATGTGAGAAGAACAGAGTCCAGAGCAGCCCTGGCCAGCGCGACTTGATTTATCTCGGCTAGGCACGCTTCCCTCGAAGCTGCGCACAGGCGATAAGCGCCGAAGCTCGGGGCTGAGGCTGTTCCAAAGTTAAAGGGAAACCACTGAGCAAGCACACGGCTTCCTCCGCTGCCAGCGACCTGCCGGGATTCAGGCTCCTCGCACGGAGCCAGCTGTCACACGTGCCCATCACCTGCAGTGTCACCCGCCGGTGCTGCAGGCTGGGTGCGGACGGGAGGTGTCCGGGGCTCAGCACACTGTCCCGGCCCCATCTCCTGCCCCGGGGCTGTACGGGACGGCCCGTGCTCCGTGCCACCTGCTGTCCCTGCGCCCGCTCACCCAGGCCACCTTGGCCATGCCGTCCAGGCTGGGGCTGCTCATGGAGGAGCCGGATCCTGTGCGGGTGGGTGCGCCGGCGCTGACCCAAGGAGGGAAAGGGAAATGCTTCGATCTTCACAACAGCCTAATTTCAGGGTTGGGCTGTTATTTCTGGAGTTGTCGTCATCGTCAGCCCGGTTGGTCGGGAGGCTGCAGGGGCTGCTCAGGCTCTGCAGCCGCTCCAGCACCTCGGGGACCTCCCGGAGCTCACACAACAGGCGCACGCTCCATACGCGGATGTACTGACATGGGGATGAGCTCTACGTGCCCCGTCACACCTATAGCTCTATAGGGATCCACTAGATAACATCTACCACTTGTCCTGCACCCTCGCCACAGCTGCCCACCAGCACTTTCCACCAACACCTCCCCGATTCCCCCGGCACTGCTGACAAGACACGGGGTCGGCAACGAGCCCCGAGGGCCTGGGATCACCCTGCTGCGAGGAGGTGCTGGGGGATGAAGCGGGTAAATTTACACCCAAGGCTCACAGGCACAGTCGGGGTACACGCACAGCGCTGGGCACAGCCCCACGGCGGGGTCCCCATGTGCACGCAGGGAGCACCCCGAGCCCCGCAGCACCCCGTGTGCCCTCCAGCACCCCAGAGGGGCCCGTAGCAGCCCAGGGTGCCCTGCCGCACCCCCAGCCCTGCGGGTCCCCAGCACCCAGGGGTGCCTCCCAGCTTCCCCAGTCCTGCAGGGCCCCTAGTGCCCTGGGGTGCCTGTAGCACCCCCAGCCCTGGGGGTCCCCTCTACCCTCGGGACCTCCGCAGCACCCCCAGCCCTGGGGGTCCCCTCTACCCTTGGCTGCTCCGCAGCACCCCCAGCCCTAACAGGTCCCCAACACCCCGCAGAGCCCGCCAGCACCCCTGGGAGCCCCCCCAGCACCCCGGGGGGCCCGCAGCACCCCGCACACCCCCGCACGTCGGGGCGCCCTCCCCCAGCCCAGGAGACCCCCCCGG
>RSEF01000028.1:886064-911415 GCA_003993805.1 Himantopus leucocephalus
CCCCGTCCCCATCCCTGTCCCCATTTCCCTCTCCATCCTCGTCCCCATCCTTGTCCCCATTCCCATCCCTGTCCCCATCCATATCCCTATCCCCATGCCCGTCCCCGTCCCATCCCTGCAGACCACCCTGCCGCTCACCCTGCCCTGGGGAGCCCCATTGCCACCAAGCCCTGCCGCTTGGTCTGCCCCAGTGGAGCCCCCGACCACGGGTGCTGCCCCACCGCGTCCCTACGCCCATGTCCTCACCCCAGGCCATGCCCCACTGCGAGCTGCTGGCCTTGGGGTGGGTGTTACGCTGCAGGCACAGGGCTCCCAGGGCTAATGGGTGCTGGGGGCCCTGGAGTGGGTGCCCGCTGTGGGTGCAGGGCTCTGCCGCGTGGCCCTGGCCCCGGCACGGGTGCACTCTGCAGGCACAGGGCTGCCAGATGATGCCCCGCAGGGTGCTGCCAGCCTTGGGGAGCGTGCACACTTGGGGTCAGCTCCTCTGTGTGCCCGGGGGCAGCAGGACGTTCACTCTTCTACATGCTCCGGGGATGAATTCCTCCCGCCCTCTAAGGCTTCAACCATCCCCCTGTGAAAAATGTGCATCTTATTTCATTTGCAAGTGTCTTTGACTCCAGTTACCAGATCTTCCCTCTTGTCCTGCCTTTTTCCACTGACTTAAAGGGATTTTCAGTCTCTGTTTTTTCTCCCCATGAAGGAATTCGCACACCGCGATGGAGCCACTCTTGGCTCTTTTCACTTAAGAGCAGATGGAGCCGTTCTGCTCCCTCCCCGCTGGATGTTTCCTCCTGCCGCCCCAGTGCTCAGTCCCTCACCTACAAAACACACCCCAGAGCAGGGAGCTGCGTTCCCATTCGCACCATCTTTAGGACGCAAATCCCTGTGTCCCACCTCTTGCTGGGCCCTGCCTGCGGGTCAGGCTGGCGGTGACCCGCCGTGGGACCAGGGCTGCGGTGGGGGCTTGTGCCGAGCTCGCCGCCGCTCAGCCCCACATAAACCTGTTGCAGTTCTGCCTCCATCCCGCCGCTGCCACTCGCAGCCCTGCGGCTCAGGGCGCAGCCCATCCATCCCAGGGGATAAGCCTTTTCATCTTGTCCGAAAACACTTGGCAATGGGATTTTCCCTCCCGGAAGTCCCTGTGTCACCTGGGGGTGCAGGAGGGGTGGTGGTACAGGAGCTTCCTGAGGGCAGCGGCCATTGGGAACAGCTTTCCTGCCCTGCACAGCTCTCCCCTGAGGATTTTTGCAAGATTCTGCCACCCCGTATTTAACTGCGCTTTTGCAGAGCTGATTTTTAAGCCCAGCCTCTCCCACGGCACTCAGCCTTGCCAAAGCGATGACGTGCGCACCCAGTACTTCCATCAGCCAAACTTATTTTCCCGTGCCTGAGTAGGCAACTAATATTCAGGGTTTCCCATCTTTTTCCTTTGTGTGAATAAACTCCCTGTTGTTGGGAGCGAAGCATCTCTTTGGGGTTGGTGCGTTTATGTACAAAGGTGTAGGAGGCTCCTGCAGGAATAAATACCAGCCGCCAGTTTCTCGTTAGGGCCGCCTCCAAGCTCTTCCCGGGCTGCTGCTTGTGGAAAGGGCGAGCCAGAGGCCTCAGGACAAGCACCCAGCAGCAGCAACACAGGGAAGAGTCACAGAGGTAGGAGCTGAGGAAGGAGGAATTTGGGAAATTTCAGCAGGCGCAGAGTCCGGAAAGCCCCCAGCCCCCTCCGCCGGTGGGCGCTTTCTCATTAATTTCACGATCAGAAAGAATTTTTCAAACGAGGAAAAAAGAAAAGAAGGGGAAAAAAAACCCCAACAGATAGGAAACACTGCAGGGGAAAAACAAACAGCAAAATAACGCGAATTGTGGTTGTTGCTTTTTCCAAACCTTTGAAGTTTGGGGGGGGCCCCTCTGCACTCACCCTGCT
Organism: Himantopus leucocephalus; assembly: GCA_003993805.1. Lineage (NCBI taxonomy): Eukaryota > Metazoa > Chordata > Aves > Charadriiformes > Recurvirostridae > Himantopus > Himantopus leucocephalus. The sequence continues at coordinate 887,986 of RSEF01000028.1, forward strand.
GTGGGGGGGGTGGTGGTGGTGGTGATGGGGAGGCGCTCACCCCCGGCAGGGTGAGAGCTTCAGGGTTCTCTGCGGGGCCTACGGTCCCTGCGTGACATCTTGGGGTGTGCCTGGCCGGCCTATGCCCCCTGCACCCCCCCGGTCATGCCAGATGTTGTACGTCTGCTCCCCCGCGAGGGACAGACCTGTCACCACAGCCACCATCACCCCTGAGTGCTGGAGGGGCGGCCACGGCTCTGCCAAAAATTCCCAGATGGGGTCGCCCCCCCAAAACCCATGAAAAAATCTTCTTTTCGTCTTGTTCCTTCTGTTTTTTTGGCGTCCCAGGAGAGAGCGAGCTGGCAGGAGCCGTGCTCGCCGAGCCCGAGGTCGGAGCACCCAGCACCGAGAGCTCTCCGAGCTGGGAAACACCAAACCCCCGAGTCACTGGGACAAACAGGGAAGCACAATTTCATGTGTTGACTATTGCTCTGGGTTAACGACGTCAGGCGAAATGAATCCTGTGTACGGCTCCGCTCCCTGCCCTGCCGTTACCCAACACTGGAGCTTGTCCTGGGAAATGACGGGGTTATGCCGGGTGCCGAAGCAAACGTGTTCCCACTGGTTATTTTCCGCATTCGCAGTGTTTGTGCCGAGGCAGGAGAGATGAAATGTAAGAAGCTGAGGCCTGCTGAGAAACCACATGATTAATGCATTTTCCTCTGGCTGTATTTTCCTGTTGGGACATCTCCAACTTGCCCTGGGAAATATGAATTTTTAACGTACACAGATGAAAAGTCCCCTGAGGCCCCTGAGCTCCCCCGGGGCTGTGGGTGACCACGGGTCAACGGGAAGGTGCTCTCTGCAGAGCTTGGTTGCACTTGAGTTTAAATCGAGCTTAAAATGGCCTGGCCAGCAGAGATTGATCTCGCAGGGCATTTCTCCCCGTGCCAAGGGGGAGCCCTGGTCTGCCCGGCATGGAAAAGGCCTGCGGCCGAAATCCCTGTGGGGTCCCGACCGCCCGTCTTGGTTCGGGGCTGGGGAAGGGCCGAGGTTTGCTCCCGGGGGGATGAAGGACCTTTTACCCCGTGCAGCAGAGTGTACCCCCAGGAGGGACCCCGCAAGGACCCTGCTCCAGCCCGGCAGAGCCTGCGGCCGTTGGGACACTGGAGCAGCCCCGGGAGCAGCAGGGCATGGTGGCCCTTGGGGCTGTCCTCTGGGTCTCTGTGCGCTTCATCAGGGTTCCCCCCAGCTGGGGTCGTCCCCCAGTGAGGGAACAGCAGACTCCAGAGGAAGTAATTTTTTGTGGGGTCTCTCTGCGGGAACAGGGGCCGCTCCAGTCCCTATCCCTGTCCTTATCCCCATCCCCACCCCCATCCCCATCACCTCTTCCATGCAATTCCCCCAGCCCAGCCGGCTGGGAAAGGCCGTATCCCCGGCACGCACCGCAAGCAGCTCCTCCAAACAGCCCCCACATGTGTGGCGCCGCATCCCCATCTCCATCCCCGTCCCCATCCCTGTCCCCATCCCCGTTCCTGTCCCCGTCCCCGTCCCTCCATCCTGCGCATGGCAGGCTGCGAGCGGGCAGGCTGTGATGGGTGTCTTTGTTCTCTGTCTTTCTCCATCCTACTCCTTCCCACGCTGACCCGGTGGGTCACTGTGTGAAAGTTCAGCCCGGTCTGAACTCACATCAATTCCTGCAGCTGCTCAGCCCCGGGCTCACGTCACCGGGAGGGACGGGAGCGATGTTGACTTACAGGAAGGTTGCTCACAGCTTTGCTTTATTGTTGGAAATGGCAAACGTAAGGGAGACTCCAATGAGAGGGGAATAGGGCATATGTGAATTACGCCGTCACCGCTTCAGGGATAAATTTAGGTTTTCCAGAGGAACGGTTATTCTGATTCAGCGGAGGTCGGGAGACATCCAGCAGGGATTTCCTACTGGCCCCTGGCTGAGCGCAGCAGCACGTCTCACCCAGACAGGCACTGGCAGCATTCCCGGCCGGAGCGGGCACCCCGTCTGCCTTGGTCTCCGCTCAGACCTGGTCCTGGCAGTGATTTACCTATCACGCACCCGCGGGGCCCAGCCCTGCTGGCAAAACAGTTCTGCCTGTTCAAAACCCCACACGCTGGGGTCACTTATTCCCGCTCTTCCCAAGCACAAGCTCTGCTGGAGCAGAAACGCCATCGCTCCCTGCTCCGGAGAGGGGATGGGTGGCTCCTGGCCTCGGCACACGGCTAGGAGGGACCAGCCCGGCTCCTGCAGCCTGCCCAGACCTGCTCGGCGGCCAGGTTGGTTGTACCCCCACCCTCACCGCCCCGAGGGCTCTGGTGACAGTGGGGCAGCACAGGCTTCCTGAGCACCAGCCTGGTCCTTTCCTGGGACTGGGGACACCTCCTCATCCCTGTCAGCGAGTTCGCAAAAGCTTCTGCTCTCGATGGTGCTGCTTCTCCAGCAGAGATGAATTTCCAAGCAGGGTGAGTCAGAAACATGGAAAATTGGTTGCAGCCGTCCACCCCTAGTGAGGACCAGCTGCACCGGGAGCTCAGCTATGTCACCCGGGCTCCATTCCCATCATCTCTCCTCCAGCTTTCCCTGCTGGCACAGGGCAGCCCTGGGCAAACTGCTGGCAGCCCAAGTGAGGGGAGAAGACATCAGTACGCAGGCTGCAATGTCCCCTACGGGCTCCAGGGGATGGGATGAGGGTCACAGCCACCCTGGGGTTCCTCTGCCCCAAGGAGGATCGCAGGCACCGTTAGCCCGGAGCAGGGAAGCCCATTTTCGCGCTTGAAAAACTGACATAAAAGGCCGGCGACACACTCGGTCCAAGCAGCCTCCTTATTTTCCTGGCGGGGCTGGATGAAGGTTATGCAAGTTTTCACTACCCTTTATTCTTCCTGCCATACCGGGGCTCCTCGGGGAGCGCCGGGGTTACTGTGCGGAAGGTCACGCATGCCAGAAGGCAGGAAACCGGAGGGCTTGGGTTAACGTGGGAGGCTTGGCAGCCGCAGAAATCCGACCCTTATTTTTACAGTCATCTCTCGATTTAAACAACATGAGTTTTGAATTAGGGGCTCTTGCTGGCTGGGCTCGCAGCTCATCGGTGCAGGGAGCTCCAGGTCCCCAGGCTGCCCCTTGGCACGCTCGGTTTGCTCCCGAGCCCATGTGGGAAGGGCCGGACCACCGAAACCAGGGCTGGGCTCTGCTTTCCCAATGAGACAACAATAGCTCCCCTTTTATTAGCAGCCTTTGACTAGTGACAGCAACAGTGGAAGAGCCTTTGGCGGACACGAGGGTGACAAGGACTTTCTCCAGATGTTTTCTGAATGTCCTTCCTTTCATTTCCTTCACTGTTTCTGGAAGGAGATGCCCAGAGCCTCTGGAAGGAGAGAGCCGCTGCGGCAAGCATGAGCCCATCTGTGGTCCCTTCGCCACTCCCGGTCACCCGTTCCCTCCTCTGCGATGGGGATGGAGGCGGTTCTGGCACCGCTTGGCACTTATCAATCGTCATCCGCTGGTGGCCGTGACCCCTCCATCCTGCTGGCACAACCCCTCGCAGGCTGGATCTCCTGACGCAGCACAAATGGCTTTTTTGGCTGTGCTGTGTGATAAACCTCAGGGTCACTTCTGCTGCCCAGGAAGGTTTTTAGCCACTCCAGGACGTGCAGGACGGGTGGCCGCGCTGGCCCTTGGGGACTTGCACTCCCGTCCGATGCCTTGCAGGTACCTGCTAGGTAAGTGCTGCTCGGCCTCCTGAGCTCTCCCACGCGCTGCATTCATCTCTCGCTTTGCTCAGGGGGTGGTTTCCCACCACCCCCTTCTCCCCTGGCACTGGACAGGTCCCCGACCCACCAGGACACTCACACCCGCAGCGAGGAACAGCGTGAGCCACTCGGAGTGGGTCTGGAAGCGCAGGGCTGGCCCCAGGGCCGGGGTGATGCTGCCGCCGAGTTTGGCTGTGCGGCACCCATGACCAGCAGTAGCCACAACTGTCGAGGGCTCCGCTGGGTCCAAGCCTGTCCCTGCACCCCCACGGGGCCACGGCTGCTTTTCCCCCCGGGAAGGGACCTGCTGACTCCGGACACCCATAGGAGAGGGCTGCAGGGCTTTAGAGGGGGGGATGCCGGGGGAGACACTCCTCATCCAGGCAGTGCAGGGGAAAAGCCCACAGGCTTCTGGGCACAATCCTCAAAACCCAGCTGGGAATCAAAACTCCCCCCAGCGCCATCCTGCTCGGTTCACGACTAAGGTGACATGACGCTTGGACTCCCTGTCTGGCTCCAGTGCCGAAGCACAGCCGTGCCTCAAGAGACCGGGGCAGGCAGCGGTGATGTTTCTCAGCCCTCCCGGCCAGCTGCATCCAAACTGTGTACTCAGGTACGTAACAGGGTGTCTGGGAATAACGGCCACGGGATGCATCTGGGAAGTCGGGATATTTCCTACTGCTCCAGAAGGTCACATTGAGAATGTAAGGGGAAGAGACGGCACAGGCTCTGCGGGGTGGGGGCCAAAAAGCAGTGACGAAGACAAGGCTTTCTCTGTCATGAACATTTTCTAATAGGGTATATAAATATAACTTAATCTTTAGCTAAGATTATTTTGGATTTTTGTGCTCGGATTCTGGATTTTTCCAGATTTTCACGTCCCACCCCACAGGACATGCAGGCACCAGGTGATGAAAAAACCCACTGCTTTCTGCTTATAGCAGAGAAAACCTGAAAAGAAATGGATGAAAAAGCCCTAAAGCACAAAAAACTCCAGCAGCCCCTTTCCCAGTTGCCTTGCTGGTGCAATGGGGGCCTGGCGGGCTGTGGGAGGGCTCCAGATCCCCAGGGGAGGTTGGGGCTGGAAGGTGGGAGCTGGCCCCATTGGCAGCACTGGCACTTTTCCCTGCTGTGACAGTGACCTCGGGTCCTTCTCACTTTCCTTAGCTGTAAAATGAGTGTTTTGCTGCCTGCAGGGAGGATCTGAGCTCTCCCCCACGCACAGCAGCTCCGTCCCTGCTGCAGGGCTTGGTTTGCCAAATGGGAGCTGCCCACGACACCCGCAGGTACCTCGTCTGGGGCATCCCGCACCCAACGTCCAGCACACAGCACCCACAGGTACCTCGCTTGGGGCATCCCGCACCCAGAAGCCAGCACACAGCACCCACCATGGGTACCTCGCTTGGGGCATCCCGCACCCAGAACCCAGCACACAGCACCCGCGGGTACCTCATCTGGAGCATCCCGCACCCAGCTTTGCCTTATGTCCTCTGGCACAGCCCAGAGAAGGAGCACATGGGCATGAAGCAGTTCTGCTCGGGGAGGGCCGGGACAAAGCAACCTCTGTTTAGTTTGAATTTCTTAGAAAAACAAATGTTGTGGGGCTTTCACCTGGCGTAGACGCATGTTTTGATTTGCGGGAACTTTGCTTGGCAGACGGTAACAAAGCTGGAGCGGGTCCAAGTCGTCATCCGAGCTTTGAGCTGGGATGCTCGCGTCGGACCACCTCACCCACCCGGCGCTGAGCGTGTGCCCTTGGAGCTGCCTGGGTTTGGCGCCTGGTGATCCTCCCACCGCACGGGAAACCAGATACCTCGAGAAAAATACCCCGATGCCAAGAACTCGCGGCTCAGGGGTGCCTGGAAATTGTTTCCTCATTGCAAAGTGCAGAGAAAAGGTAAATCCTGAGCACAGTCTAAGAAAATCACCCCACCCCAAAAAACGGAATCCAAACCGGGATATTTCCCGTCAAACAAAGTGGTTGAGGATGCCACGTCCATCGTGGCTGGTGGTGACCCCCTGAGACCATGGAGCACTGCAGCTCCTCCATTTCAGCCGAAAATTAGGGTTTGTGTTGGGAAGTGCCACTTTAAAAGGGTGGCTTTAGGATTCGCTTCTGCTAAGTGGCCATTCCTAAAATCACCCAAATCGATACCCTCGGCCAGACAATACCTTCCGCTGGGAGAAACCCTCCGGGAAGGGCACGGACAGGGCGCAGAGGGGAGCGGTGTGCGGGGAGGTCCCCAGCCTTGCACAGCACCCACACCCCCGGGCACGGACAGAGCTGGGGATGGCCCCGAGCGAGTCGCCAGCCTCCGGATGACTTTCCATGAGTTACATATTTGGGAGGATTTTTGTTTAATGCTGCAAGAATGAATGGCAGGCGGCACAGACGGGCAGGGCAGGGCAAACCTCATCAGTATACCTTGCTGGGGAGCTCTGCGCTCATCGGGATTTTCTTTGGACCAACAAGAGAAAGCCCACAGGCTGTTTCTGGTGCATATTCCTCCTCCCAGTGTGTGGCTGCTGGGGGACACACCATCACCAGCCTTGCCCGGGACGCTGCAGAAAACCTGGAATACAGCCTTGCAGCAGGGCCAGAGGCCTTCGTAGGACTCAGGGATGACTCAAGCACCGTTGGAGAGGGTTTGCCCTCTAAGGGCAAACCTAAGGGAGAGGGTTTGCCCTTGTCTCAGAAATGACCCTGATTTGAGACAACATCAGGGCAGCTCATGGGTTGTGCCGGGCAGCTGCGGCATCGCCAACACCAGGCTCAGCCCTCCCAGTGGTTTCCTCCACCCCTGTCAGCGCCCCGGGAAGTCCCCAGCCACACGTGGGTGTTTCGCAGCCCCTGGTGACACACGGGCAGCCTGGCAGGGCTGGCAGCTGCTGGCGCTGACTTGCTGCTTTCCAGAGGATGCTGAGTCTCACTGAGATGCTGAGGTGCGCTTCATGGGGAAGACCATCACCGCAGCCTCAGGGCTTTGGTGAAACCCGGCCGTGCTTCCAGCGGGGCCGTGCCGCCGCCTCGCAGGGAACCCAGGTGCTGCTCCTTCACACAACCCCAAAGCCACCGCGTCCTGTAAATGTTTGCAACCTCTCCTTGGAGCTCGTTGGATGATTCTGGGGGGACATCAGTGGGAAAACCAGGTCATAGGGACCCTGTCCTGCCGGCTCCTGCCCCCGGATGGTTTCTTCCTCTCTCCCAAATCCCTCTAATATCCTGAGCTGGTGCAAGGGATGGAGCCGTGCCCGGCTCTGCAGCTCCTTTACCCTTGGACTTCAGTACGCGGTGCAAAAATAGCTGTCAAAAAGGGGAGAGGTGACCTTTGTCATTTGAATAACTGTTTGCTTTGTCAGCGCAAGCGTGGCGTGTTTGGGGATTTTGTGGAAGGTTCCAGGGGCTCTGAGCCAGGAGCAGGCGATTTTCACTCTCTCTGGCACCAGCCGTGAAGCGCACCGGGAATGCAGCCTCCTAATCCCCGCTCAGGGAGGCATTTGGGAGAGGAGATGCCTTCCAGGGAGCGCGAGTGGAGACTCTCGGCTTCCCCGTGTGTCTCCATGCCAGAAACGCTCTGCTGTTTGGTTGCCCGACCATGGGATGGGAAGGGGGAGGCTGCAGGGATGGGAAGGGAAGGGAAGGGAAGGGAAGGGAAGGGAAGGGAAGGGGTGTGCTGCAGGGATGGGATTGGTGAGGTTGCAGAGTGGGATGGGAAGGGGGAGGCTGCAGGCATGGGATGGGATGGGATGGAATGGATGGGATGGGAAGAGGGAGGCTGCAGGCACTGGATGGGAAAGGGAAGGCTGCAGGGGTGGGAATGGACTCAGGAATGCCACAAGCTCTTTGGGATTTATCGGCAAATCCTCACATCACACTGGTCTTTTAAACACACAAAAGCGAAAGCTGAAAAACTGGCCCCCTGCCTTCAGGGGCTCGAGCAAGGTGCTCAACCTCTTCTGCCACAGGAGGGACAAACGGGGCTCCCAGGGACACTGGGAGACCAGCGGGGGCCTGGAGACCGGGGAACGAGGCGGCCAGCTGAGCTGGGACTCCCCCAGCTGAGCCCCTGCGGAGCGCGGCTCCCGCGGTTGAGTGCTGGCAGAGCCCGGCGGGCTCAAAGCCGGGAAGGGCCGGAGCGCTGCCCGCAGGTAACCGAGCCCCCACCTGCCCCCCGCCTTGGCGAACCCAGCCCAGGGAATGAAATTAGAAGCAATTAAAAATTAAGCTTGGCTCAGGCTCAGATCAAACTTTCTACTAATTTTAGCTGCTTGTTGCTTTGGAGACAGCATGCACCGGAGTTCAACCGGTGATGCAACACGGAGAGGGGGTTTCTGCCGGCACAGGGCTCTTTGGGCCAGGAATAGACACAAGGACGGCCGGTGGCTGGAGCGGGATGAGCCTGGGTTGAAACCAAAGTACACGCTTCGAGCAGAAAGCAATGGGCAGGTCCCGAAGTACTCAATATCCCATTTGAAAATTGGCAGCTCTCTTTTCTGCTTCTCAATTAGTTCTTGCTCAATTAATTCTTTTCCTCTTCCCAAGGAAAAAAAAAAAGGAACTTTGGGGGCCAAGGAACAAACACAGCTTAAATCTTCCAATGAATACCCCCAAGACCCACCAGCTAAGGAGGGACGTCTGGAGCCCCGCAGAGCCGCTGTGACGCAGGGCAGGGGTGGGCTGGGGGCCAGCGTGGAGGGACGGGTTCGCTGCCCAGAGTGTCACCCAGCAGCACCCGGAGACCTTCCACAGCCTTTTTGGCCCACCTCAGACGCTGACTCACGGGCAGCACAGCTCGACGCAGAGCAAAGAGCCCTGAGGTCAGGAGCAAGGATGGGAGCGGGCAGTGATGCTGAGCCACGGCACCACCTGCCCCTCAGCTCCCTGGGGAGGGCAATCCAGCGGCAACGGGACCCTCGGCAGCACCCACGGGTGCCGTCTGGCAGCAGCCCCGCAGTGAGCCCATCACTGCCTTTGTCACGCCACAGCCAAGAAGGAAATCTTCCCCCTAAAGGCATTTCCCAGCTGAGGGGTGTTTGCACCCCGGGACAGGACCTGGCGGTGCCGCAGGGGCTCTGCCACCATCCTGCAAACTGGCCCTGACTGATCTCAGGGCAACTCGGTCCCCTCTGGCAGACACAGAGACCCTCTGTCTCGGTGCCATGCCACGGCCCCGACCCCCGCCAGGCGGGTGTGCGAGCCACCAGGCCATCTGTCACCCAAGGGATACTACAGCTGAAAAGAAATTAAGCCCCCGGCCAACCATGCCAGCAGGGCTTTGATGCAGAAAAGGGGGAAATTTCAGGCTTTGCAAAGCCCACGAAGGTTTTGCTGTCCTCTCTGATTTCACGTGGAAGGGGCTTGGGGAAGACAAGACACCGCGGTGATGGGCAGTCATCTAAAAGCCATCAGGCTCGGGGCAGACAGCCTGGCTGGGACACTGCCCTTCGCCTTCGGGTGCCTGCGGTGGCGGTGGGTGCAAGCAGCCATCGTGCTCAGCGGGTGTCTGAGCCGCGACTCCTCGGGCCAAATGTCTACGTGGGGCTGAGTCGGGCGGTGTCCTTGCCTGCGGTGCCTGCACCAACCAGGTCTCCCTGATGTGCAGCGAGTGCCTCGGGTCTCAGACACGGCTCCAGCACTCCAGACGGCTGCTGGGGAGGCGAATGCCACCCCTCATTTACATTACCCTGACAACATCCCCCATAACTGACCAAACAAATCATGCAGGGCTGGGAGAGCTCCCTAATTAACACAGTTATTATTAGCCATGTCAGGACAGGTTTGCAAAAGGCAAGTTCAGAGTCCCTGTGCCCGACAGCAGGGTGGCAAGTGGGACGGTGGGACCATCCCACACAACCGGGATGTCCTCTGTGTCACTCAGGGGAGTCCTGACCTCATCTGGACCATGGGAGCAGGGACATCCCTGGGTACCAGATGAGTTGGGCGGGCTGGACAGGTGGCAGTGCTGGCATGGGAGCCGTTGCATGGGGATGAGCGGTGCTACATTGTCCCCAGTCTTTGCCCATGAGCCAAGAAGCCCCCTAGGCAAATCCCAAGGGAATTGGGGCCTTTGTTATTCGGGCCAAGACTCCTGGTCATCCCAACGTCTGGATGTTCAGGGGGAGAAAGGTGAGAGGGTCCTGCTGTGTGGAGGAAAGCGTGCCGGCCGTCCTGCAGCGCGGCCCCTTCCCCAACCCCCAGATGTCTCTGGCTCCTGCCCGTGAGCCGGCGGCTCCGCGGCCACTTTGCCGTATGTAGGGCATCCCCGGGGCGCCCGCAGCAGCTTGTGCACCGCCAGAGCTCCTGCCGCTCCTGCTCCCCATTGAGCGCTTGGAGAGGCGCCTAATTCATCCTTTCAGAGTGGAGATAAGATGGATTAAAGCCTGCTGAACGCTTGCCAAAAGAATTGCCATTAGGCCCTGGAGAGCTTAATCTCCACCAGACTAAAAGCAGACAGGCTGCGCCACAGCTAGTCCTGTCTGCCAGGGGATAAACACCCAGTGCAGGATTTCGGGGAAACCTTTGGAGGCTACAAAATGCATCCCAAAAGTGTACATACTGTCCAGAGCACCCAAGGCTGGGTGCTGAGCCCCGTGCTCCCCCCGGCACCCAGGGGTGACGTAGCCTAGTGTGATGCAAAGGACTGTTGGCCGCTGGAGTTTCAGACGACTCCGTGCCTTGATTCTCCCCTTCCACGAGCTCGTCTCCGAGGCTCCTCCGTCCTGGCAGCGTTATCTCCTGCAGATTAGCTCTCCGAAGCTGTCCTTGCCTGCATGCTTCCCATCTGACTCACATTTGTTATTTCCTGCCCCTATCTCTGATTTCCTTTGCTGTCCTCACACTACCCCTCCCCAAGGTCCAGCTCCTCTCCAGGTATCCTTGACCCCACCGCTCCCTGGGGACCAGCTCGTTCCCCAGCCTCCGGGCTGATTTCCAAGGATAGTGATGTCCCTTCCCATGGAGCTGGAGCACTGAGGGGGGACAGAGTTCATCCTCGCCGCCGAAGGTGATGGACAACCCCAAATTCTCCCCAGGCGCTGCCTGGCACCCTGCTCGCGGACACCTCCATGGCCATGTGCGGGGTCGGGGTCGGTGCTGTGCCCACATCACTGCTGGCACGGGGAAGGCAGCGCCAGGCTGGTGACTCACTCTTGCCTGGGAAGAGATGGTGAGACTGGCCTGGGGTTTTGGACCTCTTTGAGAAGCCAGGCCAGGCAAACCCGTGTTTGCATTTTAGTCAAATCTTGGTGGTGAGCAGCAGGGTGCTGGCCACCGCGGGGGAACCGGCCCCACTGGCTTCACGCCACAGCCTCCACCTTTCGGGATCCAGGAAAGAGGCAACAGTCCACGTCAAACCCATCTCCCTGGGGACCTCCAGCTGTCCGGCCGTCCCACAAAGGGGACTTTTGAGTTCATTTTTCTGCCGGACCCTGGGAAGAGGCAGAGCACTGGCAGCACCCAGGGGCAGCCCAGGAGGGATGGGGCTCATGGGACCTCTGTCCTGGAAGACACTGACACCCCCAGTGCTGTTTCCTCTGGGCTTTTGTGGCTGGGAGGGGTCTCGCCGGTGTCCCTCTCCCACCAGCACCGCGTGGGTAAGTCAGGCTGTGTTAACGAACAGCCACGAAAACCTCCAGCCCCCAGCCCTGAGCCCTCCCCTCCAGTGCCTCGGGGCGCTCCTCGGCCCCGGCTTCTTTCCTGCAGGCAACGAACCCTCCATCTTCACTGCTGTCTGCCCCCAGCCCTCCCGCAGCCGTCCTCTCCCCTTCCTTGCCCGTCCCCTGTCCTTGCGTCCCGCCAAGCGGGCGGCTCCCTCTGTCCAGGGGAGTGGACGGAGGCTGGGCACCGCTCTCCTCTCTCCACCGGCATGACGCAACCCAGACTCCATCGGCAGTGACACGCTGTCCCAGCCAAGCAAACACAGCTCGGAGCCTCGTGTTGCATTGCGACAGCCTGCATGGCCCCGGCACTCACAGCCACGGACATCCCATGCCCGTGTCTGGCAGCAGCCAGCGCTCCAGCAGCGGCGGCTCCTCTGGTGCAAGAGCCGTCCCGGTCCCCTCAGGGCCACTTTCTGGCAGGGCTGGGGCCAACCACCCAGACGGGCGAGAGAGGGCTGAGCTCTCCCCATTCTCCCACCTCAGACTGGGACGCAAGGGACCTGCATCCCAAACTGTCCCCGTACCCACCAGCATGGCAGGAGCCCCATGCCGAGCCCCGAGGGGGTCCTGTGGTGTCTCTGCACCCTTGCCCGGTTCTGCGCCCGCTCTGCCCTGTCCCCTACTGTGACCCCCGTGGCAGAGCAGGGTTGTCGGGGACACGGCAGGGCATTAGCTGATCCCCCAGGGGCATTTCAGTGCTGCCTCTGCACTCCCTGGGGACAGGGAAGGGACATGAGAAGGGGCTGAGGCTGAAGTGAAGCCGTTGGGGTCCATGTGACACTGGGCAGGGGGACTCTCCCGGCTCATGGGATTTGCCGAGGCACCAGCGCGATTCAGAGCTGCCCTGGGAGTGGACATGCAGTGACGGGCATGGCCAGAGCCACCACTGCCGAGCCAAGCTGGAGACGGCAGCGGCATGGCTGGGGTGCCATGCCGGGGCGTGGGAGGAGGCAGTGAGCAGCGATGGGCAGATGTAGGTGAGAGTTAAGCTGTGCCGGGGAAGCTGAGCCTTCCCCACACTTTCTTGATGTAATATTTGCAGGAGCAGCATGTTCCAGCAGTGCCATAAACACAGGGAAGGAATAAACTCGCCTTTATCTGCCTGTGGGGCCTTGGGACCATCTAAATTAGGAAAGGAAGAAAAAAAACAACGCAAAAGTGTTTGTTTTCTAGCTGAGCTGAAAACGGAGCAGAAGCCGGGAGGGGGAAGTTCAGACCAGACAGGGGCAGGTGGGAGACGGGAACACCTCGCCTGGCCCTGGTGCCACCTCGCATCTGCTGGGGACCTTCTCCCTGCCCCAGAGCCAGTCTCTGCCTGGGGATGCGTGGCCAGGGCGGTGTCCCATGTCACACTGGGTGATGGCAGCTTCAGCATCACCCTCCTCCTGAGGGCGGCAAAGGATGCTTAACCAGGCTGGAGGGCTCCGGTGTGGAAACGATGGGGTTGCGGGTATGCCAGCCCTGCCCTGCCTTTTTGGGCAACCTGCCTGGAGCTGTGTCTCCTCTCCTGGACCCCTCATAGCCCCTCACCATCCCAGTCCTCCAGCAAGGGCCTACGTGCCATTGCTTCAGGAGTCATACTTGTATTACAGTCCTGGCTGTAAGTCACTGATCTGGCCTTGACTTGGCCCAGTGCTGTGCCTCACACGGGCACAAGCAGGTTCCCAACCCTCTGAACCTCCGCCCAGCACCTGACATCCCCTGGGCACCGGCTCACTCAAAATGATCTGTTCTGGGCCATTTTCTTTGCAGAAGACCCTGGTGTTGCAGAAACAGGTTCTCACCCAGGGATGACTATGAAAAGAAGTTTTCATACAGATTTACCCAACACCCCCAGCAGGCTGTCACCCCTCTTCTCACCCCTTCTGTCCCAAATCTGGGAAGTTTTATGGTATCGTCACCAGCCATCACCAACCTATTGCCACCCATCACCAACCCCTCACCATCAGCTGCCACCCATCCCCAACCCATCTCCCAACCCATCACCACCCATCGTCACCATCACCAACCATCACCATCCATCGCTAACTCATCACCACCCACCAACCTATCACCAACCCATGACCACCCATTGCCAACCAGTGCCACCCGTGCTCCCTGGGGACCAGACCCGGCTCCCGGCGGTGATGGCAAGCTGTGGCCAGATCCTGTGCAGCGCTGTGCGGGTGGCTGTGGGGACAGTGCCTGCTGTTGTGGGTGAAGTGCTGGTGGAAATGTGCTGTGGGGGAGCCCTGCCAGCCCCAGGGCATCTTGGGCTCCCAGATCACAGCTTGTGTTATGAAAATCATAAATTATTAATTGCAGCTGAGAAATGAAAGGCTGCGTGCTGCCGCCTGCGCAGACTCGCCGTTCATCTCCGGGCTCTGCCTGCTTAAAGCAGGTTTCGCATTTATATTTCATGAATGCATCCCTCAGAAGCACAGTTTTAAGCAAAAAGAAGAAATAATTCACGCTCTGTGCACAAAGCCCACGCGGACGACACGTGGCCCCAAGCATCCTTCTCCATCCCAGCCAGACCCCTGTACAGCTGCACGAGAAAAGCCCAGGTTCTGGATCCTGCCTTCTCCTAAAATTTAGGACAATCCTTTAGAGCTTGTCCTAAACTTTGGAGGCAGGTGTGCCAACAGGTGGGTTGGCACATGCCAGCTCTGTTAAGGCGGATGCTGGAAACCTGGCACACGGAAAGCCGACCTCTGTGGAGGTTGTCTCAGCCCGGAAAGCTTGTCTAGTCCTGAGCTCCAGCCGCTGGCCCGTCAGAACAAATTCACATCATACCTTGTTAAAAATTTAGGGCTCAGCCCAGGCACCCTCCCCAGATGTGATGCAGCGGAGGTGGGAGGCACCCACACAGCACCCAGCGGTCAGGGGACACCCTGCAAAGAGCTGTCCTGAAGAAACACAACCGGCTCAGTGGTTTGGGCACCCACCAGGTCCTGGGCTGGCCTGGGACCTTTCCCTCCCCGCTGGGAGGTGGTTTGGGGTCCCAAGGTGATGCTCTGGATACCTGCGTAGGACAGGTTGGGTTTGTGCTCCGTGCAGCTGCAAGCAGAGTGTTCCCCGCTTCAGCACCCAGAGATCAGCTGCCTCCCGCAGGCGGTTGTCAGCTCGGGTTCAGATCTCCTATCGCCTGCTTCGAGGAGACTGTCTGCTTGTTTATTCTTGCCTGAACCTTTTAATTAACCTGAATTAAAACGTCATTCAAACTGACAGTGCCTGGCTCCCTCCGCGTTCCCTCGCGGCGAGGATGTTCGTTACGATTACTGCCTGTGCAAGGAAATTACAGCAAAACTTCTGCACTGCCAAGGTCCAGGGATGCTCCGCCAGTGGGACCCACGGCCCCGGAATGCAGTTGGGGTAATGGCGAAGAGCCCGTTCCCTTGCAGCTTGCTGGAAACAGGGGCAGATGCAAAAACCCCTTGAGCCTCTGGGAGCACAGGGCTGTGCCACAGGGATTTAGTCCCCATCCAGCCTAGGGATGATGGGGACAAGGTCCCAGCCGTGATGTAGCATGGGGCAGTGGCTGCTCTTCATGGGATTCAGGTGGGACCCACCAAAAAGCTCCTTCCCCAGAGGAGACGCAGCCCTGTGATGGGTCAACAGAGCCATGGGCTGTCTCTGTCCTTGCCTGGGGTTTCCAAACCTGGTTGCACAACCATCCCAACCTGGTGTTGGGGCTGGTCCTGCTCTGATGAGCAGGGACATCCCGTGGCCATCAGGCTCAAGGGGTTGTGACAAACCCCTCTCTCACCACTCGCTGTCCCCTGCCCCAGATATGGCTTTTCCTAGAGGTGAGTGGAAATGCACGAAAATCCTTATCATATGAAGGGAGACGATGAGCATAGCAGGATCAAGGACCTTTGCTTTGAGCTTTTTGCCCCTGTTAGTGACAGGTGGAGGATACTGCATCATGCAAAGGTCATGCAACTCCATCCTCCTCTGCCCCTGCAACCCCCCCAAGCCCAGGAGCGGAGATAGGGGGATGTTAATGTGAGCCCCCACGCCCCATGTCAGGGGTTCCCATCAGAGGTGGAAGGAGCAAAATGCAAAGCACAACCCTAATCCGGCCCCATCTGCCCAGGGTTTGTCCCAGCGCTGCTCAGCCTGCACCCGGGTGCTCCCTGTCCCCTGTCTGCACAGCCCACCACCATGGCTGCCGACACGCAGATGGACGAAACGCTGCTGCCGAAGCTTTCAAGGGGCAGAAACGCCAGGGAAAGGCCAGATTTTAAAACTAAACTATACCTTGACTTTTTCACTGGCTTTAGCACAAGCTGTCACCCTTGTCAATGAGCCTCAGTGTGTCTGGATAGATTCAGTCATCGTTGCATGGGGAGAACCCCCACTTTTCAATGTACTTCTGTAGCCCTTTTCCAATACCTTGAGTATCCAATACAGTTTCTGTGCTGTGTGTTCTCACTCGGTCAACGAATAATCAATTTAACTGCCATATGCACTGCTCATCGAGAAAGAAACTGCTTCTTGTTAAAGGTGTGAAAGTAAGTCATGTGTAAAATTAGCTTAGCCCTTTGCTAAGTCAGATGGGAATTGCTTTCAAAGCAATACAACCCGCCTGGATTCCCAAGAGCTCGGCCATTTTCCACACCAGCTACTGCTTTGCAGAAGAGGAAAATATTTTCCCAAAATACGGGAGGAGGTGCTGGGGACTCGCTAAGGGGTGGATCAGGGAGGGGAGACAGCGGTCAGCGGGATGAGATCCCAAGCAGTGTTTCCGAGCTTTGAAATACTCGGCCAGCTTGGGAGGAAATGTCCCAAAGTCCAGGGTGAAATGAGGGTGGCCATCCCCAAATGGCACCCGCGGGTGCCCCATGGCGGGTGGCCTGGGGCTGCGGGTGACCTTGGCCCAGCCCTGCTCCTGGGCTGCCGGTCCCACAGGCTGCAGCTTGTGTTTCTTTTTGTTTTGAAGAAAAATGAACTTCTGGGGTGGGATTTGCCACCAGTCCAGGGATTTGGACATTAATTTCTAATGGGGATTAAGAATTCAAATCCCTTAAGCAGCTTTTGCATCCCCATCCTTCACTCCCCTCGCTGCAGAGACCCCCGGCCGGCCCCGCTCCAGCATGGACAGTGTCTGTGAAACCCCCACACCAGGAGGGCCCTAGGCACGGTGGCATCGCCATCGCATCTCCCAGGACCCGCTTGCCCCAGGGGTGATGGAGACACGTCTCAGCCCACCCCCGGGGGTGAGAGGCCAAAAGCTGCCTGGCCAGAGGGTCTCGCTGCCCGACTCCATCCCTGCTCCAAGCATAGAGCATTTGCTGGGGCTGTGGCCAGAGCAGTATGAGGGGCTTTTACAAGACCATCCAAGACCAACACAGGCTTTGGGGAAAGCCCTTAAGCATCTTGGGTTCAGCCGTAGCCCTGGAGTCACCCTTCCCTAAACTGCAGGGCTCAGCCTCTGCCCCGCTCCGGTGTAGGAGGCCCTTCAGAAACGGAGGTTTAAGGCTGTTTCCCCCCAGCACCAAACAGTCCCCCCAGGGCTGAGGAGCAAGCACAGTGCCTCTGCTGCAAGAAGTTCCTATAAATAGGCTGACACCATTTCCTTGCTTAATTTCCAAGGGTGTTTCAGCTATTTCCCACTATATTTCGGGTTCTGCATGTTGCTTTACTTCCAACTTCACCCTGGGCGCACATCTCAGTGTCATGGTTTAATATGAGTGGAGCTCGCTGGAAGGCAAGGGATGGCTTCAGGAGCCCAACTTCAAGAGCAATAAACCCAAGAAGAAAGGTTGGCTTCCCGATTTGAATAGAGGGAAAGACTTCGGGTGTGCTCTTTCCCCCCGGCAGCACGCAGGATGCTTTGCAGCTGCCTTGAATGCCACGGCAGGTAGGAGAAATCCGGCAGGAGGTATCTGGCAGCGTTCCTATCTGGCAGGACCTTCAGCCCCAGGGGTTGATCTCGGCAGGGGGCTGGGGGTAAGCGTGGCCCCCGGACGAGGGGAGCTGCGTCCCTGGGGCATCCCTCACCCCCTGCCCCGGGACAGGGCTCTGCACCGTGGATGCATGTGGACCCCCACCAGATCCTCTCCCCGGCCGGAAGATTTGGAGAAGAAAGGTGTGAATTTGGGGGAGTCCACCTTGGCTGTGCCCCGGTAATGTGGCAGGTTGAGGCGGGGGGGGTGCGTGGTGCCCCTCTCTCCCCTGGTGTGACAACGGTCCTTGTGTCATCAGCATCACCCCATCAGCTCCCCCACCGAGGGCAGAGAGGAGGAGGAGTATGGCTCCAGCTCGTGCAAACCCAGCCTGCCCTCACCCTGCCAGGGTGCCCTGGGACACCGGGGGCTCCTGTCCCCAAGGGCTTTGGCACACGGCGAGAGGCAGGGCCAGCCCCGAGCTGGCTGCCAGCTGCACCATGGCCTCTCCACCAAGTCACGGTGGGAGGAGGGTGAGCAAGAGCCCAGGAACCTCGTTAGCAGCCCACCCCATTAGTAACCATCTCCATGGTGATGGAGCTCAGAAAGCCATATTGCAGAGCGGCTCCTGCGCTGAGCAGCCCCCGCAGCCAGGCTCGGGCATGCCGGGGCCACGAGGCCGAAGGCTGTGCTCCTCGGGGTGCAGCGCCATTGCTCCCCCAGGCCCGGCGGAGCTCCCTGTCACGCTGCGGGCAGCCATGGGGCTTGGGGAAAACCAGGATGTCTTCATGCCACAGCCCTTCTGCCTCTCCAGCATCACTGATCCCGCTGCCTGCTCCCAGGGTGGCGGCTGCTTTGCTCTCCCCTCCTCCTCCTCACATTCCCAATCTCAGTAGAGATCCCCCTTTAGTCCAGAGTTTGCCACTGGTCCCTGAAAACTCCTGCAAGACTCTGGCAGGTTGGTCCTGCTCACAGGTCCTTGCATCGTCCCGGGCCAGCAGCTCCCAATACTCCCAGCTGCCCCCACATCTCACGGCATCTCATCGCTCCCCACAGCATGAAGGAGGTTCCCGCTGCCTCGAACCACCCACAGCCACCCAGGAAGCAAAGCTTGGCTTGGGGAGGGAGAGGAAAATGGGCCGCACACCGCGCCGTCCGGCTGCTTTTTGCTGTATCTTCATCCCCCATCGCTGCCGACAGCCAGTCTGCAGGTTCTGCCGTGCCTCTCCTGCGGAAACTCCATGGGATTTTGTAACCGTAGCAGCAACTGAATGATTTGACAGGTCTTTCGCGGATGTGGGGTGGCCAGCGACCGAGCAAGATGACGATGGGCCGGTGCGGAGCAGAGCCCAGCGAGCGGAGAGCGAGCATGCACCCACCGGGGTGGGGGGATTTTCTGTGCCAGTGGCCACAGTGAAGCATGCCAGACTTCACATTAACACAGCAATAAATGTCTGCAGGCACCTCAAACCAGGCAAAAACCCTTTTCTGCCCGCTGGGAAGAAAAGACAGCGGCTTACTTGGATTGCCTCTGAAAAAATGCAACTCCAGACAAGCACGCATTTGAAAAGCGTGCGTTTCCCAAAGGCATTTATTGAGCATTTAGGGCGCAAGGCAGCACAGTTAAAGACACGCACAGGCACCGGCGCTTTGGAGAACAGCTATTATTCACTTCTCATCAAGCACACGTGTACATGCACTGCGAGAGTGGGACCGCCGCGGTGCACTCGGAGCAGCGTCTGCTGAGCCCCGGAGCCGCGTGCCGGAGACGGTCAGCAGAGAGACCAGAGGCAACTGCACCGGCCGTTTGCTGGCGCAGCGTCCCATGGCAATGCTGGGAATGGAAATCCCTCAGGAACCAAAGCCTGGGCTCACCAGTGAGTTAGCAGCCAAAAAAGGCCAGGCACATTTGGGTTTTTTCATGTAAAAAATGTTCCAGATGTTCACGGCTCTGCTTCAGGCTGTGCTGCGCCAACCAAGACCCCCCTCAACACGGGGAATACATGGAAAGATGAAATGCAAGAGATCAGTTCTTTGTGGTTTCCTCAAGCTCCTGCCCCTGTTTCTGAGCAAGGAAAGCAGCAAATTTGGGGAGTTTTGTCAATGCTGCCCGGAGAAGTTCTCAGTTTGGTTGGAAGCAGTGAAAATCAGCAGCAAAACTGTACGCAGCTGGGGTGGTAGCAATGGGCTGTGCTGAAAGAGGCATCCTTGAGCTTCTCAATACCCCCCAGGGAGCATCCTCACCTCCCACCCTGGGCAGGAGTCAGCATCCTTCACATTCCCACTGCTATCTGCTGGTGAGTCGCTCCTGGTTCGTTAGGTGACGCTTCCGTGAGTCATGGACCGAGGACTGGAGTTTCTGCAGCGTTTCCCCACTGCTGTGGAGGACTCACCTCAGAAGATGCAGATTGGGCCAGTTCCTTTGGTCTTGGGAGAGACCCTTCCCTCGGGGTGTCAGGAAGGGGGGTCACAGTGGGGCAGGGCCTGGGACCCCTCTTCCCACCTGGGATGGGACGAGCAGCTCACACCAGGACACCAGGGATGCACCGGAGGTGGAAAATGCACCCAGTTCTTGGCAATATGCTAATGGAAAGTCCAAGGTGGACAAGGTTCAAAGGAAGTGCGATCTCCCGAGAAACAGTCCCGACTGCTCAGAAGCTGCATCTGCCTGTGCAGGATCCCGGGGCTCCACAGGGGCACGGTGCTCCCCGCATGGTGCAGCCGCGTCTGGCCAGGGGAGAGCAGGATGTTGCCGATGGTTTTGCAAGCACAAGGCACCAGAGCAAAGTTGGATGTACAGACCTGGCAAACCAAAGGCACATACCACCAGTACCAGCACTGCATACCCAGTACAAGGACCAACACCAGACACTCATCCCCAGTACCAGGCCCAAGACTTAGCATCAATACCCAGTACCACTCCCAGTACCGGTCAATACCCAATGCTGATCCCCAGCGTCGAAGCACTGATGCCCAAGACCATCCCCAGCACAAATACCATACCAGTACCAGTGCACAAGGCACTGGTGTCCCAGCTATTGGCCCACCAAAAAAGTTTAGCGTTCCCACACAGACTTTCCCAGCTCCTCATCCCGGGCGAAGGAAAAGGAATAAATAAAATCCATAATGCAGGGAAAGGGGCTGGGGGAGGGCACAAGCACCCCGATCGCCTGGGGCTGGGCTGGATTGAGGCATCCTCCCGCATGTGGCACTGTTAGCAAAGAGCCATGAGAACTGCTATCCCCTAAACACCCCGAGCACCCCGGGGCCGGTCACGTCCTCCCACGCCTGCGCTGGCCGCCTGGCCGGGGTCTCCGGAGGAGACGAGCTCACGCAATAACCCTTCTTCCAAGCGCTTGAGCAGTTGCCTTCAGAGCTTTATGAATATTGTAGCAAGGCCGTTCCTTTCATCTCCGCTTCCTTCCAGGGAGCCCCAAACCTTCTGCACATTCGTTTCCACCTCACTATTCCTCTCAATTATTTACACTCGCCTTCCCGAAAGCGGAGCCCTTCCATTATCACTCCTTCCTCTGCGGCGCGCATGGAATTTGGGGACTTGCAAATCCACTTGATTTCTTTGCGTTCGTGCGGAGTGGCAGGTTTCCACGGGCTCCGCTCCCCGCTCCCTTCCAGCCTGACCCTGGGCCACGTTTGCAGAGGCCTTGGCCACGAAAACCTCAGAGCCAAAGCACAGCATCAGTGGTTTTAACTGGGGTCCTGGACGCTGCGGTGTTTCCCAACGTGACTTTGATTATTGCCATCGCTCTTCTTGCCGCCGGTCCTCCCCCAAAGCCAGGTTGGGGCCAGCTGTTCCTGCGCCATGGCTGTACCGACGTGGTTCACAAGTGGCATGTAAGACATGAAAAACCCCTCACTGTTCAGTAGCCAGCACTCATCAAAGCTAAAAATACCTGTGAGGGCTCCCTGCAGGGTAGGTCCCATCCCTGCCCCTCAAATGAGACATCCTCAATTAATTGCCTTTTAACGAGAAGGTAGGAATGCCGAGCCCAGCTCCCCAAATACTTGAAGTTAAAGCCTGGAGGCTTGAAAAGCTGTTGGAGAAACACAGTTTTCCATAACATAGATACCTAACAATACCTTCTCCGTCTACTTCTGAAAGGTGGCAGCTGCGTTTGAGCATCGCCACACGTGCCCTTCCACCGGCGCAGCTCCCCGGGGACGTCCCTGTGCTGCCGGGATCCGGCCACGGCTGAAAAGGGAGGGTTTTGGTGGAGCTCTTGGGGATGCTGGCAGGACATGGGAGCTGTGGGAGGGGGTGACTCAGCCGGGTTTGACGCACTTCAATCTTCTCCCATCATGCCTGAACCTGCCAGGTGCTCGACAGCCGGGGCTTTGCAGCCGGTTTCTGTCGGCTGCGTTGTCCTGCCCTTGCGCTGCGCCGTGGCCGGGTGTAAGCAGTGTGGCTGGGCCGTTTGCTGGAGCAAGACACCCTCAGTCAATGCTTTTTCTCCCCATCCTCCTGCTATTTATGGGTTATTCTCTGGTTATCTCATACCCCACTAGTGGTCTCTTGATATGGCTCGTCTTCTTTGAGGCCACCCTGGGAGGGTTGGGGTCTTCTCACCCCACTGGGGGGACGAGGAGGGTGAGGAGGAGGTGCAGAGAGACCAGCCACCTCCACCAGCAACACGTTATTCCTGATACTATTATTCTTTCGTGCATTTACCGGCACACAGCTGCAGGCTGGAAATAGGGTGGGGGGTCTGAGGGGAGGCCAGCATGGAGGGGCTGCCAGAGCCCTCAGCCTCTCTCACCAACAACGGCATCACCAGAGCAGGGTCTGAGCAGCTCCCAGCTTCACAACCCCCCAAAACTCTCCAACAGGGGCACAGGCGACACCTCTGGAACTGCGGCAGGAATATCCACCAGTCCTGGGGTGGACACCGGCGAGTGCCACTGCAGCATCACTGATCTGCGACGCTGTGACACCAGCCCTGAGGGAGGTCCATCCCGTCCCAGCCTCCTCGCTTGCTTCATGGCCGGTCTCCAGCAGCAGGACCCCCGGCGTGTTGCCGCCGGGCCCGGCACTCGCCTCCATGCGTCACTCCCTGAATTAATCATCAGCCTCGCTCTGCGCCAGGCTCCTTACTTAAAGATTTTTACACATTAAAAATTAACAGCACTAAATGATTGATGGCCGGGCACCCCCGCACCCCGTGCTCTGCAGCATTGCTCAGACAGCTCCAGCTTTGCTTTCCCCGAGGGCTGCCACATATCCTTGTCCCCAGGCAAGTCCCCTCCCTCCATCATCTGAGGGAGAAAACCCGCACGGCAGAATCCTCCCCCAGTAGCGACCATTAGCTATATAAACCTGCCGTTGGTCTGCTGGAGATGTTTGAGGTGATGGAGCATCCTCAGGGCCCTGGGATGACCCCGTAACGGCAGTCAGCCCCAGGGAAGGGATGTTTGGCCCCTGCAGACCTCAGGGGCTTTTCACCAGCCCCATGGCAAAACGCGTGGTGCAGAACAGTGTTGGAGGTTCTCAAGTGGGAGACTCAATTTGGGGCCTTCTGCTTCCTTTCTCTCCTGTCTCCAGCTCTCTATGCCACCCCGTGCTGTGGCCAGGCGTTTGGGAGCAGCTGTTGAGGGGCTGCATAGGTCAGGGTGGGGGACAAAAAGCTCCTCTGCACTCACCTAGGCTGTGTGGCCTCTTGTCCCTCCTGTCGCTGTCCCACCAGCTGTGAAGAGGTCTTGCCCTCATCTCCTGGCAGGGCCTGGCTGCCTCCTGCCCCCTCTCACCCACCTCCAGCACCCACCCTCTCACCCATCCCACGCCCCCACCTCAGGCACCTGCTCCCGACACCCCCCTGCACCTCCAGCACCCACCTATGCACCCACCACAAGTACCCATCCCCAGCATCCGCCTCATGCACCCACCCCATGCATCCAGCACCCACCCCACGCACCCACCCATGCACCCATAACACACCCCATGTGCCCAGCACCCCCCTCCAGCACCCACGCCCCCGCCCATGCTGTCACTTCCAGCACCCACCCCATGCACCCAGCACCCACCTATGCACCCACATCATGCACCCAACACCCCTCTCCAGCACCCACCCCTCCACCTATGCTTTCACTTCCAGCACCCACCCCATGTGCCCATCACCCACCTAGCACCCACCCCATGCACCCA
>RSEF01000028.1:913705-926527 GCA_003993805.1 Himantopus leucocephalus
TCTGGGTTGCCACAAGCCCGTCCTGGGTGTGAGATCCTGTGGGCGCGGGCACACTAATGTGCAAGAGCTCAGTGATGCCCTTAAGCATTGGTTAAAAAAATACCTACAGAAACTTCTCCCACCTTGGAGATTTTGCCCATCAGATGCACCTGGTGCAGTTTTGGGAGCAGGCGCCGACCACAATCTTTTCTGCTGCAGCCTCATGTCTGGGCTGGCCACCATGGACTCCAAGGCCTGCGGGAAGATGGGGGTGATCACCATCACCTACTATCTTTGGACAACCTTCATGGCAGTGACTGTTGGGATCATCCTCGTGGTCAGCATTCACCCCGGCGCAGCTGCCCAGAAGGACAACTACTCTGTGGGGAAAGTGGTGCTCAGCTCCGCCGATGCGTTACTGGATTTAATCAGGTACGTCACAGGATTTCGGGAGGAGCCAAGTTTATGATGGCATTTCACAGACAAGATCTTCCCACGAGGCATCGAGTTCCCAGGAGATACTGAGATCTCAAGGGAAACGGGAGAACCATTGGCCACGCTGACCAGGCACCGGTACCTCGAGCGCAGCGACACGGGGTTCGTTTCTCCCCACGCATGTCCCTCTGGCCACTCTGTTTCTCCCGTTGCTCTTCTCCCAGAGCCACCAGCAAAGAGGGATGCAGCAGCAGAAAACAGGAAGAGTTAAATTCCCTGCAAAGCTCAGTGGTTCTCTCTCCACGGCCCCAGCCGTGACGTGCCAATCCCTGCAGCTCCTTTTGGGCTTTGCAAGGTAAAAATGAGCAGGATTTGGCCCAGGGCTGGATTAAGGTAGTGGATGAGGGTTAACTGGGGAGTGGTTGGGGGAGAATCTCCATTTCTGGAGGCATTTGATTGACTGGAAAAGGCTCTGAGCATCCTGCTCCAGCTTTGCAGGCAGTCCTGCTCCGAGCAGGGGCTGGAGATGACAGATGTCCATCCCAACCTCTGGCCTTCTATGAGTCCAGTTTACACGTGGCTCACAGCACTGCTCTTCGTTCACCTTCCAGCCTGCCTTCGCCCTCAGCTTGCACAGAGGACATCAGGCTGGTGTTGGCTGTAATGATCCCCCTCTTGGCCTCCAGAGGTGGTCCAGAGGTGCTTCCCAGGTCATTCCCTGTATTCTCATGATGTGCTTTAACCCCTGTGCCATTGCTCTCTTACAGAAACATGTTTCCTTCTAATCTCATCGAAGCTTCGTTCCAGCAGGTGAGTTCACCTGTCCCCACCACCGCGGGTGGCTGGGATGGTGCTCAGCTCCACGTGGGGCTAATCCCCCCATCTGGGGGCTCTTCCCCACCCACAGCCTGGACACGAGCCCCTTCCCTCCCCTCTGCCTCCCTCCCCGGGGTGGGCACCCGAAGGCGGGAGGGTGCTGGTGTGGGCACGGACTCTCAGGGACACCCCTGCCTGCCCTCCTCTACAAAAGCAGCACAACATCTCTTCCCTCAGACCCCGCTCTGGTGCGGGGGCTTCTCGGTCCGTGGGGCTGGGGGGGCAGAGGCAGAGGGGTGGGCAGGCAGCAGGCAGAAAGTTTGGGGTGGGCGAGGGGGAGAGGCCGAGGAGGGGCCAGGTAGGGTGGAGAGGAGAAGGGAAAACGAGCAAACTCATGGCATTGAGAAAGCATCTCTAAAGCCCCCAGAAGAAGAGGGATTGGGGGGGGGTGGTGGTGAAGGGGCTTCTCTGTGGGGACCACAACGCTTACCCAGCGCTGCACTGGGACCCCGCAGGGACCCGACTCACAAATGCCATGCGTCTGCCCAGGGAAGCGCAGCCTTGCTCCAGGATGGCTGTGCTGAGCTCTGCAGGGAACAACCACACTTCCCCTGGCCTGTTTATTGCTTCTTTTCTTTTCACCAGCCTTTTGCTGCCTGAAAAAAAACCAAACTTTGAACCTCCAGGACCACCTGGGCCAGTGATGGCTTTGCCTCTGTGTTCAGAGCAGGATGGACCCCGTTGCCAACGGGACACTAACCTCACTGCTTTTTGTTCCAGTATCGAACCGTTCTTGTCCCGGTGGTGAAGTCTCCTGGCTTTCCAAAGATCCCAGGGAAATCTCTCAGTTTTATTTACTTTGCACCCGATGATGAAAACCCTGAAATTCATCGGCCTGTGTTCCTCGAGCTGACGCCGTCGCCTGAGATGACCTACAGGACCCTGCCTGGGACCAGCAATGAGATGAACGTCTTGGGAATCGTCATCTTCTCAGCAACGATAGGTACCTGCTCAGTAGAGAACGGGGCTCCGTGCTGCTCCCTGGCCCAGCTCGCGAGGCTGCTCAGCGGCAGTTGCAACCCAGGGTGGTAACTGCTGCGGCCACTGCGCTGTCAGGTAGGGATGCTCAGAGGGAGGTAGGGATGCTCAGAGGGAGGTAGGGATGCTCAGAGGGATGACGTTATTTTAGGTCTAACTGCTCAAGTCCCTGGGGAACCAGGCACAGCACGGAGCTTGTACCAACACCTTCGTCAGTACCGTCCATAATGGAGCTCAAACAAGGAGTGAGGTTAGGTGTTCCATATGAGCCTTCACAGCCCCAGCACAGGTCCTGAGGGTTTTCAAATCGTCACGTAAGCTGGAGGGTCCTTTTAATGAAGTCTGCTGAAGCGAGTTGTAACTTTTGCAGAGGCTACCTAGGACATAGCTCATCACAAAGAGTCCGAACCCTTCACGCTGGCAGTGTTCACACTCCCCAAGCAGGCAGCAGATGAAAGCTGGGTCAGGCTTAGTGCCTGTCACAAACATATGGAAATTTATAAGAGGACTTTCCAAAGAAGGTAAGAAAGCTTCCTGCATTGAACAGCCTGCAATCCAGTGTGGACAAGGTGCTCGGCAGCGATTTCAGGAAGGAAGAAGAAGCACAGGTTGGATGGAGAGAACACGTGCAAGGGATAGGGAGGAAGATGGTTTAAAGGGGAAAATGTCATGGGAAGGAGGAACTTGGAGCTGACTCAAAGAGTAAGACGGACACGGGGTGCACGGCTGAGTGAGAAAGGGAGGAGGAGACGAATCAGGAGGGAATGTAGGAGGCAATGAGATGAGCATGGGGGAAAGATTACATGCAGATTAAGAGGTGAGGGCAAGGAGCTTGAACTTAGTGTATAAGGAACCAAAAAGCCAATTAGAGGATTTGAGGGGTGGAGGCAGTGTAGCCAGCACAGCACTGGAGCACACCAGCCTGCCGTCAGAGCCGGGGAGAGCAGCCAGTTTAAAATGCTACGATACAGTAAGTGCCTGGAGGAGATGGCCACAGTGGGACTGGGCAGAGACAGACCCACTTAAATACCCTTGCAGACAAAAAGAGATGTCTATGGCAGAGTCCTGTCCCAGTCCCCAACACCATCTGCAGACCCCAGACGCTCCGGGAGCGTGCAAAGCTCCTGCTCCGAGGACACGTGCCCTCCTCCAGCCCAGCCAAACAAGCGAGGAGAAGCCACTTTTCTCTTCTGAGATTACCACCCTACCACCCTGCCAGCACGGGAGCGAGGATCAGCGCTGAGTTAGGACACGGCAGGAGATCACCCGGGCCAGCCCCGGCCACACTCCCGGGTTTAGGATGGATTAGAGCTCCACGAAGCTGCAGACCGGCAGAGCATCACCTGCACTGGGGACAGGCAGCTTGGTAAAGGACATTCACACATCTGCGGGAAGCTTCACCTGCGAGGAGAGGTTGAATTAACGCGGTAGGCCTGGCAGAAGACAGGAGAGGGACAGGGGAGGCTGGGCAACACGTCTCTGTGCCGTGGGAAACGGGGATCAGCTCCTCCTTGCAGCGCGGTGGGGGAGGCCGGGTGGAAGCCAGTTGAGATCTCAGCAAAGGGTATTTGTGTCCAATGCCAAAATACCGAACAGTTTGTGGGCTTGAGACCAAGGCATCCGTGCAGCACCCGCTGGCCACTCGGAGTGGCTTTGCTGTGGGTGGTAACCCCACAGAGCTACCACAGCTCCAGCGATCTCTTCACTGACACCGAGCATCTCCAGTCATCTCCATTGCTTTTGAAATCCAAAAAAGGGCAGAGATTTAAAGTTACTTGAAGGCCAGTTACAGCTCTCTGTAGGACCTGAAGAGAAACTGATTTCTTTCAAACCAGCTGTTACGGCCACCAGATACTGCATGAATATCCACAGAGCTGAGATTTAAGTATGTCATGCCTTGTCTTATTTCTGAAAGTCCTGCCAAAGATGACCCTGTCTCTCCCTCTAGGGGAAGGTGTCCCTGCCCAGGGCAGGGGGTTGGAACTAGATGACCTTCAAGGTCCCTTCCAACCTAACCCNGACCTAACCCATTCTACGACGATCTCTCTTCTGAGCAAGCCAAGAGATCCAGCTACCTGCCAAGGGTCCCTAGGAGTCCTTAGCCCTGAAGACTGAAGAGGGATGAGAGGGATAAGACAGGATCCTGACTATATTCTTCTTTTCCAGGCTAAAGCAGAAACTTGCACAGTGCTTCAGAAGTAGTAATTTTAGCTAATGGGACCACACAGAAAGTACGTGCACTGGGCTGGAAACTAGATGGGCTCAAAGCCTCATTTTCCTTTTGCTCCATGGGTACGTGGGAAACCTCCTCGCCAGGGAAAGCAATGGGATTCAGCCCTGACTAGTGTTGTGCTGGCAGACCAGAAGGTACCATAACCCCTCTAACCATCCATGTATTTCTGCTCCAGTATTCCTTCAATGGAAAATTAGACTGGAATGAGGTTAATACAACAACATCAAGAGACAAACCAGAATTAAGACAGGAGGCTTAATGCCTGTATCTAAGCAACTCAGCTGGATCCTTCCTGACGTCCTATTGTACAGTCACATGTGTCATCACCACCACGGTACAGTCTGTGAGCCACCGACGAAGCCGCCTGCGTGAAATAGCTGGTCAGCAGCCAGCACAGCCCGTCCCACGAGGGAACCGAGAACTGCCACCGCCCGCGGGGATCCGGCAAATCCGAGCACTTCTGAAGATCATCCCAGCGGCTGACGTGGCACGCGGCTCTTCTCACTCCACAGCAAGGGCAGGGATGCAACGTATCATTACATCCTCAGCTATATATAACCCCCTGGAGCTTTGTCCTTCAAAAAAAAAATAATCAGTTTTTGTTTCTGGAGCTACATTATTCTTCTATTACCACCTAGCAAAAAGACAGCTTATTCACCTTGAGAAGTGAGTCTTCCAGAATTGAGCAGCAGTGAAGGGTTTATCAGTTATCTGTGCAAGGAATAGTCCAAATCCTGGATTTGGGTTTGGTGGGTTGAGAAAAGGTCAGATACTTCTATTTGCTTGGAGCAGAGAATTACTGTGACCCGTAAGAGCACGCGGAAATCTGTATTAAGTCTGACCTGCTGTGAGTTTGCGCAGTGAAACCCATTCTGTGACCACCAAAGCCTCAAGACACTCAGCATGACGCACACTGCTCCCATGGTACTATTCAGTACAACAAACCAATGTGCTTTGTTGCAGGACTTCTCCTGGGAAAAATGGGTGAGCGAGGAACTCCGCTGGTTAACGTCTGCCAGTGTCTGAATGAAGCGGTTATGAAAATCGTCTCAATGGCAGTTTGGTAAATGTGTTTTTGACTGATTCAGTTATTTTCTCACCTGCTATCTAATGGTAATGCCAGTCATACGTCTACAAGTACTTTTTGTGAGCACTGGATTTATTTTCGTATGACTGTACCACATGGTACCAAATACGGTAATGACTATTGTGTAGTGCTTCAATGGTTGCTGCACCCCCATAAATAATTTTTTATGCTTATTCTTTGCAGGTACTTCCCCTTTGGCATTGTATTTCTCATCGCTGGAAAGATCCTGGAGATGGAAGATCCATCAGTTATAGGACAGAAGCTGGGACTATATGCCATTACAGTAGTGTCGGGGCTAGTCATCCACGGACTCATTCTCTTACCTCTGCTTTTTGTGCTCATCACCAAGAAAAACCCCTTTGTGTTCATCCAGGGGATACTGCAAGCCTTGCTGATTGCCTTGGCTACGTCTTCCAGGTATGAAAACGCGGCTGAAATACGCTGGTACAGCTGAGACGGCCTCTGGTTTAGTCGAGGGGGATGTGGCCATGTGTACGGCCAGACGAGCTGTGGGAGAACAGCTGTAATTCAGACAAAAATTAGGCTCCAGCGCTATAGGAAATGAGATCGCTTCCCGCTTCAGCAGGAAGCGGGATGCTTGCCACTGCCCTGGTCCTCAGCGGGAAGAGCCTCAGTGCATCTTCAGACCCCGCCAGCTCGCGTTGCCCTTCTGCTCGCCCTCTCCTGGGGTCTTCCCAGAGCAGAGCAGCAACGTTTGTGTCTGTCTGTGCTTCTTTTAATTGCTGCAGGCAGTTTCCTATCACGGAATTCGAAATAGGACTGTTGTAGGTGCTTTATAAAACAGCGTGGGGTTACCGTCCTGGGGTTTAATTGAAAACATCAAAAGCTCTTCTGAACACTTTACTGAAAATCTTAAATCAACCCCTGCGTATCCCAAGCTCCTCCAAAAAAAAGTGCTGTCTACTTCGCTAAGATTTTATAATTTTAGATTATTTTAATCTGTTTTATTTTCATTGAAAAACATTCCTTATAACAATGGAGAAACTTAACATTAGAAACTACCATCCTTTCTGGAAGGCGCACAAATTAAAACATTTTCTTAGAAAACATCTGACTAGGCAAAGGGTTTTTCTGGCCTCCCTAATGCTGCTTCTTCACATAATCCCAATAAAACCATCCAGGATTGTGCCTTCTTCCCCCAGCGCCCACCCCAGCAGGTCTCTTCTGCTGCTCTGAATGACCTGATCTCCTCCTGAACTTGGGTCTCCAGCGGGTTTTCCCCTCCCTCCCTGTGTGACAGCCCGCTCAGCGAACCAGGGAGCGGTTCCGCAGAGCGTGGGAGCACTCTGCTCCCCATCCCAGCCCCACCGTCAGCGCCAGGGGCCGTTGCACCGTGCGCTGCAGCCAACTCCTTGAGGAAAAGCAGTCCCTGCCTCCAAAATCCTACGGCAATCCCATCCACTTCTTGTTTCCTTTCTTCCATTCGCTCTTCTTCTTCCACGTCCTTATCCCGACTCCCGCATGACAGCTAAACAGAAACAAGAGAGAAAGGTCAGGGGGGTGCAAGAGCCGAGGCGGCTGCTCCTGGTGCGGCACGGAGGAGCCGAATGAGGATCAGCGTGGTCCACTGGACCCGGCACAGCCGGTGCTGGCAGACGCTGCCCCGCACCAATGTTAGAGGTGCTGCGGGATTAAGGTGGGGACCAGAGATGTGGAACGAGGCTGTAACCGTCACACAGAGCTGCTCCTAGAGAGCGCCTTGTCCTGCAGCCAGTGGCTAACCGACCACTCGGCTAATCATGGACGTACCGCAGGTACTGCAAATTGAAGAAACTTTCACTGCTACAGCAATTTGTATAATATTGCTGCTGCTCTTACCCTCAGGAGGACACGTATTTCTACACCGTTACATTGATTCCTATTTATAAAGCTCAGCACAAACAACAGAGAGAAGTACTGACCATTTCTTGTTCTGCAGCTCAGCAACCTTGCCCATCACCCTGAAGTGTCTCCTGGAAAACAACGGAATAGACAGACGCGTGGCACGATTCGTCCTCCCTGTTGGGGCCACCATCAACATGGACGGCACGGCGCTGTACGAAGCCGTCGCTGCCATCTTTATTGCCCAGGTCAATGAATATGACTTGGATTTGGGACAAATTATAACGATAAGGTAAGTGTTTCTTTGCAGCAGCTGAATTATTTCTCACTATTCGTGTTTATCGCCGTTCGGCAGAGAGCTCGCCACTGCAGAGAGTGAACAGTGCTGGAAAGCTGAGGAGTAGGGAGAGGTGCAGCGGGTACCCGCGCTGCGCGCTGGGGAAAGCTCCGGCTCTGCACCCACACAATTTGCTGCAGAATCAACGACTTTGCCTGCAGGTAAAAGCCAGACTGTGAACTAACAGCGTGGCTGGAGCAGGGCAACACCGGCAGGGCGGATGAATTATCTTGGCATAGAAGGGTTCGTGCATGCGTAACTTACTCCCCTTCGGGAACTGAATATCCTCATTTTCTAAGCAGGGAAATAAAGCACCTATCTAGACAAAAATAAGTAAGTCCAGTTGCAAATGTTTATCAATTTTACACAGGGGCTACCCACAACGGAGCGCAGAGGGGTGTTGTGTGAGCACAAAGCCACGAGTACCTGCTGCAAGCCCTCAGCCACGACGTGCGCAGGCAGGGCTTCGGGACAGGACCAGGGAGCAGGAAGGTGGAGGAAGCCACATCCGCCCCAATCCTTCCATACAGGAATAACTTACTTTGCCATGCAAACATGCTTGCTTTTTTTCTTTAAAAAAACCCAAACAACCAAAACCACAACCCACAACCAAACACAGTAATTTCACAG
The DNA here is from genome assembly GCA_003993805.1 of Himantopus leucocephalus. Lineage (NCBI taxonomy): Eukaryota > Metazoa > Chordata > Aves > Charadriiformes > Recurvirostridae > Himantopus > Himantopus leucocephalus. The sequence continues at coordinate 922,103 of RSEF01000028.1, forward strand.
CCGCCTTCTCTTCGCAGCATAACAGCAACAGCCGCGAGCATAGGGGCGGCCGGGATCCCCCAGTCCGGACTGGTTACCATGGTCATCGTGCTAACTTCTGTCGGGCTGCCGACCGACGATATCACACTCATCATTGCCATCGACTGGGCTCTGTAAGTATTTCCCAGAGGCAATGCCACGGGCGGGTGCCAAGTGCCAATTCACGGTGGTGTGTTTGAAGCAGCTCTCGCGGGGGCAAAACAGAGATTAAGGCGTCACAGAACAAGGCCAGGAGCCAAGTGTGAGCTTCCTCATTTTCCAATTATTTTCTTGAAATAGCCCATGATAACTATAGGCAAAGAGTCTCCTAAAGGAGTGTTTGACTGGAGGCGTTGCTGTTCTGAGGAGCCCATCGCTGTCTAGTGCCTCATTAAGGACCGTACGTGGAAGAAGTGGTGACGGCATTCAGCCACTCTATCGAGTAAGGTCGCCAGTTTGAAATACCAGCCTGTCCTCATCTTTTGGCTAAATTCCTATCCGATTGTACAACACATCTTTGTTGGAGGTCTCAAATAAGTAACAAAATCTATCTTTCTGAACCATAAGTATACATTTATACTTTTAAGAGATCAAAAGGATGCCACTTTTCTGCGTAGTGAGAGGTAGAAAGGGAGGAAAGTAGGTGCGTGGTCTTGTCTCCATGAAGCATTACTGTGCGAGGCTGCTAGCGAGTGTATTCCCTAGAAATACCTCAAGTCCTAGTGTTCTCCAAGCTGTCCGCTCTGTGAACAAACGAGGACAGACAGCACAAGAGTCAAAGCGAAGTGGTGGATGGTACAGTATTTGTTTTAGTGGAATATTACCCCTGGAAGAGGAACAAGGTTGGTAAGGCAGGGTGAAAGTTATCTGGCTTCATACAAGGAGAAATTAAAATTAGCCAGAAAGATGCTAACAACAAGAGACCAACAAAAGGGGTGGAAACATGCAATTGTTTAGGAAAAAAGCATGATCTCCAGGGAAAAAAGATCAGTCAGAGAAACCAATAATAAACCATAAACCGTAAGTAATCTTTTACAGTATGTGCTCATCCAGTTTGCTGTCCCTATTTCTGAAACATGGGCTTTTGCACAATAAAAAAGAAGAAAGGAGAGAGAACTAGATGTCACAGCAAAACAGTACCAAGGTAAAGCACAATTTGCTCACACACCAAATCACAGCAGAAAACGAGACAGTCGGTTCTTGAACAGATGCAGCTCTCCCCCCTCCTGCATCTTTTCTCTCAAACCCATATGTCACCAGAACTAAAACATCACTGGAGTTTCTAAAAGTAAGGATGACATTTTCAAAGGACTGCACCCAACACCAAGGAAGTCTGTCTTCCAACGAGACCACCTTCATCCTGATGGATGAAGACCAGATTGATCTTGAGACAAACGCTGAGGCTTGATTACATTTGTCACGCACAAATGGAATAGAAGTCAAACATACACACTCTGTGAAATGTGCCATTTTAAAGTACTAAGGTAAAAATGAAGCAAATTAGCTTGGTGAAAAAACATACGGAGTAGACGCAGACTTCTACATAACTGACATGGGGGTTGCTGATTTGTCCTTCACAGCCACCCTGGACAGAGAGGAAACAGCATCGAGCACCCTGGATGCTCTTCTCTTTCTTTCACAAAAAAGGAAGTTTAACTTTTCAGGTGAACCTTGTAAAATCAGAACACAACGCGTGTTCAATCTTTGAGCATCACAGGGTCCCCAGCACCATCACCTGCCCCACCGTGCTGGCACTTTCATAGAACAGAATCAGAGAATCGTCCGGGTTGGAAGGGATCGTTAAGATCGTCAAGTCCAACCATCAACCTGACGCTGCCAAACCCACCACTAACCCATGTCCCTAAAAAACCCCATGTCTTTTCTACTGATGCACAAGGTGCTTGGATAAACGAGAGGTGCTGCAGCTGGATAATGAAGATTTTCCTCCCCAGGATGCATCTCAAGGAGTTTTATGACTCACTGAGGCAGCTCACCCCCACGTTGAGCAAAGATGCTGACAATGCATCCCGTCAGGAAGTAGCACAGGTCCATGCACTAAAAAGACAAGCATGACGAGACAAAAGCAGCCCCATCGCCTTCACGGTACTGGGCTCGCACGGACACTGCACGTACCATTTTCTCTCTGTATTTGCAAAAATAATACTGCACTTGTCCCAGCTCGCCATTAGCAAACCCAGCGGTGGCGACGTTAGGGGTGGAGGTTGACACGTTTCAAAGCCATAAAAGACCCCGGGCGCGTTGGCTGTGGCCACCAACTGCATCCTCACCGCTCTCTCTCATCTAGGGACCGATTTCGAACTATGACCAATGTCCTTGGTGACGCGCTGGCTGCCGGCATCATAGCACACGTCTGCGAGAAAGACTTTGCCCCAAAGCCCCCCCCGGTACGTATAGCTTGTCTGGGCGAGCAGGGGGACGCGGGAGATACAATGACTGCACCGACACAACGCACGTGCTCGCTTAAGAAATTAAAATTGTATTTTTTCTTTTTGCAGCAAGATCCCGTAAGCAACACAGAGAAGTTTCCTCCTGCAGAGACCTCACATCTGCAGCCCAAAGACAACGTGATTGAAATGATTGAAGAAACTTTGCTGGATCAGACGGGGGTTCATTATAACATCTGTCAGGTGTAGACCACAGCGTTCCTGCTCCCAGGAATGGGATCTTGGTGCTAAACACTGACATTGTGAATGTCGTATACGGATGCTCTGCAAGAGAAAGGCCGTACTTGGCACAAAAAAAGTGGGAAAATCCTCTCTATCCTTTGAAGACGGCGGGACTCTCCAGCAAGCACCCAAAGAGCCTGGCTGGGGTCGACAGGACACGGCTGGACGCTTGCCGCCCCGAACGGCTGAAGCAGCAGGGATCGGAAGGTTTTATGCCTCACATTTTTTCCAAGCCCGGTTCTTTTCGAAGGTTAGGGAGGTGAGCAGGTATTAGAAAACTGGGACAGGACTAGGTGAGAAAGCGGTAGAGATGGCACAAAAATCTGACACCTCAGGTCAGCAGCCCTTACCTGCTGGCCAGGCTGCACGCAATAAGGTTTTATTTTCTTTTTTATAAAGATGATTTTTTTTTTTAAACCACGGCGCTTTTTTATTACTAGGTTCTCATATGAAAACTAAGATTAAGTGAATTTTTGTCTTGAGCTTAAAACCCAAGTGGGACATGACTGGATTTTGCAGCCGTTACAGCCAGGAGAGNCAAGTGGGACATGACTGGATTTTGCAGCCGTTACAGCCAGGAGAGGCGGCTGAAGCGCTTCACTCAGCACAGAGAGCGAAATGCATTTTAACTGCCGGGATGGAAGAACCCGCTGTACCGCGTTCTTACCGGCTGTTTTATCACAGTGAAACTAACTGACCAGGCCAAATTGCAATCGTGTGGATTTTCCCAGCTAAGGGTCTGTCCCTAGATTCAAATTCCAATTACAGCCTTAAAATCCAGGCTTCCCCAGACAGCCTTCTCCACGAAAGCCTTTTACACCAACGATCCACTGAATTCATTTCATTTCATTTATTACCATTGTCTCTCGCAATGCCATCCCATCCCCTTCCTCCCTCTTGCTTTGTCTTTACTGCCACAGTGTTAAGTCCCGTGGAAGCAGCTTAAACTCCCACTAACATCACCGAACGACTCTCCAATTGCACACGAAGAAAAAAATCTCCTGTGCATAATCCTTCCCGCTGGAGTCAGGGGTTTTAAAATCATTTCTAATTGAGAAGAAACATTAATTCCGCTTTTGCCAAATGAAAAGCAGAAGCTATTAAATATCACAAACCAGCTTTTGCAGAAAAACTAGTCTTCCGCTCCCTATTAACTTCGAAAAGCCTTCAAAGACTCAGAATCAGGGTCGAGGTAAGCCTGAGGTACTGCTGTTTGCCCTTTCTCCCACTTTCCTCCTAGGCCGGGTAGTTCTTTATACCTCCTTGAACACTGCCGCCCAACTATTGTTCAACAGGAGCAGTTAGGTCTTTTGCAAAAAGAAAAACGATCGCATTTCAAACCAAGAGATCTCGGCAGCATCCCAGGTCATCCCTCCCTCAGTTATTTATCCTCCTGATCATTTATTATCAGCTGGATGTACCACGCACGTCAGCGCGCAGCACCACTGCCTGTTAAAGTGTTTTGCAAACTGAGTGACCGGAGGCGGTTCCCCACACCCGGAGCACACAGAGACCCCGGAGAGCCCGAGAGGCTCTGGGCAGCGCCCGGATCTGGGGCAGGGACCCGACCACCGCTCGTTCCTCCACAGACAGCTGCCTGCACCCGTAATCCACCTCCCTCAAACCACCGCTGGAGAAACGGGCGCTTTTGAAACATGTTGTTCCGAGTCATTTAAAACAGGCAAGATTAAAAGGTTGGACGGGGCTTGGAGCAACCTGG
>RSEF01000028.1:977233-992131 GCA_003993805.1 Himantopus leucocephalus
CATGGCTGACACAGGCCAGGCTGCTGTTGGCCTTCTTGGCCACACCACTATCCATCCCAAACCTCTCCTGGTACAACTTGAGGCCCTTTCCCCTCACCCTATCGCTTGTTACTCCTGTTGAGCCCAGGGCGTCCAGTCTGCTCATGCAGTTGGTGTGACTGTGCTCAGGGCAAGGTGGGACGCTCCAACCCCCCCTGGAAAACACAGCTGGGTGTGCTGGAGAGCAGGGAAGGAGAGCAGGGCTACCCCACACCCAACGGGGCAGCAAGGGGCAGGCTGCCCTGGGTCTCCCAGTCCAGCTGGGGCTACGGTGCCAATAGCATGTGAGGACGTGGCAGCTTCAAAGAGCATTTGCTCTGCCCTACAGCAGCCAGGCAGCTGCAGCCCAAGCCATGGCTGGCTAAAACACCAGGGAAAGCCCCACCAGCAGCACGGATCCAGCAGCCCATTGTGAGGAAACCAGCCTCAGCCAGGGGACCATCTCCTTAGGACCACACTCACCTATTGGCAACCTGCACCGCGTCATACGCGTGCTTCAAGTCATCATCCGCTGCCACCTTCTCCGGGCTCCTGCCCAGCCCCAGCATCTCAGCTATGTTCTGCAGGGGGAGGAGAGCAGGGTGAGGGCAGCCCCACCAGCCTGGATCTGGCCCCGCTCACGGCACTGGTGCAGGGGCTCACCCTGCGCTTGAGGAAGTCCAATGGTTTCCTCTCCTCCGGCTCCATGGGGGTCTTGGACCTCCGCAGCTCCTCCCTGGTCCGGGCCAGCTCCTCGTTGACGGCACTGAGCTGCCCCAGGAGGAGAAGGTACGCCTTCTCGAAGGGATCCTGGCCCACGCTGCTGTTCTGCAGCGCCTCACTGCTGGGCTGCGGCTGTGGCCCCTCTGGCACCAGCTGCCACCGCTCCTCCAGCCCCTGGGTGCAGAGACAGCGTTCGGCACAGCAGCCAACACGGGCACCAGCGCCGGAACAACTGCAGATACCCCTCCCCGATGGGACCACCTCCCAGCCAGGAGTCCCAGGGCACAGCTGTCCCCAAGACCAGGGGACGGGACAGTCCACTTGTCACCCCCACCCCACTGTCCCCACCAGCATCACCACTAGCCTCAGCCTGCTGGTCGGAGCTGTCTCGTGAGGGAGCTGTGGACATGGAGGACAAGTAGCTGCTCTCGGAGCCCAAGAAGCTCTCTGACGAAGGGGACCGTCTCAAGGTGCTTTGCTGAGTGGGGAAGAGAAGGACAAGATTGTTCTCCTGCCCCCCAAGTGCCTGCTGGGCCATCAGCTGGGGCAGAGCAGCGGTAGCCTCAGGAGGACACCTCAGCTTGAGGACACCTCGGCTTGGGGATCCCCCGGCACATGAGCCCACCCCTCCCGCAGAGGGGACCCTGGACCAGCCAGCGCTGCCTGCTCCCCACGAGGGGCAGAGGGAGGGGTTGTCCTGAGCCTCCCCGTGTCCCTGCCAGCTCCTCACCCTGTGGAAGACCACCTCATCCTGCAGGTTCTCGTAGCCCTGCTCCAGGCGGGCGTACTCCTGCACCAAGCTCTGGTAGCGCGCCCGCTCCTCCTCCAGCTCCTGCAGCAGCCCCTGGCTCTCCCGCGCCGCACGCTGGTGCTGCTCTGTGAGGACGGACACAGCAGGGAGTGGGGACAGGCAGAGCCAGGACCCCTCTGCGAGGGGACATGCGGGAACACACCGAGCCTGCAGGACCAGCCCATACCCAGGGCAATGGGGTGAGGGGATCAGGGGACCGCTTTTACCTTCCAGATCCTGCGACTGCTTCAACATGAGCTGGGCCAGGGCATCCCTCTCCTCCCCCAGCTGCAGCTTCATGGCTTCCACCTCTGCCAAGCGCTGTGGGAAAGCGGAGGAGCAGGTCGAGCCAGAGCCCTGCCCAGGGTCAGCCCTGGCTGCCAGAGATCTCCTCCAGGGATTCCCCCCACGGCAGGAAGCACAGCAGCCCCGGAGAGCCCCACCAGAGCAAGAGCGTCCCCTGGACACAGACCTGCTTAAGCTCCTCGACCTCCTGGCCCAGGCTGCTCTTCACGCTGTGCCTCTCCAGCTCAGCCAACCGCTCCTGCAGCTGCTGGACCTGGGTGTCACGGGCCGCATCCTCCCGCAGCCGCTGCATCTCTGCCCGCAGGCGCTGCACCTCCTCAGCATGGGCGGTGTTCAGCCCCGAGAGCTGCTCCACCAGCCGCTGCTTCTCCTGGGCCTTGGGTCAACGGGCAGAGCACGTCAGGCGGGTGGCCGGGAACAGGGACGTATCCCCACGTGTCTCCCATCAACGAGCGCTCGTGTACACGCGGGCTGCCCTTCTACAATGAACCTGGGTACCCCATTTCCCACCCATCTGTTTGGAGTCCCGAACCTCCGGTATCACCTCAAACAGAGCTCAGGCCTGGGGAAGCAGCTCTCCGTGACATGCTGTCCCGTGTGGAGCTACACATGAGCTTTGTCGTGGCTTTACACCCTATTACCCACCTCCTGGCCAGCCCCGACAGCGGGATTTTCCAGCCCTGCTTCCCCTCAGCCCACAGAGACAGGATCACACTACAAAATCCCCCCGTCCCCCTCCACAGACACCCCCCAGAAACGGAGCAGTGACAGCCAGAGCAGAGACACTCACCCAGATGGTGACAGCAGACGCTGCCAGCGGGAGCGTGGTGGGCGAAAGCACCATACCGGGACTGTTCCCAGCACATGATGCTGTGCTGGAAGGCTGCGCCCAACCAAGCACCCAGGAGGGCGCCCAGCCCGTCCCCAGGGCCACCAGCCCCACATCCATGGGGATCATCAAAAAAACCCAGGAATGAGACCCAGATGCATGACTTCTGCCTGGGGACATGCGTCAGGCAGGGCCAGCTCCCACCCCAGGGCTGGGAGAGGACTGAGGACAAGGGCGGGCATGGTTTTGGCTGCACAGGGACCGGGGTAAGGAGTGGTCAGCGGAAAGCAGCTGCCCCCGTGCCCCGGGACCCACGAAGGGCTGAAGCCGGCACCCACCTGCTCATCCAGCCTGCACTGCAGCTGGATCACCTTGATCTCCATGCCCTTGTGCAGCTGCTTGTAGTGCTCCACCGAGCGTGCCTCGACACGCAGCCGCCGCAGCTCCCGGCGTGCCCGCACCCGGCGGTAGCAGCACTGCAGGTAGATGACGGCCCCGCGCAGGCGGGAATAGCGGGTCCGGGCCAGCCAGCCCCTGACCGCAGCCTGGATCACCACGGCTTTCTGGTGCCACACCATCTGTGGAGGGAGAGATGAGGCGGTGTCACCACCACAGCCCCCACCAGGCGGGACTGGGACACCCGCTGCCCTGCCAGGCTCCTACCTGTTGGTAAATACGCCGGGCAAACATGCCGCGGGCAAAGGCTTGGATGGTGATGACGGCCCGGCGCATGCATAGGTAGGAGCGTCGGGCCAGAACCATCCTCAGGGTCTTCTGCAATGTCACAGCAGCCCTGGTCCTTCGCAGCGTCCTGGTGAACCTGCAGGGAGGGCAGAGTGCTGGGCAGGGGGTGACAGAGCCCACAGGGAGGGCAGAGCGTTGCGCAGGGGGTGACGGAGCCCGCAGCCCAGCCCATACCACAGGGACACCCAGGTCGAAGCCCACCCCCGAGCCAGTACAGCTGCCAGCTCACCCCAAGGCTGAGCTCTGTCGCAGCTCATCACAGCTCCCTCCAGGCCCCGTCCCCTGCTCACCTCCGGGCCAACATGCCGCGGGCATGGCGCTGCAGGCAGATTGCTGCGGCACGCGCCCGTCCGAAGCGTCTCCGTGCCAGCCAGCCCCGCAGGTGCCTCTGCAGCAGGACGCAGGCTGCCCTCAGCCGCCGGTACCGCAGCTCCTCCAGGTACGCCACTTGGCCAGCGCGGAAAAACACCTTGCTCTTCCCACACTGGTACTTGCTGGGGTCCTGCGTGCAAGGGTGGAGTCAGGCCCAGGGACAATGCGTACCTCAGCCAGGCTCCCCCAGGAGCGATGCTCCTCATGCCGCTGATATCCCCCTTCCAACCCCCCTGGAGGCTGAGCTCCTCCCCAGCTCACCCATCGCTGTGCCCCGCTGGGCACCCGCGCATGGGGAGAAGCATCTCCAAGGGATATTCTGGTACCACAGCCGCACCCCCCCACCCCCGAGCAGGACCCTTACCTGGAGCAGTCTCTCTAGCGCAAGGCTGCAGATCTGCTTCTCGTGAGCGCCCGTCAGCTCCTCTCTGCTCACCAGAGCCCTGTACCTCTCCAGGAACTCCTGGTACGTCAACCTGGGGGGGACGGAGAGGGGGGGTCAGAGGTGCTGTGGCTGGAGATGGGGGGAGCACGCAGGGTGCTGTGGCTGGAGACGGGGGGTTACCTGGAGGGGTAGCCTGAGGCACTGATCCGGATGGTTTCCAGGACGCCGCAGGCTCGTAGCTGCTCCACTGCTCGCCTGGAGTCAAACCTGGGGCAGAGAGGGGCTGATCTGGAACGGGTCCCAGCCAGCTCGGCACGCTCCGAGCTACGCAGGGCCAGGGCGAGAGGGACACAGACTGGAGGGGCAGCAGTGCCCCACAGTGTCCCCATCCCCTCCAGCCTGCCTGGCCAGGCACTCACACAAAGGGCTTCTTGCCATCGTTGGGTTTGATGCAGCGGATGTAGTGCGGCGTGGTGCTGCCCAGCGTCTCCATCAGCCGGTTCAGGGAGGCTTTGAACTGCGGAGGACAAGGCAAGCAGGAACATCCAGGGGCTTGTGGGGTTCCCTCAGGCCAGGACACACATGGATGCCCTTAGGGCTACCCCAGCCCCGGTTGCCTGGGGCCAGCACACATTCCCCCCCCGCCAGCCCCACACACCCCATACCTGGCTGGAGAGGGATTTCTTGCTCTTTTGGCTACCAGGCAGCGACCTGCGGCTAGGGCGACCAGCCATCCTGGGCCCGCTGGACCTGCGGGACTGCAGGGACACGGGGCCGTCCCCTTCCTCCAGGAAGAGCTCGGAGAGCAGGGCAGACTGCACAGAGCGGAGCGGTGAGAGCCGGGCAGACCTTGCAGCGAGCACCACCCAGGACCCAGAGAGCCATCGCCACCAGGAGATAGAGTCCCAAGAGACCACAGGCTCCACAGAGGCCAGCCCAGTACACGGTCCTCTGCCCTTCTACAGCCCAGATGTGCCAGATCCAGCTGTGCCCCCACCTGCTGCTTCCCCCAGGAAAATCTAAGTGCAAACCACAGGCACCTTCCCAGGTGTGCTCAAGAGCCCTCCAACATGTCCCTTACCTTCTGCCAGGGCCACGCAGGGTGGAAGGGAGAAGTGACAGCGTTACAGACCTGGACGCAGCAGGACCCTCCAGCCCTCTCAGCGGGGACATGGCCAAGGTGTCCGTCCCCCCCCGCCCGTCCCCCAAGATGGGGAAACCCAAGACAGGGGAACAAGGTGGGGAGCACCCGCATCTCAGGGCGCCCTGACCACGGCCAGCACTGCACGGGGCTGTGCCAGCAGGACAGGGATTACGCTGCACTGCTCATACCTCCTACACCACGACTCCTTCCCAGCCCCAGGGCCACGAGCCGGCCGCGCTCTGCCCTACAAAGCCCCTGCGCAGGGCGGCTCTCACCTTGCTGGCTCGCAGCAGCCCCACCAGCTCCTCGGGGACAGTGTCCCTGTTCTTCTCCACAAACCCATCACACTGGTATTCCACCTGGCAAGAGACAAGGCAAGCATCAGCCTGCAGCTTCCCGGACTGCTGCTTTGGTGCGGGGCTCTGCTTGGACACGGCGCAAGGCTTTCGGAAGAAGCCCTTGCGGGAGTCAGAGCTGGTGGTGGCCACGCTGTCTAGCTCCTGCCCCGCCGCAAGGCTACTGATGGGAAGCATCCCAACCAGAGTTTCCATATTTTTACCCTCGGTTAAAGAGTTGCAGCCCAGCATTTACCACCAGCGGAGCCGACAGGATCCGACTGCCCAACCTGGGATGCCGCAGGAGCTGCCACCACCAGCTCTAGCCAGGGCCCACGGGTGCGGAGGCACTGCCGAGCTCCCCCAGCCAGGGCTGTACTGCCACAGCTTTCCCTACCTTGCCAGCGAAGTGGCAGACAACAAAAGCATCCGTGGGTCTCTTGGGCTTCTGGAAGTGGGAGCTGCCGAGATGGGTCTGGTACAGCTTCTGGGCCCAGCTGCCATCACTGCCTTGGGGCATCTGAAAGGCAGAGGGGTCAGAAGGGGCTGCAGGGGGGCTCTGGGTGGCCACAGCAGCCCGCTCCCGGCACCCCTTGCCCACCTTGCACTCCTCATTCAGCAGGTCCAGGATGCCAAGCCGGCCCTCGATGAGCTCAACGCATGGCTGGTTGTCACAGAAGTCAACAAAGACCCAAGGGATCTCCTCGGTCACGTACTCCTCCTGCTCCAGCTTGAAGACATGCTGGAGGGTGGGGACAACAGAGCAGGACTGAGCCAGGAGGGGACAGAGGTGACCAGCCACCAGGCAGACTGCAGGCAGTGGCTTGCTTTCCTTAAGACACCCGAGCAGCCCTTCTCCTGGAGCAGGAGCACTTTGGGAGAAAGGAGGGGACCGTGCCCGGCTCCCCGAGTCCCATGTTTGCAGGGACTGAAGCAGCAGCCACGTTCAAGGCAGGGAGCTCCAAAAGCAACAGCGCAGCGGGGATGTGCGGTGCCCACCCTCGCCAGCTCCCAGCAAGGGGACACCTCTGGGTGACACCCACCAGGTTGAAGAGCTGCTGCAGCTTCTCGTTGGCATAGTTGATGCAGAACTGCTCAAAGCTGTTGAGCTCAAACATCTCAAACCTGTGGGCGGCAGAGATGTGCCTGAGGCAGCTGCCGGGCAGAGCCACCCCAGCCAGCCGGGAGCTCCAGGCACAGGCGCCCAACTGGCCCCGCTGTGGGGACGGCTACTGGCCCATGTCCCAGCTGGAGCAGTTGGTGGCTGCAGACCCGTAGCCACAGCTGACACAGGAGCAGGACCACGCTCTTCCAGGCAACCCGGGAGAGGGGAACTCTTCTTACCCATAAATGTCCAGGATGCCAATGGAGGTACGGTGGCCCTCCAGTGACCGCAGGGCACGGTTGACCCTGCTCACCATCCACCTGAAGACCTGCCCGTACATATGCTTGGCCAGGGCATCCCGGGCGTCGAGTGCTTGCTGCCTGGAGAGGGGCTTCAGGTAGGTCTCACCAGCAGTGACCAGCTTGCGGTGGCAGAGCCAGCGCATCACCTGCGATGCCTCGACACCCAGCAGTGCGCAGAACAGCCCTAGGGCCTCATCGGCAGGCTGCGAAGGGACAGACCCCCGTCACTGCCGTATTGCCGAGACGGCCCCAGTGCAGCTCAGGGGCCAGTTTGGGGTGCGGGCAGCAAGATCTCGCCCACCTCCACGAAGCAGCCATCCCCACGGCGGTCCCTCCCTCTGACCACGATGTTGCCCAGGTGCAGGATGGCAGCCAGGATGCTGAAGAGCTCCAGCTGGTCAGCCTCAGGGACGCCTGCGGGCACAGCACAGGCAATGAGGGACTCCCCAGGTTACCCCCACCCCGTGCATCCCACAAAGCGGAGGGATGGGGGGGGGGAACGGCCAGGAGGCAGCCGGGCTCCCCAGCACTGGGATGTCTGGCACCAGCGCTCCTACACCAGCATCAGGCTGAGGGCAGTGGGACAACCAGCCCTGGGGACCGGCCCTGCTCACCCCCTCCCCACCCAGGACCGTACCCAGGAGCGAGAAGGCATGCCGCGTGCTGTCCAAGTCGGCCGCGTCGTTGGCGCTCTGGGCAGCGGTGCACTGGCCCTGGCAGGTGTAGTGGAAGGACTCTGCCCCACCTGTGGGCAAGATGGGTCAGGCTGTGAACCAGCACGACCTGCCCCGCGGGGCTCCCAACCACCCTCATCCCACCCCGGGGTGCCCATCAGCAGCAGAACCTCCTCCAGCACCCAACTGGCAGCCGGGGGGGAGGGGACAGCCAGGCACTGCCCCAGCCTGAGACGGGCTGGCAGCGAGCTGTGCCGTGGGGCTCGTGGTGGGGAACTCACGAAGACCCAGGCCCTGGAGCTCGGGCAGGGCGGCCGAGGCACAGAGCTGGTAGAAGATGTGGTAGTTCCTCTCCGCTTTTGCCTGTGGATGAGCAAGGAAATCACCAAGAAGCCAGGTCACCTTGGGCCACCCTGCTCCCCTGCAGCCGTGCTGCAGCCCCAGATTTGGGGACAAGGGACACCTTCCCCTCACCCAGCTTGACTCAGCAGCACTGGGGTTGCTTCCCCCAGGGCATACCCAGGAGGAGCACCCTCCCACTCTGAGGACTGGGGGTCCCACTGAGCCCTGTCCCCATGCCACCACGGAGACCCACCTGGAAGGTGACACGGGACTTCTCCAGCAGGTAGGTTTTGATGGTGGCCCCCGTGACACGCGCTTGGCTGAAGCCAATCTCAATGTACTTCCCAAAGCGGCTACTGTTGTCATTCCTGGTTGTCTTTGCATTCCCAAAAGCCTGGCAGGGAAGGAGGGCAGGAGGTTTTAGCTGGCCCCAGATCTCCAGGTGCTTTGGAGAAGTTTAGTCCCTGCTACCCATTTTACAGGAGGGAACAGACATGCCATCACATCAGGGATACAGGCCACGAGGTGCACGGGGAAAGCCTGCAGGGACAACCCGGCTATCCCCATGCAGAGCCGGGGGACCCACCTCCATGATGGGGCTGGAGGCCAGCACCTTCTCCTCCATGCTGGAGTCACCTAGGCAGCCCCCAGCGGTGGTGAAGTATCTCATGGCATACTTGGCCGACATAGTCTTCCCTGCGCCTGACTCACCACTGATGATGAGGGACTGGTTCTTCCCAAACCTGCCAGACAGGGACATTGAGTTGGGGACAGCCTGGGACCCAACAGGACCTCTCTCCACAGAGACACCACAGTCCAGAGGGGCCTTCAGCCCTTCCTCACTGCAACCCCAGGGATGCTCCCAGGTGATGCCCTCACCTCACCATCTGCTTGTACGCCTCCTCTGCCAAAGCGAAGATGTGGGGATCCATGTCCCCCATTTCATGGCCGCTGTAGGCGTAAATCACCTCCTCCTCGTAGATGGGCAACAGCTTGTAGGGGTTGATGGCAACGAGGATGATACCTGGAGGAAGAGGGCTGTGCAAAGGGCAGGGGCAGGAGGGGCACCTGCCCCAGGGAGCCGCGGGGAAGGGTCGTGGGAGGGGGTGCCCGGGGCTCACCGCAGTAGGTGTAGATGGCGTTGGCCTCCAGGAAGCGCCGGCGGAGCGAGTGCAGCACGGCCGGTTCATGCAGGTAGCTCAGGGCCACCAGGTCATCAGCACCCGAGAGGCAGTCAGGGTTGCAGAGAGGCGGCAGCTGGAACTCGATGGGGTAGGCCAGCGCCTGCGGGGATGGAGATGGAGCAGGATGAGGGCTGAGCGGGGTCAGCCGGCCCCGCAAAGGCAGGATGGGTCCGCGGGGAGCGGCACAGCAGGAGGGAGGCTGTCTGCAGGCCATGCTTGGGCTGTTAGTCACCAGGAACCACAGCCCAGCCAGCACGGCGAGCTGAGCTGGAGGTGTTTTGGGAAGTCAGGCAGGAGCAGGCAACGAGCACCGGCTCACCGGGCAGTCAGGGGACACGGTGCCACACGGGCTCCCGCTCGGACACCAGGCGGGACACATCCAGGCAACGTTTGAGCCTCTCCAGACCCCGCTGGGGTGCCCAGGCTGGTTTGGGGGTGCAGAGGTGAACTTTCTCCCATCCCGACCGCACGGCAAGCACGGGAGGGACCCGCTGGGCTGCACAGCGCCAGCCTTACCGAGCCATCTTCCAGCCGGAGATGGAGAACGGCGTCTCCTTCCTTGTAGCCTCTGGTTATTTCTGCCACCCTCCAGACTTCAACAGAGTCAGGGATCCACACCCGGGCGCCCTGCGGGGACACGGGAGGGAGGGGACCCCTGCAGAGAGCCACGGCCAAGAGAGGGAGAGCATCTGGCCACCAGCCTCCGCACGCCGCATCGCGGCCCTTCCCACAGTTCGCATTTGGGACAGCCAGCCCGGTGTTCAGCATCACCGTAGCCATGGGACCCAGCACCCTACTACATGCCCCACAGTGCCTCGGCTCCTGCGGGCAGCGGTCCTACCCAGCTGCTCTCCAGATGTGCGGGAAGGCGCCTTTGCTGGAGCCTCACTTCTCCCCAGCTCTGCTGCCCACCCCGGGAAGGTCAGCACCTCTCCAGCCCTCGGCACCGGGGGTGGAGAACCTGTCTCTTCCCCACCCCGAGGATGCGGCCGCACCAGGGAAGGGTTCTGGAAGCACAGGAGATGCCAAGCACGGGCACTTCCGAACACCTGGAGTGCCGGGGACGCGGCCGCCTGGTTTGGCTGGGCAGAGATACCGGGCTTGAAAGCGGATACGTACAGACCCCTCACTAATGACCGAGTGGATCCTCTCCCTCCCCCAGGCAGACGCAACTACAGACAAGGACCAGTGATAAGAAAAATCACCCCTTTTCGCCTCCCGAGTTCACAGCTCCCTGGGGGCAGCCTTGTGCGAGGGACCGGCTGGCACCCATGGGACCGGTGCTGCCTGCCTCAGTTTCCCCTGCACAGAGAGCGGGTGCTGATGAAGCGGGAGCTCTGCAGCATAGTGAGCCCCGACTTGCCTGACCTGAGGGTTAACACCTCCCTCACACCTGGAAAAAGCCTCTTTGGAGTCGCCCTGCAGGATGGCACGCTCGGCACGAGCAAAGCAGCGCAACACCATGGGGGTAGAGCGGTAAAAACTGGGCCAAAGATAAAAAAACCAACTCAAAACCTTGGTGTAGGCACCCNGATAAAAAAACCAACTCAAAACCTTGGTGCAGGCACCCCGTCAACTGGCAAGAGGGTGAATACCCAGTCCCAGGCTGGCACTGGGTGACCTGCGCTCCTGTGCCGGCGAACCGCAGCTCCCGCCGCCCCCACTCCTGGCGCGGGTGCCCACAGCCCCGCATGCGCCGAGTGGTCAGACAGCGTCTCCGCAGCTTCTGCCAGCCTGCGGGGAACAGGGNTCTCCGCAGCTTCTGCCAGCCTGCGAGGAACAGGCGCTGCTTCCAGGGGGTCGGTGCCTCCTGCTGCTCCCAGCAGGGAAAAAAAAAAAGGGGAAGGGGTGTTGGGAAATCGTTTGCAGCTTCGCTCTCAGGCCGAGATGGGCGCACGTATCCATTTCCACAAGGGCCGGGAGCTATCGCAGGGCGGCCACGGGGCTTCGACACATCACACTCCCACCCCAGCGGGCTGAGGCCAGCCTCTCGCTAGAAACCGGGGCTTGAAAAAAAACACCGTCCTGGTCTCGCCGATTTTGCAAATCCATCCAACTTGGCTGGCAGCAAATGTTTCCAGGGCCGCAGCGTGCAAAGCACATGTGTTAACGCATCATTAAAGTTGAGCCGCCAAGCGGGCTGGAAGTCTGGGGAGGGGAAAGGAAGGGGCTGAACGTTGGGTTCACATCCAAGGAGTCATCAGAAGACTGAAGGTGTGACTTTGCAGCTGAAATAAAGAGGGCAGGAAGGGGCTCAGGCCGCCGGGGCCGCTCGGCGGAGGAGCGGCGACGGGAAGCCATTCTCTTTTATGAGCAGTAGTCGCTGAGGGGAGTGAAAATTGCACGATGTACAGTTTCCCGGCAAGTTGCTCGTGGATTTTAGTCCGAAATCCCAGCTAGACAAAAGAGCATCCCTGCCAGGGCGGCCGGCTCACCCCTCGGCCGCTCCCCAGCTCTCCTCCGAGGGCACGCAGGAGCGGGCGCGAGCTGCCAAAGCTGGAGCGGAACCTCCGGGCTCCACGGGGCGCTTGGCAAAGTCAGTCGTGCAGCCGCTCCGGTCCCAGCCGGGCCGGCTACCTGGGACGAGACAACCCACCGGGCCTTAAGCGCAGAAACCCTCCTCGCTTCGCCCAGATCGACACCTCAAACACACCACGATGACGGATGCTGCACCTCTGACCTCCGCAGAAATACCAGTACCCTCCAGCGCCGCAGGCCAGTGTTGAACCTCCAGCGAGAAAGGGCCACGTTTAGGGGCTGGCCTACAGCTGTAGCCATCATTTTTGATACACAGCAGCAAAAATGAGAGAGGCAGGAGCCTGTCCTGCTGCCTGCTTGCGGCAGGAGCATCCTCGGCAGGCAGAGCTGGACCGAGGCGGAGGGAGGGATGGGGGCCAGGATCCAGGGGATGGGGGCAGCCAGGCTGGTTGGGCAAGAAGCAGGAGAGAGATGGGTGCCCAAGCAGCACCAAACCCTTCGTCTCACCTGTGACCAGCACCCCGGTGCCGCGCTTGCCGGGCACTGGGTCCCTGCTCCCTGGGAGCCCCTCAAACAGCCCAGCTCAGGGGGCAGCACCCACAGCAGCACCCACGGGGGGTGGGCAGCCCACAGCCGGACCCACAGCTGATCCACCACCAGACACCCCACGAGGTGCCACCAAACCGGGCACCAGCGGGGAGGTGACCCAGGGGGACACCCAAGCCGCAGCACCTGCGGCCACCCGGGTTGCTCAGCCCCCGGGGGAGGCACAAGACACCCCCATCTGCAACAAGCGCCCCAGACCCGCGGGCAGTGGTGTCCCCCCTGGCTGCAGGGGGAGAAGCCCTTCCAGGTCCTTCTGCAGCCCCCCAGGGTGAGGGACACCCCCCCAAGGTGGGACCCCCTCACCTGCACGTACGTGTCCCCCGTCGCCATGGCCCCCCCGCCCCACTGCTGCCAGCACTGCCACCCCCGCTGCCCGCAGCCCCTTTTATGGCCGCTAATTGCCGCTAATTGGAGGGGGAGGGGGGGAGTTACGCTAATTGGAGGGGGAGGGGGGAGTTACGGGTCCCCGCCCCACACCCGTTCTGCCCCACAGCCCCTCCCCGGCCAGAGGAGCTCCTGGGGGGCGCTGGGACTGGTGGGTCCCCGTCCCCCCCTCCCCGCTGCTGCACCCCGGGATCCCCCAAGGGCCCCTGTGTAGAGCACCTCGCGACCCCCCATTTGGGACACCCCGAGAACCCATAAAGAGTGTAAAGACCCCCCTTGGAGCATCCTGAGAAGCCTTATCTGGGACCCACCCAGGACACCCCAAACTCCCCCCCCTACCTGGGACACCCCAAGACCCCATCGAGGGCACCCAAAGACCCCTCCTATCTAGGACACCCCAAAACCGCCCTCATCCAGGGCACCCTGGGCCATCCCGGGTCCCCCATCCAGGGCACTCCGAGCACCCGCAGGGCCACCAGAGCCCCACAGCACAGCCCCCTGCTCCCCTCGTTACAGAGAAACTCTGGTAACGATGGAAACNCCCCACAGCACAGCCCCCCGCTCCCCTCGTTGCAGAGAAACTCCAGTAACGATGGAAACCTGTGGCCACGGCACCCACGGTGTATTGACAGCTCTCGGGGGGGGCTGCTGCCCGTGGGTCCCTGTGGGTGCCACTCTCTGCCGGTGCCACTTGCCCACAGGTGCCACTGTCCATGGGTGCCACTCTCTGCTGGTGCCACTGTCCGTAGATCCCTGTTGCCCGTGGCTCCCAACTGTCCATGGGTCCCCACCGCGAGTCCCTGCTGTCCCTGCACGCCTGCGGTGGCCCGGCCAGCCCCGCATAGCCGCGACGAAGCCTGCGTGACTGGCTGCGACGTGGAGGTGTCTGCTGGTGGGTGCAGCTGGGGACAGGGTGACAAGAGGATGCCCCAGCAGGGCGAGAGACGGGGGACGGCGAGCAGCACCGCCTTGCCAGGAGCAGGAGCACCCATGGGGACAAGGACAAGGCCAGACCCACAGGAGGGTCACCCAGCTTGGACAGGGACACGGGTCGGGAGGAGGCAGATGTCCCCAGCGGTTCCTGTTCCTGCCCCAAGCACCCAAGCTGGCACCCGCTTTTTTCCCAACTGGCTTCGCCGAGCCTCGGCAGCCCCGCCACGCCACCAGCGCAGCTCTGGGGACGCCAAAGCCATCCCGGGGGGGTGCCACATCCCATGACCCGGCGCGCTCCAGCAGACCAGCGCGACGCGGCAAGCGGGGCGATGAAAACATTGTCCGTCCGTCTCCTTNCCCCCCCCCCCCCCAAAAAAAAAAAAAGCGAGCACATTCTGCAACAGGGAACACACAAAGACATTTTCTGATGAAAAAATAATGAATGCCTAATTGCCCAAGGGCTGTCAGCGGCATGTGGCTCATTAACAAATCGCGTAGGCGGGTTCGCGCCATGTGCAGCCTGTAGACGCAGACCGGAGCGCCATTAATAGCCGAGCTCTCAGCCGGGGAGAACGCAGGCGCCCAGGCAGCCTTTGGGGAGTTACCGCCCCCCAAAAAACACTCGACGGCAATTTTTTTTCAGCCGCCTCGAAAGCCCCGGCGCGGCCGGGGAGAGCTGCGGCAGCAAGACACGGTGGCCAACGGTGCCGCGGCCACCTTCTGCAGGGTGATGGCACGCAGGAAAGCGTTTTCCCCATCACCCCATCCCCACCTTGCGCCCCGGCTGCCGGGAGGGTCCGTGCCCCCCGCGCACGGGAAACAGAGGGGAAACGCTGCCGGAAAGCAAATCACCGGCAGACGGACGGACCGGCAGACAGACAACCCAGACCCAGAGCAGGGTGGCCGGTCCCCGAGGACGGTGGAACAGTCGCCAAGAGGCCGCAGGCAGCGAGACACTGATGGCAGCACGCGAATTCATATATAGTAAAAAGTCTTTATTAAGAAGGCTTTGAAGTCAAAAAATAAAACTCTTGATACAATTTTCATAACCGTCAAGTCAGCTCAGCAAATATATAATCAGTACTTTAGCCATGTAAGGTTAAAGGTCCGTTATTTTCTTTTTAAAATAAAATATATTTTAGTTTTTAAAATTTATTCAATAAAGTACATATTTTCCTATAAATTCCCTACATATACATAAAGAGGTAAAAAATAAAAAAATAAAACTAAAAAAAAAAAAAAAA
>RSEF01000028.1:992148-1002605 GCA_003993805.1 Himantopus leucocephalus
AAAAAAAAAAAAAAAAAACCAGAACAAAACCAACCCAACAAAACCAACCACAAAATAAAAAGGAGAATAGAAATCTGGCTGTTTTTTGCGACATGGCGTGTTAACTGTGCCCCCTCCGTCCCACGGGCTCCCCCCGGCCCAGCCCCCGACCTCTTATCACACGTTTTTGGGCAGTTTTCACATTGGCAAAATAGAAGATAGACCTGCGTTACAAAAAAAAAATATATATATATATATATTTATAGAACCGTCAAGAATCATCCAAAAAAATAACTACATACAAAAAGAATGACAACAAAAAAATTAGAATAATAATAGAATGATTTTAAAAAAATAAAAGACAACCCTTGCGTGTCCTCAAATAAAAAGTGCAACCGGACCTTTTCTTTCTGTTTATTTAACTTTGCAAACTGAATACTGTTATTTGGGAAGGACTGTTGGAGAACGGCTGGGCTTCCTCCTCCCAGCCGCCGGGTGAAGAGTTAAAGCTATTCTGTAAACATCGGAGTTTCCTCCTCTCTGCAGTTTCACCCTCCCCTCTTCCTCCTCATCTTCATCGGCCCCCTTCTTCCCCACCCCTCCCGACCCCCTGGATTTCGGCCACCCTCCCTCCCCGCCGTCCTGCCCTCTCCAACCAGCAAGCAGCAGCCTCTCCTTCCCCCCCTCCCACCCCCTGCGCCCATCGGATCCGTTATTAAATTAAAAGTTTCCATTTAAACAGTTTTGAAGTCCTTAAAAAGCGGTGGTGGGGTGGAGGGGAGGGTTTGGCCGCCCTGGCGAGCCGGACCCGGCTAGGAGAAGATGTGGATGGCTTGCGTGGCGGGAGTGTGGCAAGCGGGACACTCGGGCTCGGCTTTGCCACAGATGCGCATGGCGCACTCCATGCAGAAGAGGTTGTGGCCGCAGGGCACCAAGGCGGCGATCACCTCGCTCTCGAAGCACACCATGCACTCGCGGGAGCTCTTGCGGTGCCCGTCGGAGCTGCTGGAGTCGGTGGGCGAACCCGAGGCGGCGGAGATGCTGCCGGGCAGGGAGGAGGAGGAGGAGTAGCCGGTACTGTTGGAGAAGGAGGAGAGCGAGCCTTGGGTGGGCAGCCAGGACAAGGTGCTGACGGGGTCGCTCTGGATGCGGCGCGCTAAAGGGTGGTCCAGGGCCACGCCGCCGCCGCCGCTCTCGGGGAGGGTGGGCGAGTGGCGCGGCGTGGCGGCGCCGCTGTTGCGTCTCTGCGAGCCGTTGACGGAGGAGCAGCTGCTGAAGGCTTGCAAGGGGTTGGCCGAGCGCTCGAAGGGCGACCAGATGGTGGTGGGCGTCGTGAGGTCGAGGGCCAAGAAGTCGAAGCCGAAGTCGCAATCCTCCGAGCCCAGCGGGGCCGGGGGCTCGCTGAAGGTGAAGCCGCTGCTGGTGCTGTAGGGGCTGGTGGGGCTGGCGTCCGCCACCCGCCCGCTGTAGTAGGACTCGGTGGAGGCGCTGCCCAGGGAGCTGAGGCTGTCGTTGCGCAGGGCGGCCGAGGGGCGGCGGGCGGGGTGGGGGGCCTTGGCCCACAGGCTGGCTGTGCTGCCCTGCAGGTCGAGGCAGACGTCGGTGCCGTTGGAGTGGAAGTCGTTGTCGGCATTGACGTCAATGAAGGAACCTGTCCGCATGGTGATGTGCGCCTCGATCTCCTCCCTGGCCCGGTCCACGTTCTCGGGCATACCCGTCACCTCGAAGACGGGCTCCTTGTCCCGGCTGGGCGTCACGATGTACGTGTGGGTCTGCTGCTGGATCCGCTTGATGGTGGCTCCCTTGGGCCCCACCACCAACCCCACCACACGGTACGGGACCCTCACCTGGATGGTGGTCTGTCCCGGCAGGTTGGGGGGCCCCTGCATCGCTCCCGTCAGCCCGTTCGCTTTGTTGCGCGTCGCCCGGATCATGGAGAAGTGCTCGGCGGCCGAGAGGATCTCCCTTTTCGCCATCTCCACGTCCTCCTTCCTCCCGGTCACGATGAAAACGGGCTCCTCGCCCCTGACCGGCGTCTTGATGTACGTGTTGGTCTTGGCGCGTAGGGCTTTGATTTTGCAGCCTGCAGAGTTAGGAGGAGGGAGAAAGAAAACACAAAAAATGACGTGTCAAAGCTGAGACCTCGCGGGGAACCCCCTGCCCACCCAGGATGGGGAGATGCAGGACCAGCAGGTCCCTTCACTTCTGCACCTGCAGCACAGACACCCTCGCGGGTCCCTCCTGCCTCAAAGGCAGCCGGGGGCTCACAGCTCGGTGCCGGGGGGCTGCACCGGCTCGTCTGAGACACGCCGGGCTCCTGGCACCGGCCTGACCCTCTGCCACCACCCCCTCCGCACCGCAGTGGGGATGGAGGACCCGTGGGACGCAGCCGGCAGCCCGGCTCCCGAGGGCTGGGGACACGCGTGGGCCGAGAGGGAGCGGGTCAGGCAGCCACGGGGGCACTTTCTGGGCTGCGGAGGGGGTGGGAAGCCAGGTTTGCTCGAAAGGTGTTTAAGGAGGTGCAAGGGTGGGGTGGGGGGAAAAAAAAAAAGACACAGAAGATGGAAGGAAAGGGCTTGTTTGGATCCTGCAGGTTTGTCGATGCCCCTCAGCCAGGAGCTAAACCCCAGAAACCGCACCCCGACAGCGGCAGCGATGGCCCCGGAGGGACGGGAGAGCCGGGGCGCCCCCGCGGTGGGGCGGCACAGTCATCCCTCGCCCNGGGTGCTCCCAGGGCACCCGCTCTTCCCGTTCCGGAAAGACCTGCTTCCCCCGCACCAGGAACGTGATTCAGCAGGCAGAGCCCAGGCTGGGGCGCAGGAGATGCGGGGCTTTGCTGCCAGCTCTGCCTTCGCCTCGCACAACCCCCGGGCAAGCCCCTTTCCTCCCCCGGGGCAAGCTGCGCTCCGGCTGCTCCAGTCCCCGGAGCGCTTGGCCGGCGAAAGGCTTTTCCTCCGGGACGCGTCGCCGCCGCTCTCGCCGAGGAGCCGCAAGCGCAGCGCCGCTCCCTGCAACCCCAACCCTGCTAACTGCATCCGCTCTGCCTGCGCTCCAGCGCAAGCACTTAATTAAATTCACATGAGCCAGGCGCACCGCACCGGGAGCTCAGTCCTGGCCGGCCGCCCTCCGCTCCCGGCACAGGAGGGCGAGGGACCCCCCGTCTCCCACCTCCCACCCACCCCCCGAGCTTTGCAGGGCATCCGAAGCAAAGCCAGGAGCCCGCAGGGATGAAGGGTGCCCGATCAGAGCCCCGACGCCGTCCCTGGTCGCTGCAAACGCTGCTGCAGGTCCACATGGATAAATCGCCGCACACCGGCGGGGAGAGCTCGACTCCTCGCAGACACCGCCGAGGCAGCCGCAAGCGCNGGGAGAGCTCGACTCCTCGCAGACACTGCTGAGGCAGCCGCAAGCGCCCCGCCGGCTCCTCCGGGCACTCCTCCTCCTCCTCCTCCTCCTGGCTGAGGAAGGGCAGGGCTGCAAGGCTGGAGAAGGCAGAGCCCCGGGAAGTAGAAGGGACTCAGCCGGGGCTGCGGTGGCGCAGGACGTCCAGGCAGCTCTGTCCCAAGCGGGCGAATCAACCCGCGCTCGCTGGCAGCCGGAGAGCCGAGCGCCGTGTGTTTCTCAGGACGTTAAGCATCACGAATAACAAGAAGTTAAAAAAAAAACCCACAACAACCCAACCCTGTCAAAATAAGCGAGCGGAGGCTGCCCTGGGTGTCACAGCCCGGCTTTTCGGCAGCACTAACCCCTTCGATAGCCGCAGCCAGGGAGCCGGTGGGTGACCACACCGGCCTCTCCGGGTGCTTCCCCCCAAAAAACCACCTTGAAAGTAACTTCCAGCAGCCGGTGCGGCCCCTGCCCGGCTCCAGGCTGCCTTAGGGTGCTGCCCGCTCCACGCGTGCCCTGCCTGCTGCCCGCAAAGGGCCCAGGATGGCGAGGGGCAGGTTGGAGGGGAGCGGGCAGACGGAGGGAGCGAGTGGCCAGGCAGAGCTGGGCAGGCGGGAGACCTGCCGCCGTCTCCCTCCTAAGGGGGGGAAACCCTCTGGATTCCATACAAGCCAGGCTGAAGGCATCCGCAGGCCACCTCCGAGCGCTGGCTGCAATCAAAGAAATGTTCCTCCCACCTCGCATTGCCCCAGGGGTTCACTCCCGGCTCGGGATGAGCCCAAATTCAACCCTTCCTGCCACCGGCTGGGCTGGGCACGGCACGGAGCTGCCCCGTTCCCTGGATCCAGGGAAGCTGCCGAGGGGCTGCGGGGAGATGCAGAAGAGGAGCGCAGGCGGAGCAGGGTTTGTCCAGGCTTCTCCTAATTTTGGCCAAGAGCTGGCAGGTGTATTTATGGCTGCGGGCATACGGTGGGGAAAGCAACGGCCAGGTCACCGGGGCAGGGCCGAACCAGCAACCAGCGACGGTGAAGTTGTTTTAAGCACGTGCCAGCTTCTGCGAGGCTGTCCAGAGCGAGGTGACTGCGACTCCCACGTTTCCCTCCCTGATTTATTCTGGCACCTGCTATAAGCTCTCCCCCTGGCAAACCGGGACGAGCACGGTGGCAGCGGGCAAGGGCAGCCGGGCTGGGAGCCACCGCGGGGCTCTGCCGGTGCCTCCCGCCGATGCCAGCCTCACGCCCAAGGTCCAAAATTCGCCCTTTGCAGCGGGAAGAGGCAATTTCAAGATCCAAAGGCGTCGGCAGCTGCTGGGAGCTGCAAACGGGAGATGCTGGGGAGCCACGTCCCGTGGGGGGCACGGCACAGCGAGGCTCTTCCTCGCCCCGCTCCACCGCGCCGGCTGCACCGGTGGGACTGAACTGACGCTACGGCAGTGCAAAATGGAGGAAGAGTTTATCCGGCTGCTCCTTGCGAGCTCTTCCTAGGGGCAAAGCCAGAAATCTGGGTTAAAAATTAAAGGGATGCCTGGCTTGGCCACCTCCACCCTCCTCGAACAAGCAGGGCAGGAACAACGCACACGACCTGTGGCTGCCGGATGCTGCCGGGGCCACCGCGCCTGCACCGGGGTCGCCTGTGGCACAGCAAAATACACCACGGGTCAGGGCTGGTTTTTCCAATCCTGGTGTAAAAAGAGGACGGCGGCAGGTCTGGGGCGGGGGGGTGCCGGCTCCCCTCCCTGCCCGCCCGCAGAGCCGCACGGGGAAACACGGCAGAAAAGGAGGCACCAGGCGGTGAAGCCGCTTGCCCGAGGCCACGTGCTGGCATCTGCACCAGGAACCGCGCTTGCACCGCTCAGCGCGCGGAGCCTCCGTCAGCGCGACGCACCGCTGAGTGCTCCCGGATGGGCACATCGGGGACGTGGTGGGTGCGGAGCCGGGACAGCACCACGGCACCACTCAGGGACCAACCTGTCCCACCCTGCCGCTGCCCCCAGTCCCAAACTCCACCTAAGTCACCCCTCGGCCACGGGGACTCCCAGGCAGCCCCGACTGGGAAGGATGGGCATCCTCCCGGGCTGGGATTCAGTGAAGCATTCAAACTCACGCGGCGCAGCGAGCTGCGGGTCGGCAACACCCACCGGGGGTGAAGAGACACAACCTCACAGCAGCCCAAGCCCCGTCCTCCATCGCTTCCGCACCCCGGAGAGATGGCTGAGCCCAGACGGCTCCAGCCCCCGCTCGGGGAGATGCTGACACCCTACGGCCAAGCGCCCCCGAGAGCCAGACGGTCTCGGACAGCACGACACGGGTGGTTTCACCAGCAACCTGCAACTGGGGGAACGATCCGCACCAGTAGGAGATATTCCAGCCGAGACTCCACAAGCCCCCACCCGAGCACGCCGTGAAAACGCCATCCCGCACGGCTGCATCCCTCTGAAGTCGGTGCAGCACAACCCTCACCCCGGAACGGCGCTGTGGAGAGGACACGGGGCCGCCCGGCGCTGCCGGCGAGCCCCACCGCAGGCACGCCCTCGCCCCGGCACTGCCGGATCAAGCGTCTTACCTCAACCCAGCGGCAGCGGTTGGCATTCCCGCCGTTTACCTTGCCAAGGGCCGGCGCGCAGCATTAATGCCGAGGGAGGAGGAAAGCAAGGCGCCAGACTTCACTACAAGTCTATAAACAGTCTATAAAGGCTGTAAAAGCACTTTTCAGGTCCAGAGGGAAACACCCCTAAAACCAGGGGGGTGGGGGGCAGCCCCAGGGGTGCTGCGGCCCCATCAGATCCCTTCTCTCGCCCGGGTTTCACCGGAGCCCGAGGGCGGCTCGGTCGCCACGTTACAGCTCTTTGGCAGAGCTCCGAGTCCCCGTGAGCCCTAACTCCTCACCACAACCCACGGCCACGCTCGGCTGCAAGCAAACACCCTCATTCCGGGGGTCTCAAGCACACACAACCCCCCCACCACCACCCTCGAGTCGCACCCCCACCCAGCTCTGCGGACAGGGACGGCACCGATGGAGGGGCGCGAGCTGGGCGCTCCTCTCAAACCCTCCCGGAGCCGCAGCGCCGGGGCTGGACCCGTCCCGCCTACCCTCGGGCTGAGAAACCACCAGTGGCGGACAAGAAACAGAATCCCAGAGGATTCTCGCCAGGATGACGCGGTGATGGAGGTGGCACCCCAGGAAAAGCGGCTGCTCTCCCTTGAACGTTCCTTCTTGGCACCGCCAAAGAGGACTTTGCCCTCTCCCAGTCAGATCAGGGCTGCAACTACCGCCAGAGCCATGAAAACCAGTACGGCGCAGGTGGTGGGCTGGGAACCCTCCGTGCTCCTGTCCTTACCCGGGCAAGAGATAAGAGACCCGACGCAGCTCATCCGCTGGCTGATGCCCAGCGTGGCCGGGCAAGCGCCTGCTTCGACACGAGGTGGCCTCCTCCACCTAAGGAGGACAAAGGCGGCCGATCCGCTTGGCCAGCGCACGTCTCCGTTGGCCCAAGGAGCTTGGCGCTTGCAGGGCCCAGCTCCGAGCTCCGAAAACCCAAGAAAGAGCCAACAGAGCTTTTCAGGAGGAGCCTTTGATGGCATCAACCAGGAGGACGGTGTCCATCGCAGCCCGGGAGCCGGCTGACGCCTCGCACCCAGCCCTCCGGAGCGTGCTACCCGCTGCAGCGAGGCGTTGCCCTTCCTCTTCTCGGGATCCGCAGCATCTCCTGGCCTCAGACCCGGCGTTACAGCTCTCCCGGTCCCCTTCGCTACAGGCGAACGGCACAGGACGCGCCAGGACCGGAGCCAGACATGGAGAAGAACGCGTCACACCTCCATCGCATCCCATCTCCCCTCTTGCCGAGCGCTTCTTCCCGCCTCTCTGCAAACGGTAATTAATTCATCCTTGCAACCGCGCCGCGGGAGGCAGGCACATCACACCTTTGTTTCTTCTCCAGACACCGGGAAAAGCGAGGCGGGGAGGCTAGGCTCCTCGCCTCGGGCCGGAGAGGACGCAGCCGGTGCCAGAGCCAAGACGCGCAGGCAGATCCTTCAGCGAGTCCATCAACCGGCGCCACCGACCTCAGGAGCTTCTGGCTCTGCTACGCCCCAGAGAGGCGGGAGGAGGCAGCCAGGACAGCCTCGAAGGACGTGCCATGATGGGCAGAGGAGAGCGGAGAGCAGCAGCTCAGGGCTCGGAAATACGAGAGGATTCATCGCAGCCCCAGCAATCCACTGCAAGTTTACAGGTGCTCGGGCTGGCCCAGAAACCGCGGCCCGTGGTCTCCCTGCGCGTCCTCCAAGCGCCGAAACGCCCTCTGGCAGGGAGGAGAGCTGCCGTATTCCATCCTTCCCCCGGATCTCCCCGCTTCGAGCATCCCAGCGTCTTCTATAAACGGCAACTTACCCAAATCCTTCGCAAAGCTGCGAACAGTCCCTGCGTGTCGCAGATGGGGAAGCGGAGCCCGAGAGAGGAGCCGTGGCTGGCTCCGTCCCACGAGGCGGCGTAGGAGGGGAGAGCAGAGCCCGGGGCTCTCGGCTGCACCGGCCGCCCGTCACCCTCTTGGCCTCGTTGGGGGAGAAGCTGCTTGGAAAGGCACCTCCAAAGCGGGGACACCGGGCAGCAACACCGCCACGGTGCCGGCACGCAAGAGCCACGGCGACTCGAACGCCCAGCCCTGCCACGCTCCCCGTCTCCCTCCTCCCCGGTGATCCCCGTTATCACCACCGCTCTTTTCGCTGGTTCGGAAGATCGGCCCCCACCGCTGCAATCAATGCCCACAGCACTTTTTGGAGCCGGTCCCTCCCACGGCAGGAGTCATGAACGGGCTTGCAGGCAAAGGCACGGCCACGTAATCCCGCCAGGCCACGCACGCTGCCTGTCGGTAGCCGTGTGGGCAGGGAGGAGAAAAGCCGCAGAGCCCGGCTGGCAAACGCCGCTCCGCAACCGTCCACTGATGCCGATCCGGACGAGGGGTCGTGGCAACCGCCTTTCCGGCGGAGTCGAGAAAACACAGATTTGCTTTATACAACAAAAGATTTACCTGCTGAGCTGCTGCTGCTGCTGCTCCCCCCTTCTGGAAAGGGTTAAATTTGTGGATCTGGAGGAGAGAAACTGAAGAAAAAGAAGTAGGAGACATCGAGTCCGACAGCTTCTGTCCCACCTCAGCCGGTGCAGTACAGCCGTACATCGGTCTGACGGGTCAGTGGGGACCTCCCAGCCACGTCCCTGCTCACCCCGATGGCAGCGAGGGGCTGCCGGGCTCTGGGGACAGCGGGACCGGTCCCAAAGCGCCCCCAGAGCTGCTCCTCAGCACATGGCGTATGGGGAGGGAAACCCAGCCGCAACTCAAGACCCTTCCAGGGCACCCCGATATCCACATCCTCATCCCTTCCTCCGTTCCGAGTGCGGTGGCACCTCAAGCGCCCGCTCCCCGGGTCACGGCCGGGCTGGGTGAGTGCAGCGAGGACAAGAGTGACGGGGACACAGTCCGAGGGAGTCCACCCCAGCCCCGCAGCGTCACCAGCAGCACATCTCGCCACCGGAACGATGCCAGACCTGACGAAGCACCCCAAGGCTCGGCACCACGCCGCTGCGCAGCCAGAGCCCCGCGGCCACCGGGCTACCAAAGACCGAAGAAACTCGCACGGGGAGACTTGGGGACCAGAAGGACCCGGGAGCCAGCACAGGGGCAGGAGGATGAGGCGAGCGAGAGGGGCTCGGCTCGTTTCTGAGCTCGGTGCGAGACCCGGAGAGACGGGCAGCCGCGAACGACCGCGGTATCGCCCCTGCTCGGGCTGCGCCGGCCTCGCACATCCCTGACCTAAACCAGCTGCCGGCGGCACCGGAGAGCAGCCGGAGCACAAAGACACTCTGCCGACGGCGCCGTCCCCTCGGATGCTGCCCAGCTGCACCCCCCACCAACGAGAACTGGGGGTGCCAAATGCTGAGCACCCCCCTTTGCGGCAAAACCCCAGCACAACGGGGCACGGCACAGCGGCCGACCGGGCCGGGAGCTGCAGAAAAGCCGAGACCGGGAGAGAGGCAAGAAAACCCCCGGAGAGAGCTGCTCCTGCCCGCGGGCCGGGGTGGCAGCGGGTACCCCCAGCCCACTGCTGGCCCGTGGTCCCCTCCGAGCCACCGGGAGTGCACGGTGCCCCCCCAGCACCGCTCCTCAAGCCGGTATAATAATTTCTTTTGCAGCTCTTTTCCAGGAGCACCATGAGCCCGTGGAGCTCAGCGAGCACCCAAACTCCGCACGAGGCGTTCGGGGCGGGTACCCGGGTGCGCATTTAACTCGTGGGGGTGCCGGCGGCGCAGCGCCGGGGCCCCACCGCAGCCGAAACACCCAACCCCAGCCGCGGCGAGAAGGGGTGCCAACCGACAGCTCGCCGGCCCGAAAGCCGCCGTTCCTCCAACCTCCTGGAACTCGCGGAACCAACGCGTTTCCCCGGGGGGAGACCGGACCCCGGGGTTCTGCAGAGCCCGCCGGTGAGGCCACCAAATCCAGGTCCCCATCCAGCCCGGGGAGAAGGAGGATCCTCCGGAGCGGGGCGCGGCAGGCGCGCTCTTCTCCTCCTCCGGCGATTCGCCACGCCGCTCGGCTGCCCCCGGCGGGGTTCGGCAACCCGGTGGGACCCCGGCGGCGGGGCGGTGGGATCGAGGAGGGGTGCTTGGAAAGTTGGGAGGCCGGGAAGCGGGGCCGGCTGGGAGGCAACGCAGGCCAATGGGAAGCGCAGAGCATGATGTCACCGCGCTCATCACAGCATGGCTCTGGCTAACAAAGAGAACAATGAGGCTGCCCAGCTCCCCGCTTCCCCCCAGGAAAAAAATGTGTCCCCCCGGTCCCCCACCTTGCAGCCCCCCGGTCGGGGAGGGCCGGGAGCCGGGGACGGGGGGGGAGGTGAGGGCAAGGCTGGGGTGCCAGAGCCCTGCGTGGCCAAAACCCCCCGGAGGTCAGGCTCCCCGCGAGCCCGACTGCCCATCGCCGCCGGGATTCCTGCGGGCAGCACCTCCCTAGATTTTTATTTTTGTATTTTTATATGTATTTTTTTTTTTCTTAAATCCTCCTCTTCGGGGTCTTTCCTCGTTGTAGGTTTTCTGTTGTTTTT
>RSEF01000028.1:1022004-1037421 GCA_003993805.1 Himantopus leucocephalus
GCCCGGTGCCCCTCGGCCCCCCAGGCCCAGTGCTTGGCCTGTCCCGGTCCCCCCCAGGTCCTCCAGGTCCCTCAGGCCCGGTGCCCGGCCTGTCCCGGTCCCCCTAAACCCCTCAGGCCCAGCGTCCCCCAGCCCCGGTGCCCGGCCTGTCCCNGCGTCCCCCAGCCCCGGTGCCCGGCCTGTCCCGGTCCCCCCAGACCCCTCAGGCCCGGTGCCCCCCAGTCCCCCCGGGCGCGGTGCCCGGCCTGTCCCGGTCCCCCCAAGCCCCTCAGGCCCCGGTGCCCCCCGGGCGCGGCGCGGGCTGGGCGGGCCCCGCCGCCACTCACTCACTCGGCGGAGCCGTCGGGGCTCGGCCCCTCGGCCGCGCTGGGGGCGATGTTGAGGGCCGGCAGCACCGGCTTCCTCTTGGCCGGCATGGCCGGGCCGGGCCGCGCCTGCGGGGCCGAGCGGGGGCGCGGCCGCGCGGCGCGGGGGCGCGCGGGGGCGGGGCCAGGAGGGGCGGGGCCAGGCGGGGGGGGCCTATCGGGGGCGCGGCCGCATGGCGCGGGGCCGCGCGCGAGGGGGGCGGGGCCTGAGGGGGAGGCGGGGCCCGGGAGGGGGCGGGACCGCGGAGTCTCGCGAGAGCTCGCTGAGGGGAAGGGGGGGGCGGCAATGGCGGCGGCGGCGGCCTGAGGCGGGGGGGAGGCGGCGGGCGGCTGCGCTGAGGGAGCGAGCACTAATTACCTTGTCAGTAATTAGCGACCCATCAATTAACAGGAGCCCCCCCCCCCCGGTCCCTACCTGCCCTGCCGTCCCGCCTGACCCCTGGCAGCAGGCCCGGGGGATGCTCGAAGGCCTTAATGAAGCCGGGCAATTAGCAGCTTCTGAGGGGGAACCATGGCGCCGGGCGGGCGGGCGCCCTTTGCTCGGTTCCAGGGGTTCCCGTCTCCGCTGCGGGGCCATAAACCGGGGAGCGGCAGCGCCAGGGCGGGCAGCAGCCTTCAGCACTGCCGCCCGGTCAGAGGGCGTCGAGCGGCAGATAACGGGACGAGGCCTTGTCCCCGTGCCACGCCNGTCGAGCGGCAGATAACGGGACGAGGCCTTGTCCCCGCGCCACGCCTGCGTCACCCGCCGCCTTACTCACCCGTCCCCTCCCTGCGTGACGGGGGTCCGGGGGGGGGATCCGGCGGGGAGGTGCTCCTCCGGAGGGTGACGGGGGTGACCGNGAGGGTGACGGGGGTGACCAACACCCTGACCGCGGGGCAATGGGGAGGGATGAACACTGCGGCCAGCAAACCGTAGGGTGTTGGGCCCGCAGACAGCCCCGGGGGGAAGCTGAGGCAGGGAGGGTGCAGGCAGCCCCGGCGGCAGGCGGCCCGGGCAGACGGCGGAACACAGGCGGCCGGGCCAGCGCTGGCCACAGGGAGCAGAGGGGACCAAGGTTTGTTGTGGAGGAAGCCATAAGTGGTAGAGGCCAAGCCAATGCCTTCCCCGGATGTTCTCAACGCCTGTAAAATGTGATTAACGCTGATACGCTCACCTGAAAAAAGGGAAATCATCCCTAAAAGTGGGTGAAAGTTCATGGGCAGCAGCGGTGCACGGACTTCGCTCACCAGCCCCAGGCCCCTCCTGCCCCGCTTGGCGGAGGAGGACAAAAACATTTGGCTAATGAGTTACGGAGCGCAGCGGGTCCATCCCCGGGGCGGCCCTGCCATTGCTCACCGCCATCCCCTATCAGGGACAGGAGATTTTGCAATCCGGGACGTTATTTCTGTGCAGTTGGAGTTTAAACTTTGCCACTCGGGTCAGGGCACTACGGAGGAGGAGGAGGTGGCCGGGCTTGGCGTCCACCCTGCTCCCCTGCGCACCGAGGGGCTTGAGAAGACGGGACGGATCTGTGGGATTGGGATCTCACACAGGTATGTCCTGGCTGCCAGTACTCGACGAGGTCCCTCTACCTGATGGTCCCACAGGGCCATCGGGGCTCTCTGGAAGGACTGACGTTGAAGGACAGGGTGCAATAAAGCCCCTTGCCTGGGTTGACCAGACAAAGATCATGGTAATGACACCTGCCCCCAAACCTGGCCTGAAGGACACTTGAATCAGTGCTTGATAGGTTGGGAAGGGCAGTTGGGTGATGGGTTGGGTGGTTGAGTGGATTGGGTTGGGTGGTGAGTGGTGGGTTGGGTAGTTGGATGGTGGGTTGGTTGATCAATCAATCAGACATTTGACTGGTCAGTCAGTTGGTCAGTGGGTCGGGTATTTGGTCAGTCGGTCAGTTGGTCAGTTGGCCAACAGGGTCTGTTTCTTGATTGGTTCATGGATTTGACTGATCAACTGGTTGGTTGGTTGGTCAACTGGTTGGTTAGTTGGGTTGTCAGCTGGCTGATCAGCCAGTTGGGCAACTGGTCAGTTGGCCCATTGGTTTTCTCTGAGTCCGGGGTCTTGAGCAGTGCCTGGGGTGGCAGTGGCAGAGCCAGGCTGAGTCCCCTCCTTGGGGCCAGCCGGTGGCAGCAGTCTCCTCCCCCTCTGCTTGCCACCCAAAATTATTAACCTGATCTTCCGGAGCAGTCACACGCATGGACGGGGCTGGATGGGGGTGCTGAGCCAGCCCTCGGATCTGTGCGCTCATCCTGCTCTTGCACTTGGGGGGCACAGTGGGGCTGGGGCAGCTGGGTGCCTGCGGGGAGCCCCTGGGGAGCCCCTGGCTCTGCGGTTCTCCTGGGGGAGTTTGAGGATTTGGGAGTTTCAGCTGCTGGAAGGAGATGGGGGGTCCACTGACGTGCCTCTGAGCCCCTGCGTGCCTGTGCTCTCCCTCCTGTATGTGGGGCTTCGCCAGATGTGCCCACATGTGCTCACATACAGGTGCTGGCACGTGTGTGTGTTCATACACCCATGTCTGTGTGGGCACACGTGTGCACATTGCATGGTCATGTGGTTGCATAGACACAGCTGTGCACACGCGTGTGCCAGCGTGGCAACGTGCACACCCAGCCGTGCATGCATCCACGTGGTCACACACACAGTCACACACATGCACACGTGTGTAGATACACCTCCCCACAGTCCTGCACACGTGTGCCCATGCCCAAACATGCTCCCTGCTCCCTCTCACCGGCCCTGTGCCTGCCCCACGATTCGGGGTGTCCCTGGGGCCGTGCAACTTGGAGAGGGGGGAGGCGGGGGGCCAATGACGGGGACTGGCTTATGGACCTGACCCTGCCACCTCGCAGCCATGGCCTCTGGCGTGGGCAGCCTCGACAGCCTTGACCTGCTGGACCTCCTCTTCGACCGCCAGGACGGGATCCTCCGTGGTGTGGAGCTGGGGACGCCGCCGGGCACCTGGCACGAGGACGGGGTGAGTCCCCTGGGTTGGGGGGGCCCATCCCCACCTCATGCCTGGGTCTGGCAGGAGACCCCCGTCCCCACGCCTTGCCCGGGAGCTGGGACCACCCCGCAGCGTGGGCAGCTCCTGTGGGCACCCCAGGGTGACGGGCACTTGTGTCCCCGCAGCGTGCCCAGGACAGCGAGGACTTCCTCAGCTCCATCCTGGGCTCCGGGGACTCGGTGTCGGATTCACCCAGCTGGTCCCCGGCTGGCAGCGACAGCGGGGTCTCCGAGGACCCCCCCTCTGACCAGCTCGACAGCCCCCCCAGGTGCTGTGATAGGGGTCCCAGCGAGGTCCTGTACCCCTACCCCAATGCCTGCCGAGCTCTGCCCCTCCCGGGGGCAGCTGGGGTCCCGCACCCCGACGTCTCCATTGACCTGGGTGAGCCACGAGGGAGAGACTGGGGAAAGGACCGGGGACACCGGAGGGACTGGGGAGGACTGGGGACATTGGGGAGCTGAGGGGGGACAGGGGAGCTGGCGTCTCTCGGGGATAGTGAGGAAATTAGGGGGACTGGAGGGAACTGGGCAGACTGGGGAGAACTGGGAGGTCTGGAGGACTGAGGGGGAGCTGGGGGGAGTGGAGAGAGCTAGGGAACTGGAGCAAACTGGGCAGACTGGTGCTGGTGGGTGAGACTGGAAGAGGAGGGAGGTTTGAGGGAACTGGGGATGCTGAGGTGGGCTGAGCAGAGTGGGGTGTTCTGCGGGGGCTGGGGCAGGAGCAGAGGGGCGGTTTGGGGTGACAGAGTCCAGGGCCACTGGACTGGTAGGTGGCAACAAGTCACCGAAGCTCTGGGGCCGTGGCAGGGGTGAGGGTCCTGTCTTGGGGACACTGGGGATAGAGGGGGACACAGGATTGCTGACAGCTTCCGCTCTCCCCTCACCCAGACATGTGGCACCCCGGCTTCTTCCTGGAGGAGAGCCAGGACCCGCCTGTGGTCTCCCCGCCCGCATCCTGCACCCTCACCGTCAAGGACCTGCTGCTCTCGGGCAGCTCTGATGCTGTAAGTCCCTGTCTCTGTGTCCCCATCCCTCCTTGTCCCCAGCCTTGTCCCTTCCTGAACCATGACCTCATCCCCATCCTCATCCCTGTCCTTTCTGGACCATGATCCCATCCTCACCCTGAAGCACACTCCCATCCCCATCCTTGTCCCTTTGCCCATCCCTCCCTGTCCTTATCCCCTTCCATGGATCACAGTCCCTTCCCCGGATCACAGTCCCTTCCCCTTTCCTCCCCATCCCTGCCCCTTCCCGGACCGTGATCCCCTCGCCATTCCTGTCCCCATCCCTCCCCGTCCAGTCCCCACACTTGTCCCCTTTCCCACACCATGGTCCCACCCCTGTCCCTTCCTGGACCACGATCCCATCCTCATCCCCGCACCGTGGTCCCTGGGGTGACCCTGCCACCCAGGGCCGTCACCCACCCGTGGCCCCGCAGCAGCCGCAGGTGCCCGGCTCCCTGCTGAGGCAGAGCCAGGGGCAGTTCCAGGAGCTGGTGCTGACGGAGGACGAGAAGAAGCTGCTGGCGAAGGAGGGGGTGTCCCTGCCCACGCAGCTGCCCCTCACCAAGGTGGGTCCCACCACGCCTGGGCTGAGCGCGGAGTGTGGGGGGGTCCCCGCGGGGGGGTCCCCACCCCATCGGCCCTGACCCTCCCTGTCTCCCCCAGTATGAGGAGCGGGTGCTGAAGAAGATCCGGCGGAAGATCAGGAACAAGCAGTCGGCTCAGGAGAGCCGCAAGAAGAAGAAGGAGTATATCGATGGGCTGGAGAGCCGGTACAGCCCCCAGACCCCTGCTCCGGGCACGGCTAACTGGTGATGGGCACGCTGCTCCTTGCCATGCCCCCCCCAGTTGTGTCCCCCCCCTCCCCGACTTCATCCCCCTCTCCCTGTCCCTCAGGATGTCAGCATGCACGGCCCAGAACCAGGAGCTGCAGAGGAAAGTCCTGCACCTGGAGAAGCAGAACTCGTAGGTGTTCCTGGGGCAGGATGGGGACAAGGGGGAGTAGGAGGGGGCTGGGACTCCCCCCCCAGCCCCGGCCAGACCTGCTGGGGGGCAGGAGGGGCTTGGAGGTGCTCATGGGCTCTCCCTGTACCCAGGTCTCTCCTGGAACAGCTGAAGAAGCTCCAGGCCCTCGTGGTACAGTCAAGCAACAAGGCAGCGCAGACAGGAACCTGCATCGCGGTGCGTGGAGCCCCCAAACCTCCCCCCCGGGCCCCCTTGCTTCCAGGGAGGGAGGGAGGCTCAGACCCACGGAGATGTGCTGGCAGGGGTGGATGGAAGGATGGACAGAAGGATGGACAGAGGGATGGACATGTGCTAAGGCAGAGGGATAGATGCCTCAAGGCTGGGTGGATGGAGGAAGGGATGGAGGCATGTGACGAGGGATGGAAGGATGGATGGAGCACCGGCAGGGGCACATGCATAGGGGAGGGATGGAGGGACGCAGTCCTGCCACCAGTCCCCTCCCTGGGAGCTGTGTCGCAGAACCTGGTCCCCCCTCCACCACTGCATGTGGTAACGTCCCCCCTCTGCCCCCCAGGTCCTGCTGCTCTCTTTCACACTCATCGTCTTCCCCTCCATCAGTCCCTTTGCCCCCAGCAAGGCTGAGGCAAATGGTGACTTCGGACCCGTGCGAGGTGAGGGCTGCACTGCGGCTGCGCCGGGAGCTCCGGGCACTGGAGCTGGCCCTCACCCTCCTTCGCACTCAGTTTTCTCCAGGTCCCTGCACAACGCAGCCGCCTCCCGCGTGGCTTACACACAGCCCCAAGCTGGGGATGAGAAGCCCCCAGAGCCGCTGTGGCCGGAGCACCTTGGCGAAGACCCCGAGACCCTGCACGAAGCCTTCGGTGGCCACGCATTCACCTCACGCCCGGACAAAGCCTCCCCCCGTAACGGCACGCAGCCACTTGCCTCCGAGGGGCTGAGCCATGGGGATGAGGATCAAGCTGACACCGTGTCTGGGGACGGCACCGTGCCGCACCATGGCCTGGCATCGCTGGCTTGGACCAAGGCTGGCCACAGCAGGCCCACGGTGCTGGAGCCGGCTGAGGAGCTTTAAGCAGCACCCAGGGACCACGGGGGACGCGATGGGGTGGCTCAGCACCTCATCCCCTATGGGACGAGCCCTCGGGGTGGCCCCTCTGGGATGTGCCTCCAGGCACGGGCAGACGCTGGACCCACTTGGCTTTGCTTGTATCTGTGAACTGGGAAGATGAGACCGGTTCCCACTGGCCTTGCTGGGAGGGAAGGGGCTGCCTCTGCTCTGCCCCCCGGGTGCAGCAGGAGTTGCGGGAGGGACACAGGGTCGCTCAGGATGGGGACGAGGGGCCCTGGGCTGGTTGGCTATTGATGTTGCAACTGGTTGGTTTTGTTCTTTTTTTTTTTAAGCCTTATTTTAATCTCTAAATAAAAGGTATTTTGGAAAAAATCTGCCTGCTTTAGGGTGACCTACAGGGTTTCAAGGACCCTTGGGCCAGGGACACCTTGAGCCCAGTTGCCGTGAGGCAACAGCGTCCAACAGAGCTGGGACATGCGGCCACCCCCAGCCTGGGGCTGCCCCGGCCACAGCAGGAGGCAGAGGGGAGGGCGGCGGGACCGGGGCACCAGCGCCAGTCCCCTTCCCTTCACCCAGCCACGTCCCCTGCGTCAGCAGCAGGCACGGCGCCAGCTCTGCCGCCAGATCGCGGCAGCTCATCCCGACCGCTGCCCAGCTCCAGCTCCGTTTGAGATGGCACCAGCTGCCCCTTGTGTCACCGCCCCAGCGCTGAGCACCCTCATCTCTGTGCCCCCCCGAGGTCTGCTGGACCCCACAACCGCCTCCTCACAGAGAAGGAATCAGATGCTCGCTCCGTTTCAAGCAGGCAAACACCATCTCGGGTCGGTGGGTGCAGCTGCCGTGACACACGCGATTCAAGTGTATTTAATACTTACATAAAAAAAGGGACAATGTTTAAGGGTATAAAAAAACGTCGGTAGGAAAAGCGGCACAGACGAGTGTCTAGACAGACAGGGAACAGTCTGGGTCAGGTGAGGAGAGGCTCCACCTTCATCTTCTTCACCGTCGTTGGCCCCGTGTCCGGGCTGGGACACTCCTGCTTCAGACTGTCACGGTGTTCCACCTGCGTGGTCCCAAGGTCAGGGCACAGCCCGCCCGTGCCGTTGTGCTGGGAGAGGGGCTCCTCCTTCAGCAGCCCGCGAGCCCCGGGATCGAATTCAAAGAGCTGTTCGGGCTTGGTGAGCTCAGCGCTTTCCACCACCACCGGCCCCGTCCACTCCGGGACCTCCAGCCCCAAGTGCTTCATCAGCTTCGTCATGACATCATCGACGTAGGCGTGGATGCGCAGGTCGGCCTGTCTGTCCTGGGGCGGGTGAGGGCAAACACGGCGTTAGGGGACAAACACAGCGCGCGGGGACAAACGTCCCCTCCCCGGGAGCGCGTGGGGACAGAGCTTGGGTGATGGCTCAGCTGCACGCGGGCTCCAGGGCTCCCGTCCCCGAGACATCATCCCTGGTGGAACACGAACTGACCCCGTCTGGCACCGCTCCCCGGCTACGCCACGGCTGACACGGCTCTCTCAGGGTGTGGCAAAGCAGTCCCCACCTTGAAACGGCCCAGAGACAGGGACATGGATGCAGAGCCCGGCTAGCGAACCCAGGACAGAGCGGGACAGGGACAAGGAGGCTCTAATGACATCCCTGAAACCCCCCAGCTCTGGTTATTCGAAAGACTTTGGACAATTAGGGCACCAAAACCAGGGCTGAACATGAACCGAACTCCTCTGCCCCGTGGCATGGGTTACGTGGGTGCAGTTATTTCATCGGACTATAATTTACCAGAGGATCCATCAGGCTTTGGGCTGAGTTTTTATTCCGCTCTTAAGAATCACCTTCCATTTCCAGGTGCTTATCGGGAGTTGCAGGTTTAAACCCTCCAACGAGGGAAGCCCAGCCCGTTCGCTCGCTAAGCGAGGCCACTCTCCTGTCCAGCCTCCTGGGAGGGGACGATGTGCGGGGACAAAACTGTGACGGGGCTGAAACAAGTGATGCGAGGGGAGAGGAGCAGCACAGAGCAAATTGCTCTGAGTGCAGAGCAGCGAGGACATTCTCACTCACGTGTTTGGTTGCTTGTAGGTTGACTATGACCAGCTTTCCCCCTCTCTTCTTCGTGATCAGCGGGAGGTTGCCGCTGGGTTTGATCTGCAGAGAGGTCCCCAGAGTGACGGAGAGATCCGCTTTCCTGCAGGGAGAAGACAAAACATCCAGGGCAGAGAAAAAGCGATGGCTGCAGGCTGCTTCTCCTGCCCTGCTCCAGTGTGGACTCTCCAAGCTTCCCAACCGGGAAGCAAAACTGTGGCCGGAATTTGCAGTGGTTTCTCTTGGCCACTTTGTGGGGAGAGGGCTGGGCGTTGCCGTGCTGTGGGCACAGCCTCAGGGCTGCGAGGCACAAAACACGACGAACAAAACCAGGCAGGCTCAGCCCAAGGGCCGCCGCGGTGTGGGCAGAGGACGTAGAGCCCGGGCAGCCTCCTGGGGCACCGCGAGCCACAGGTGACAGCAGCCGCCGTGGCACAAAGAGCCCAAACATGGTACCTGCAGGCTTCGTCTGCCAGCGTGAGGTCGCGGTCGGGCAGGGAATCTTCCCAGTCCAGAATGGTGTCTCTTAACTTCCCTCTAGAAAACAGACACAGGGTCCGTGGTTTCCCCTGCCAGGCAGGAACAGGCAGCAGAGCTGCCCTGGGAGAGGGGACAGCGACCCAGATCCTGTCCCACCCTCCCTGGCCCAGCACTGCGAAGGGACAGAGAGAGCCCAGACAAGCCGAGGGGACTCACCAGCAGGCGAGGGAAGGCACAGAATTCACCTGCGTAAGGGATTTTGTGGCTGGTGCTGCAACGCCACCAAAGCCTCAGTTGTTTTGCTGCCCCAGTTCAGAGCTGGGATGCATCTTTCACTCCCCAGTCTCAGAGCTGAGCCAGCAGAACTCTGCCCCACTGCCTGGAGCCCCTGGCCTGGATGAGAAAAGCGGCTGGGCTGGGCCCGATGAGCCTGGGAGAGGAAGCACGAGGGGCACGTGGAGCGTGTCCAGATGCCGTATCACCTCAGGGTACCTCCAGCTGCAGAGCTGGAAACACTACGCTTCCCTACTGAAGGCAAACAGCACCAGGGCAGCGCAGTGGCCGTACCCCGCTGGGAAGGAAGGGACTCTCTAGAGCTGCCATCCCACAGCAGGGCATTCTCCAGCACTGACACGCTCAGATTATCGGTGTGGGAAGACCCCCTGAGGCTGCATGGCTGGGACTCCTTGGAGACGCGGGTGTTGGCTTCGTATCTGGGCTTTTGGAGATCTCCCCTACACCCTCTGCGTCTTCACCTGAGCTGGAGGGGCTGTCGGCCCAGCCCTGCGCACCAGAGCCGCTCGCTCAGGTGAAGGTGTCCCTGCCACCCCACGTCCCCTCGGGAGCCCCCACCCAGCGTCCCAGGAGACGTACCTGCAGGCCCGCAGCCCCCGGGCTTTGGTGACGCTGCACAGCCTGCCCGTTGGCTTCAGCCCCATGCTACCCACGACCGTGTCCCGCACGTACTGCCTGCAAGAGAGACGGTGCCATTCAGGGCCTGACAGGGAGGGAGGTGACACCCACTGTGAAATGTCCCCCCCCGATATGGCACACCTCACACCAGAGACACTGGAGGAAGCAGGTGATGGCTCAGCGCCACGGGAGCACCTCAGTCCTTCATCGATCTCTGCCTGCATCTCTAACCAGGCGCTGCTGAGAACAGCCCCGCAGGTCTGCCACAATCCAGGATGGAAAACCCAGCTCGTAGCAACCTCCTCTCCTCTCTCCAGCTGGCAGGCACAGACCCTGCTGCGGGCAGCTCTGCTGGCACGTCCGCCTTGCCACGAGGAGCAGGATTTGCCGAGGGCCTCCCAGGCAACAGAGGATTCCCACAATGTTCGTTTCCCACCATTTGACAGGGTTTAGGAATCAGGACAGGTCTGTCCATGACTCCACGCACACTGCGCTAGAAACCTGCCAGGCAGAGAGCCCCACAGGATATGCAGGACCTCCATCGTTCCCCGGGGACAGCAACAAAGCCCCCACCCCGCTGATGCCCTCCCCAGGCTCAGGGCTCACGTACTTGCCGCATTTCACGCACTCTTCCACAAACATGTTCCCGTGGAGCTCAGCCAACTTGTCCCTGTGGGAGAAAAAGGCAGAGGTGAGCTGGGGAAGGGTGGAGAGCCCTGGGGCAACTGGGACAGCTGCCCAAACCCCCTCCTCACCAGGCGCCCTGCATCTCAAGGGCTTCCTCACTTTCCAGCTCTGCCGGATCAGACCTGCCAGGTGACATGGGGTGGCAGGGACCCTCTGCCACAGCCTGGGGACAGTGCACCAGCATAGGGGCAGCACTGAGGGGAACTGTATTAGTTATAGACAAATTATGGCTGCGTCAGAGCAAGGCACCAGTGGCAGGCAGGCTCTGGGGACACTGGGTACCACAAAACGACCTGGCCTTGCTGCAGGGAGGCAGCTGGTCCGGCAGAGAAGACCATTGGTCCGGCCACCGAGTGTGGGGGTTTCCCTGTGCCGAGCGCGGCCATCACGTGCAGGCCAAGCAGGCGTCAGCAAAACTGTGGCACGCTGAGCAGCACTTTGTGCGTTCAACACAAGAAATACTGCTCAAAGAGAGTTTGGGCAGAGCTGTCCCTCTCCCGGAGCAGAGCCAGAGGACATGTTCAGGTCCTGGCTAGGGGCCTTCTGCGACCCGGTTTCATCTCCATCATGAAAGCACTATGCTATGACCGCCACAATTGGGACTAAGGGGAGGGACAGCATGTCCTGGCTTTTTATTTTTAAATGCTTCCATCCACAGTACCAATTCTAACCCATGTTCTGACCCAGCCTCAAATCTCTGCGCCCAGTAGTAACTGCCTTCTTTGCTTTTCTCAGCACGCAGTGTTTCTCTCTGTCCTTGCACGGTTTCAGCCCTTTGCCACTTGTTTTGACTAAAACTCCCCTCGAGCTCAGCGCCAACCTCAAAGCGCAGAAGCTGGAGGAAAACAAGGCCACGCTCTCCCTATGTTCCTACGAGCCCCACAGTGACTGGGAACCTCCTCCAGGGCAGACGGAGACAGGACTGACTTGATTTCCCCCATTTTGGCCCCAGTTCAGCGGCGCTTACTTAAGCACATGCTTCACTTGGGTGGAAGAGCTGTGCTAAACCAGAGCGGGAGGCAGTGGCGCTAGGCTGCAGGGAGCACAGCTGAGTTCTGGTCATTATTTCCTATTCTTTTTCCCAGGGTTGTTTAATTTAAAAAGGCAAATGTAGTGCTGGGAGCAGGAACCAGGACTCAGGGCTTTTCATAATAGGAAATATTCCCTGGAGGCAGCTCTCTGCTCAGCCCGTGATGGCTGAAGACATTTGTGAGACGTATCTTCTCCCAGGTCCCATTCACGCTCCTCGTTCTCATCCCAGTTCCCTTAATTTTATTTTCTTACTTGAATTCAGCTGCTCTCCTCTGTCCTTCCCAGGCAGCTCCAAGCAGTTTGCCTCACAAGACAATCGCTCACTGGTCTTAAGTGCTGGAGATGGGTTTTATAACAGGCTGAAGTTTCTTGAAGGGAAAAGAGCCTGTTGCTGCAAGTGCTAATGGAAAGGCAGGGTCCTTTGAGGACATCTTTGAAATGGCCACCGCGCTGCTAAATGCACTTCAGTCCCCACCCACACAGGCAGCGGAGATCTCCTACTCTCGGCTCCCACACGTCGCAGCTCCCCGCAGAGAGAACACGGCTACGCAGGATCCCTGACCTCATCGCAGCGGGCGAGGAAATTGGAGACCACAGCCGGTAAGTCAGACCAGTTTCAACTGCGGGACTCCCTCTCTCCCTCTTGCCACCATTGCAGTTTCGCAAATTTATTGAGAGGCAAAATATTTTTTAAGGTATCTTGGGCCCAGGCGTGCTTTCATCACTGGGGCAGCACCGCCTTTATTTTCTCTCAAAAAATTCAATTTAAGCAAACTAAAATAGCAGAAGATCCAATGCTCTGAGACAGTTCTGGCAACGCTAGTAAAACAGGGTGGCATGTGTCCCTGCGAGCAGCAGGAGCGGTTTCAGATGCTCTCGTCCTCCCTCCTGTCCCTTCACCCCTCTGGATGGGTACAGAGGCAGTGGAGAGGACTGTGTGCCCTGAGTGCGGTTGAGCACAGTTCCCAGGAGCACGCGCCCTACTTGAAGCCGATGTCTCACTCCCTGGGCCACGAGCCCCCAGGCAGCAGCGCAGCCAGGCTGCTCACAGCGGCACCATCAGCTACAGCCACTCAGCTGATGCGTGGTAACATGCGACGGCTCAACACCACGACCTGTTCCCTGCTCGTTCTACTTGTGAAGGAATGCCTTCTGGGTGCATTTCTAGAGAGCATCAGCTGAGGCTGACTTCATTTCATCACCCTCTGAATTATTACCATAACCTCTCCGCTCTAAATTCAAGCTGGTTTATGTACCCCTTCCCACAACAGCACATCCCAGTTTTCCACTCCCAATACCAGTGGGCAGACGGTTTCCAAACCAGCCTTGGAAATCAAGCCCCAGCATCAAACACTTGCACGCGAGGCCACGCTAGTCGGGCAGCAAGAACAGCCACGTGGCAGCGGCTGGGACAGGCACGAGGGACCCGGAGACAGGGCGGGAGAGGCAGTACCGTGGGAATCCTGAACGCACGTGAAGGCCGTCCACATTCTGGCTGACCAGGAATTTCAGGATGCCGACTCTCTGCAGCCCCAGCAGCGCCATGTGAGTCTTGGAGGGCCTGGCATTCTCAAAGGTGGTGTCGAATTTTGGGGAGAGCCCCTTCTCTTCCATAGTCCAGACACCATTGGGCCCCCTGCAGCAAGGGGACAAGAAAGAGTGAGAATTGAGAGCTCAGCCTCTAAAAAACCAGTCGTAAACGCACCACAAGCCGTATCAATGGAGGATGAGCAAGGCCCTGCTAAATGAAGGTTGTGGATCACCAGCGATTTTTGTCCTTGATGCAAGCAGAGCACACGTAGGGCTTCTGTGGGTACGGCTTAACGTCAAATGGGTGTCCAAGAGGGAAAGGGTATTATCAGCAGGATCCAGGACCAGACAGGAGGGATGGAGTAGGTCTGGCTGGGGTAGCAGGAAGCACAGTCCAGAGCTTTACGAGATGCGAGATGGCATCAGAGAAGATGCCATTCTCCCAACCCCTCACCGGCTGCCCACCGCCCTTACCTGAAGTCGGGAATCCCCGAGGCGGTGCTGATTCCAGCCCCCGTGTGAAACACCACATTGGAGGAACTCCGGATCAAGTCTGCCAGCTCCAGCACCTTCCTCTCCAGTTCCTCCGGCGGGTCAAAAATCTGAGCAGAAGAGACAAACCACCATGGGAATGGAGAGATGCAGGGATGGATGATGGATCCTACATACCTTCTGGCACAAAGACCCTGTAAACTACAAATCTTTCTTGTCCACAAAAGGAAAGATTTCACATTCCTTAATGACAAAAGCATTTAATCGGAGAGAAACAGTGTTGTATAAACCATCACCGTGCAGCGTAAGGGCTAAAAGCACCTAACGCAGATGAGGGTATTATTGCTCTCGCTGACAGGCAGCTCATACCCCGGGAAGTGGCTCAGCTCCAGGGCACTGCCGGGCAGCAGGAAGACAGGAGCAAACCCGGTGCCGCCCCACGTGTGCTCAACTCCAGCTGTCACCGGCACAGCCACCGGCTCCGTGGACAGGACAGGGCTGAGGGACGGCGAGC
This sequence comes from Himantopus leucocephalus, assembly GCA_003993805.1. Lineage (NCBI taxonomy): Eukaryota > Metazoa > Chordata > Aves > Charadriiformes > Recurvirostridae > Himantopus > Himantopus leucocephalus. The sequence goes on from RSEF01000028.1 coordinate 1,036,153, forward strand.
AGCGCGGGAAGTCATGGAGGTGGGGGACGCGGGGACGCTGTGGCTGGACGGGGCTGTGTGCCCACCCGGCTTTCTGGCACAGGCACAGGATTTCATTTCTGTGAGATGCTTCTCCAGCTCGGTCTCCTGGGGACAGGGACTGAGAACAGGCCCCTGTGTGTCCCTGTCCCCTCAACCCCCCCAGGCTCAGGACAGGTCCCTGTGTGTCCCTGTCCCCTCACCCCAAAACGTGTTTTAAGCTTCCCAAGTACTGCTGGGGGCATGGGGCTGGGATCACCCCCGCGGGGCCCGGCACCCACCCCCTGGGGATCAAACAGTCCCCATACGGCTGGGAACCCCTACTGTGGGGGGACACAAAACAGGGGGATAGTGCTGGGCCAGGACAACGACAAGGAGAGAGCCATGGGGCTGGGGAGCACAAGGAGGGAGTCACGGGGTGGACCTGGGGGACATGGAGGGAGCCATGGAGCTGGGGGGGACATGGAGGGAGCCATGGGGTGTGCCTGGGGGGACACACAGAGGGAATCATGGGGTGGAAGGGACATGGATGGAGCCATGGGGCTGGGGGGGACAAGGAGGGAGCCATGGGTGTGCCTGGGGGGGGACATGGAAGCAGCCGTGGGGTGGGCCTGAGGGGGACATGGAGGGAAGCATGGCGCTGGAGGAGACGTGGACGGAGACATGGGCCTGGGGGGTACCAGGAGGGAGCCGTGGGGCTGGGGGCGACACGCAGGGAGCCGCGTGGGCTGGGCTGAGGGACACAAAGGGGTCCGCGGTGCTGGGTTCCCCACGGGAGACACCCGTGGAGCCGAGGGCCCGGTTGCCATGGAAACCCGCCAGGCCGCAGCAGGCCCCGGGTGGGGCCGGGACCCCGCCGCGCCGCGCTCACCTCGGGGAGGCCGCACTTGCCCTTGTCCGAGTACGGCGAGAGCCCGGCCGCGTAATTCACCGCCATGGCCCGCCCCGGCCGCCGGAGCGCGCATTGTTGCCAGCCCCGCGGACGGGCGGAAACGCGCGGGGAGGCCGCGGCGGGCGGGGCGGGGCGGGAACCGCCCGGGGGAGGGCGCCGCCGCCGCCATCTTTGTGCCGGGCGAGAAGGGCGGGGCTGCCCTCACCCTGCCGGGCCTCGGCTGCCCCCCCCCGCCCAGGGCTGGGATAAGGGGCTGGGGGAGTCAGCAAGGGCAGGGGGTGTCATCGAAGAACTGGGGGTGCCAGGGAAGGGTAGTGGGTACTGGGAAGGGCAGGGGCTGCCACCAAGGGCAGGGGGTG
>RSEF01000028.1:1037521-1049423 GCA_003993805.1 Himantopus leucocephalus
CCCCCGACAAGTCCCCCCTGCGCCTGGCCCTGCTGTGCCATGTTCCCCCACCTCCCTGTCCCTGGGCATTTCAGGGGTGCACGCAGACCCCTTCCCCAGACGGGGCTGGTCCCCCCCGCAGCCCCCCCGGCTGCCCAGCGCTGCCGGCTGTAACCGCAGCCGTGCCGTAACCCAACTCCCTGGCGTCTGGTCACCCCCTCTCCGGGCGCCGCGGCCGCTGGGGAGACGCGGCAGGCGAGGACAGGGCTCCGGGAGCAGCGGGTCTGGGGGCGGCTGAGCTGATATCGGTGGGGGAGAGATCCTCGAGCACGGCCGTCCCTTGTCCAGGTGCCACGGGGCTGAGGCTGGAGCCACCATGAAGAGCCTGAAGGCCAAGTTCAAGAAGTCAGACGTGAGTGCCATTCCCAGGGACACGGGGACCTGCCCTGGGATGTCCATGGGGACATGGGGACTTGCCCTGGGATGACCCAAGTTTCACAGGGACCTGCCCCGGCATGTCCCTGGGGACACGGGGACCTGCTGTGGGCTGTCCCAAGTTTCACAGGGACGTGAAGACATGGGGATCTTCCCCAGGATGTCCCCAGTGTCACAGGGACATGGCAACCTGCCCTGGGACATGGGGTGGCTGCTCACCTTGGGGATAGCAGCCCCATGGAAGTCAGCTCTGCCACCCTGGCCAGTGGGATCGAGCTCCCAGTGCGCCCAAGGGTGCTCCCAGGGCCATCGGCAGCAGAGCAAAGGAATAAAAGCAGGAATGGGGAGAGGGAAGTGAGTCCCATGTCCCCTCCCTGTCCCCTCCCTGGGGACGATTTCCAGCTTTCCGGCTGCCACAGCCAGTGGAACCAGCATGTCGATGCTCCTCAATTATTCATCACCAGCCTGGCACGGTGCTGCAGGCTCTCGCCACCCTCCACACCGGGCAGAGGGTGACAGTGCTGTCCCCAGTGCCCGTGGCAGCACCAGACAGACGTGTGCACTGGGGGACACATGGTTGGGGACACATGGACACAGGTTGAACCCCCCCACGCGGAGTCTGTGGGCCTGCCCTGCTCGGGGTGCTCTGTGCCTCAGTTTCCCCCACACCGCGCTGAATACTTCTGTGAGTGGGGAGGGGCGAGAGGCTCCTGCTGCCCCCGGGGCTCTTCCAGGGACACTTTGCATTTTGGGGTTCCCTCCTTGAGGGGAGTTTGCCGAGCCCCTGGGATGCAGGCAGAGGGTCCTGCCCCTCCTTTGGCCCCAGGGCTGCGATGGGAGGCAAGCCTGTGCCCCCCAGGGCAGGGCAGGGGGTCCCACGTCCCCCTCCTCAGGGTGCAGGATCTGGGTGGGTGGCAGGAGGATGCTCATCCCCTTGCTTTGGTGTGCATTGCTGCCTCACCTTGAGCGTGGAGTGGGAAAGCTGCCCCCCGCTTCCCCAACCCCTCCCACTTTAACTGGGACCAGCCTGGGTGCCGGTCCCTGACTGGGACCTCGGTACCTGCTCCGTGGCAGGGACGCGGGGATGCCTGGAGCTCTGGATGCTGAGGAGGGAGGGAAGGAGGGAAAGAAGGAGGGACGGAGGGATGGAGGGAGGCGGATCCTGGCTCCCACTGCGGCAGGAGCCGGCCCCCGCCCTGGCAGCGATGCTGGACCGAGCTGGGGTCTGGGGTCCACGGCCTGGAGCCCCAGCCCGCCCTCGCCCAGGCGGGGGGCACGGGGTGCATGGCTGCCCGCCGCCTCCTCCTCAACACCATGAAGCAGATCTGCCTCTGTGCCGCTGCCTCCTTCGCGGTACGTCCCTGTCCTCCGTCTCCGGTCCCCTTTGGTCCTGTCCTCCGGGGTAAGCCGTGTCACCCCCACCCCACCTGGGGCCCCTCCATCCCCATCCCCATCCCCATCCCGGGGCTCGGCTGCATCCTCTCCAACCTGCTTTGTCCTTGCATGACAAGGGGGTGGGTGGGGNCAAGGGGGTGGGGGGGGGAGCTGGCACCACCCTCCCAGTTTGCCCAGTAACCCTGGGAGACTGGTTTGTCCCCTGCCCTGGGACGGGGTCCCCTGGCCCCGCAGGGCTGGAGGGGCTTGCAGGGGCACCAGGCAGGCACAGTGGCACAGGTCCCGTGCCTGGCAGCGGGCATCTCCCAAGCAGCTCCCGAAAGGTGACATCCATTTCCTGCTGCCGCGGCCGCAGCGAGCTCCAGTTTGTCGTCACAGGCTGCAGGGTGAACCCCGGGCTTCCCGTACTGGTCCTGTCCTGCTGCGGGTTGCTTCTTCGGGTCAGCAAGCCCCCAGTCCAGCCCCAGTCCTGCGCAGGGCATCAAACCGGGACAGCCCCATATATCCCAGGGAGGCTGAAGCCATCCCAGGGGACCTGCTCTCGCTGCCAAGTGTGCTCACCCTGACTTTGTCCCTTCCTCGGTGGGGAGCAAAGCAGGGCTGGGAATGGGCTCGGTGGTGAAACCTGGGCAGGGATGGGGCTCAGGCACCTCCTGGGTGCCGGCTGCGCTTAGCGTTGGAGTCACTGGAATGGCAGGAGGAAACCTCGGTCAGGGGCAAAACCTGGGGCAGGGGCAAGCGGGCAGTGTCGGCTCGCTCCCAAATCCTAGCCGGTCACAGCCTGGCTCATCCACTGCTCAACTGGGGCAGCTCTGTAAATCTCCTGCAAACTGGCGTGGGGCGAGTTGAAGGGGATCCTCACCTCAGTCAGTTGTCCCAGCTAAACCCTCCGTACCTGGGGGCCAGACACCGCAGCACCCAGAGATGGCCACCCCAAGGGATAGGGATGGGTGGAAGAGAGCAGGGATGGGGATGAGGACAGGCACCCGGGCCCAGCCCAGCACCCTGCCTGTCCCTGGGGATGGCACACCCATCAAAGCCTCCTCTTGGCTTCATCGCAGAGCCAGGACTGGACCAAGAACGATGAGAAGCTCCTGCAAGCTGTGGACTACAATGATGCCGGGAAGGTGACATCTCTCCTCGTCCGCAAGGGCCTGGTCGCCACTAAGCTGGACTCGGAGGGCAAATCTGCGTAAGCGCTGACCCACGTCCCCAGGACACCGGGGACGCAGGGCTGGGGACAAGGCTGGGGGCGAGGGATACGAGTCCGACAGCCCCCGGTTTTGCTGCAGGTTCCACCTGGCTGCCATGCGGGGGAACGTGGACTGCCTGGAAGCCATGCTGGCTCACGGCGTGGATGCCATGACCAAGGATAGCTCGGGTGAGGGCATGGCCGCCACGCGCCCCCGGCTAATGCCATGGACCAGCTGGGGCCACCTGGTTGTTCCCACTCTGCCGGCAGGTGTTGAGGCTGAGGGGACAGAGGTGACGCCTGCGGGGGCTGTAAATTGTCCTAGCTTCCTATGGGGATTCAAGCACCGACCAATGGTGCTCCTGGGGATGTCCCATTCTTCAGTCCAGCAGATCCTCCTGTGTGCCCATCCGTCCGTCTGTCACCCAATCGGTCCCCTCTGCCACAGACTCATCGTCTGTTCGCTGACCTGTCTGTCTGTCCTTCTCCCCAGGTTACACTGCCCTGCACCTGGCGTCCAAGCATGGCCACCCACAGTGTGTCAGCAAGCTGCTGCAGGTACCGGGGCTGGGAGCACGGCGGTGCTGCGAGGGAGGGAGGGTGCTGTGCCAGCAAGGTGTCCTCTCTGTCCTTGAAGTCCCTTCCCTCACCAGTGGTGTTGGTTGGCATGGTGGTTCCCGGCTCTGCCCGGCGCTCTGTGGTGCTGCTCAGCACCTGCTTGTTCCTCCACCATGCCAAGGAGCCACATCCACTGGAGCAGTCTGTCTGTCTGTCCCCTGTCCTGTAAGCTGGGCTCTCTCCTTCAGGCCTCCTGCCCTGTGGATGTGGCTGATGGCAGCGGCCGAACAGCGCTGCACCACGCAGGTGAGTGGGGACAGTGCCTGCCCTGTCCTGCTCACGTCCCTGTGGGAGGCACAGCGCTCAGCCTCTGTCCTTCTCCCCAGCGGTCAGCGGCTGCATCTCGTGCTCGGAGATCCTCTGTGATTTCAAGGCTCCCTTGAACATCAAGGACAAGGTGAGATCCCTCTGCTCCTCACCCTGCAATGCTGTGCAGAGCAGCAAGGGGCCAGGCTGGGGCTGCCTTTGAAATGCAGAAGCTTCTGAGGTGGAACGCAGCAGCTGGCAGTACCTGGGGTTCCTGGGGTGAAAGCACACCATGAAGTGGGACGTGGAAATCTGGGAGATAATGGGAACGGGGTGTCCCATGGGGGCGATGTGAGCCTCGTCTGTGCAGCCTCACCCAACCTAACCTTGCCCAGGATGGCTCCACACCGCTGATCCTTGCTGCCAAGATGAGCCACTCGGAGCTGTGCCGGTACCTGCTGCACCGCGGCGCGGCTGTCAACAGCCGGGACCTGCAGGGGAGGTGAGTCTGCACTGGCGGGGACTGGGAGCAGGTGGGGAGACGGAGGGAATGGCCCCCCTCACCTCTTTGCTCAACACTCTGCTCAGGACAGCCTTGATGCTAGCCTGCGAGAATGCCAGCGTGGAGACGGTGGAGGTGCTTGTCAACGCCGGTGCTCGGGTGGCCGTGGTGGACTCCACAGGCCACGATGCTGCGCACTACAGCCTGGCCACGGGCAACGCTCTCATCCAGCACTTCCTGCAAGAGGCTGCTCAGCGCCGGTCCTGGGCCAGCGGTAAGGCAGCCGTGCCACCCTGGTGCTCCTTGTCTGCCGGGCATGGACCCATGGGGGTGTTTTCACCCTGCGGGGTGCTTCGGGGCAGGGATGCCTAACCCGTGGCTGGAAGAGGCTGAGCAAGGCTTGGAGGGCACATGCCCCATTTCCCATGCTCTGGGGATGCCTTTGCCCAAGTTGTCACCAGCCAAGGGCTGGGAGGTGGTGCTGAGCCTTGGTTGCCTGTCTCGGTGTCTTGCACATACTTGCACACACATGTTCACATGTGTGTGTCAGCCAGTGTGTTTGTAAATGTGTCTGCGTGTGCATGTCTGTGTTCATGTGCCTCCCTGTGTCTGCACACGTGTGTGCATCCCTGCAATTACACACTCGCGTATATCCCCGTATTTGTCTTTGTGTGCTCCTTGTGCACACAAATGCCCCTGTGTACACACGCGTGTGTGTGCCCACCCCTGTATGAGCACATTCACAGGTTCCCGGCACACACGTGGGCTCTGCCTGCTGTGGCCACCCCTACAATCCCCTAAACCTCCCCAATTTCTCTTTCCTCCCGCTCTGCCTTACAGAAGAGGAGTCAACTGAGCAGACGTCCCAGGTAAGGGCCTGCCGGGCTGCCCGCCTCTCATCAGGGCTGGCCCCAGCCTCTGGGTGGGGGTCCCCAGTCGCCCTGGGGCTCCCCAAGGTGGCAATGGGTCAGGAAGGAGAGGAGGCCACTTTAGATGTGATGTCCCCTCTGCCCTGGTGTCTCCACAGACATCTTCACCCAGCCAGTCGTCCGTCAGGGAGAAGAACAGCACCCCGAGGAAGAGGAAAGCCCCTCTGCCTCCCCTGGGCACACTCAGCCAGGTGAGAGAGGGGTCCTGCTTAGCTCCATGGTCTTCGCCTGCCCCCGCAGTGGAGGTGATGCTCATGGGCTGGCCTGAGCTGCAACGGAGGCTTCATCCCCACTCCCGGGGTACACGCAGCACCCCAGGCTCCGAGCCCCCGCTGTCGGCAGGGCAGGGGCTGTCAGCCCCTTTCTCTCCACCCCACGGGCCCAAAACACCCCTTCACCTGGGGGGCTGTCCTGGCGCTGGGGGGATCCATGCCCTGCCGGAACCTTTCCTTCTCTCTCTGGTGTCAAAAAGCACCCTGTACACCCCTGGTGATCTGCCACTGAGCCTGCCACAGCCCCCTGCTGAGGATGGGCGGGAGGGGGCTGGCAGTGCCTGGCACTGAGGCTTGGTGGCCACTCATCTGCAGGAGGACCGGGACGCCTACGAGGAGATTGTACGGCTGCGACAGGAGCGAGCCCAGTTCTTGCAGAAGATCCGGGGCTTGGAGCAGCAGGAGAAGCAGAGACGGGAGGTACCAGCGAGCCGCAGGGTCGTGGGGGAGATGCCAGCGTGTGCCTAGGGAGCGGAGGGGACAGGAGGGATGGGGGCAGCATTTATCCCTCTCTGTTTTCTCTCTGTGTCCATGGTAGCGGGCAGAGCTGGACGAGGGCTCCCTGCGCTCCATGGAGAAGCAGGTGAGGCTGGTGAAGAAGTCATGGGTGGCCTCAGCTTTCTGAGGGGTCCTGGTGCTGGGGATGCCATCGGGACTTTGGTGAAAGCAAAGGGGACTCCATGCCTGTGTCCTGTCCCACAGATCCAGGAGCTGGAAGAGCGGCTGGCGGCACGGGACGGTGAGAAGGAGCGGCTGGGCAAGGAGGTGGAGGCTCTGCGGAGCCGCTTGTCCTCTCTGGAGGTAGGTGCGGGGTAGGAGATGGCAGTGACAGGGGCTGGAGTGCACGGGGACTGACGCTGGCCACTCTGCACCCCCAGAATGAGAAGGAGAACACGAGCTATGACATCGAGACGCTGCAGGATGAGGAGGGAGACCCACTTGAGTTCCCAGGTAGGGCCCTGCCTGCCTCCCAAGGCCCCCGTGGGGCTGGGCAGCCCTCGGGGAGGTGGCACCGCATGGCGGGGAGCAGGGGCATGGGCGGGCATGGCACCGGAGTCCCTGCACCCCGCAGGGGCAGAGCTGCTGCTCTCCAAGAAGACGCTGAGCCCCTCGGCCGAGGAGCTGCTGGCCACGCTGCAGGGGCAGGTGCAGTCCCTCACCGTGCAGAACAAGGAGCTGAGGGAGAAAATACAGGCAAGTCCTCGACTGTCTGTCTGTCCATCCCTGCCTCCATCCCCTGGCCCCCGGTGGCCTCACTCTCCCCTCGGCAGGTGCTGGAGAACTACGAGCGGGATGAGAGCAACCCGTCCACGCCGGGGGACTTTGTGCCCGCCAGCCTCTACAACGCCCTCCAACGCGAGCTGGAGCGGCTGCGGGCGCAGCGCTCGGAGCCACTGCAGGGCACGGATGCGAGGGACGAGGCCGGTGGGCAACCAGAGGTGCAGACCGGTGCCTCAGAGCAAGTCCTGGAGCAAATCATGGAGGGGAGTGCAGCGCAGCGGCTTGCCGAGGAGCCGGCCTGGACCTGGGGCGAGTGCAAGGCGGCGCTGGGCGAGCTGCGGGTGCCGTGCACGCAGACCTCCTCCTCCATGGCTGAGCAGGAGGCTGGTGCTGAGCTGGCGGAGGCTCAGGCAGCCCTTCGGCAGGCGCAGGCGGCGCTGGAGGAGCGGGAGCAGCGGGTGAAGGAGCTGCAGGCCCGTTTGGAGGCTGGCGCGGAGGCTGTGGAGGCCACAGCCTCCCTGGGGGCCTCCTTGGAAGAGGCGTCGAGGGAGAAGGAGGCCTTGCTGGAGCGCTGCGGCCGGGCGGAGGCGGAGGCAGAGGCCCTGCGGCAGGAGCTGGAGGCCAAGACGCGGGACTGGCGAGCGGCTGGTGGCCCCGAGCCGGAGCCGGGGGTGCTGGAGCGACGGGTGGCGGAGCTGGTGCGGCAGCACGAGGAGGTGACGTCCCAACTGGGGCAACTGCGGGAGACGCTGGGTCGCAGGGAGGCTGAGCTGGACACCCTGCGGGAGCAGCTGGCCGCCCGGCCGGTGGGACGGCGGGAGCACGAGGAGACCCTGGCGCGGCTGCGGCAGGCGCAGGCGGAGGCAGAGGGCCGGGTGCCACGGGAGGAGCACGCCCGGGCCACGGCGGCGCTGGAGGAGCAGGCGCAGGCGCTGCGGGAGCGGGCGGCTCAGCTGGAGGCGGCGGTGGAGGCCAAGGGGCGCGAGGCTGCCCGGTTGGAGGCCGAGCTGGCGGCGGCGGTGCCGCGGGGAGAGCACGAGGCGGTGCAGGCAGGGCTACGGGCTGAGGCGGCGGCGCTGGCCCAGCGGCTGGGCGAGCTGTCGCGGCGGCATGAGAAGACATGCGAGGAGGTGTTCCGGGTGCAGCGGCAAGCACTCTTCATGAAGAGCGAGCGGCAGGCGGCGGAGGAGCGCCTGGCCGCCACGCAGAAGCAGCTGGCGGAGGCGCAGGATGAGGCGCGACGGCTGCGGGAGCTCCACGGTCACGCCGAGGAGTCGGCCCGGCTGGTCAGGGACAGAGACAGGAAGGTAGGGGACAGGGAAGAGGTGTTGGGGGGTGGCGAGGGGCTCTTGGGAGGGGAAATGGTGGCCTGGGCACTGCTTGGGTGGGTTGAGCTGGCCGGGTCATGGCGGAGATGCGCTCGCAAACACGCACATGTGTGTACACAGATGCGTGCACACGTGTACATACACACATGCATGTACATGCATTTGCACACACTTGCATGGACCTGCACGTACATGCATACCTGCACGCGGGCACGGCCATGGGTGGACCCCCGGGGAGCTGGGGCTGAGGGGTCCCTGGGTAACCTCTGTGTGCTGTGCAGATCACCGAGCTCTCTAAGGAGGTCTTCAAGCTGAAGGAAGCCCTAAATGCCCTCCCAGAGTCCCGGGGGCCACCACAGTCACCCCCCGACACCGCTGCGCTCCAGGCCAGGATCCGTGCGCTGGAGGAGAAGCTGGCGGTGGGTACCCGGGGGCTTGTGGCTGTCACCTGGTGGCTTCTGGGCTTCCACAAGCCCCCGGTCCCATGCTCAAACCCGCTCGCTCTCTTGCAGGAGACAGAAATGCGGCACAGCAAGGTGGTGACGCTATACCGGAGCCACCTGCTCTACGCAGTGCAGGTGAGGTGGGGACGTGGCTGTGGGGGAAGTGGGGACTGGGGCACCAGCCAGCGACGTGTCGATGCCTGCATGCATGTGGGGGGCTGCAAGGGGCTGGATCCAGGAACTGCCAACCCAGGGGGGGATTGAGCCATGCACACAGACTCCCTGATGTCCTCTCTGATGTCCCCACCAATGTCCCCTCCTCCTCAGGGCCACATGGACGAGGACGTGCAGAGAATCCTATGCCAGATCCTGAAGATGCAGCGGCTGCAGGAGCAGGGCAGATGAGCCCCTGCCAGCACAGCAGTGCCACAGGGGTCGGTGGCATGGCCGGTGACACAGCTGGGGGGCCAGGACCGTGATAGCACCCTCTGTGCCCCTTTTGCTTCTCCGGGCAGCACCCTGTCACTGGCACATTGCACTCCCCACCCCCCCGGCCCTGGGGGCCTGTGCCACCCCCCTGCTGCCCCACACACCCCAGCACAGCAGCAATAAAGTATTTATACTCACGCCAATGGGATGGCTCATCGCTGGGGGGGACCAGGGTGGGGACAGGGTGCTGGGGGCTGTGGGGGAGGTTGGTGGAGCTGGGGACGGTAGGGGATCGGTGCCATCATCTTCTCCAGCCCCGATGTCCCCAGACGGGAGTGGGGGGGCCATGAAGGAAGCGGGGTGGTGGCGTGGGAAGGGTTGAAACCCTCTTGGCCAGAGCCGAAACCGCTTTCCTGCGGGTGCGGGGCAGTCAGAGGCTCCGTGCGCGGGGATCCCTGTGGAGCCACGCTGGGCGGTGGGTCCCCACTGGGGACGGCGTTTCCTGCGCAAGGAAGTGGGCTGAGGCCGGCCGGGGCTGCAGCTTCCCGCACCGGCGGTGACAGAGCCTCTGGTCCCAGATGCCTGGCCCTGCTGCGGTGAGCACAACAGGGGGACAGGGGTCCCCATGGGGCTGGGGGCATAGGGGGGTGTCAGGGGGCTAGTGGTGGCCCCACAGCACCTGGCTGTGGGGCATTGAGGGGAGACCCTTGTCCGTGATATGGGGAAAGCCAGGCATGTCCCCCGCTGGGGGCTGAGCCAGCCCACAGCCAGGGTGGGCGATGACAAGGGCAGGATCCGTCCCTGTGGTGCTGGGCTTGGTCACAGAGGGGAACTCAGCTCAGCCCCCAGGCTGGGTTTTGGGGGGGTCTCTGTGCCCTGGGAGGGGAGGGCCGTCCGAGTGCGCTGGCCTCTTCCCTGGCCAAGGCCCAGAGTGACCCAAAACCCCGATTATGGGCACAGGACCACAGGGGCAGCTGCAGGTCCCCTTGGGAAACTCTGGTCACACAGGGTGCCTCTGCCCTCTCCTTCCTCCAGCCACTGCGGCGAGAAACGATTCCCTGTCCCCAGGGCGTGTGGCAAGGCCAGAGGGGAAACTGAGGCACGGCACTGTGGAGCGGCCCGGAGACGGGTTTGAACCCCCAGGTTTAGGGCGACGTCCCTGGAACACCTGGGGACCCGTNGTGGCTTTTGTGGCACCTGTGTGTGCTGTTCCCTACAACCACACGACAGGCAGCACTGGGGATGGAGGTACAGGGGGACGGGGACAATGGGGACAGAAGTATGGGGGCACGTGGGGCTGGGGATGGAGGGGCTGGGGCAGCTGGGATGGAGGTATGGTGGGACCTGGGGGGACGAGCAGGCTGGGGACAGAGGTATGGGTGCATGGGAGACTGGGAAGGGAGGGACTGGGGGGACTGGGATGGAGGTTGGGGGAAGTGGTGGGGACGGGAGGGCTGGGGACAGGGGTATGGGGACATGGGGCACTGGCAATAGAGGGACTAGGGGGCTGGAATGGAGGTATGGAGGATCTGGGGGGACTGGAGACAGCAGGACTAAGCAGACTGGGAGCACTGGGGATGGGGATGGAGATGGAGGGAGCAGGGATGGAGGTACAGGGGCACTGAGGGGACGAGGGACAGAATAACAGGGTTTCTAAGGACAGAGGTACAGGGATACCGGAGGGACTGGGGACATGGGGGGATGGTGATGGAGGAATAGGGACACTGGGGGTCTGGGGGATGTGAAGGGACCAAGGACGGAGGCACGAGGACTGCGGGCATCGGGGAGGGAGGGACGCTGGGGTGCTGGGAACAGAGTTGGTGGGCCCAGGGAGGTGCAGACCCTTCCCGATCCAGCGTCACCAATCCCTGACCCCACCATGGTGTGTCCCCTGGACCCCCCTGCCAGGGACCACAGTGGGGGAATGGCGGGGTTGCGCCCGGGGGGTGCAGCCCATGCCCACTGCCATGTCCCCCAGCCCGCTGCGCCCCGCAGCACGGCACCCTGGGCACCGAAGTGCTGCTGCGGTGCCCGGCCGCAGCCGGGGGGATGGCTGAGTGGCGCCGGGGGGACACTGTCCTGGGAACGTATCCTGCACCGGGGCTGGCCCTCCCCAACGCCAGCCTGGCCCACGAGGGCCACTACAGCTGCCACCACCCTGGCACCGGCGAGACCTGGGCCACTGTCTGCCTGCGGCTGGGCTGTGAGTGACCCTGTCCCCCCCATGTCCCCCGCTGCTGGCTGGGGGTCCCCTGGGGAGGCCAGCAGTGGGGTGATGACTGTCCCCTACCCCAGATCCCCCTTCACCGCCGGCCATTGAGTGCTGGGCCATCAGCTACCCGCAGACAGTGAACTGCTCCTGGGTCCTGGCCCCCGAGCCGCTGCTGGACACTGACTTTGTGGCCACGTACAGGTTAGTGGGGGGGCTCGAGCCCCGGCTGAGCCCCCCCGTGCCTGGGCTGCACATGGAGCTGCAGGCAGGGCAGGGCAGCCCACCCAGCTCCCCCCTCTGCCCCCCAGGCACGGCACGTGGGGGGCCACGGAGACTGGTGAGTGCGTCCGCACAGGTCCGCGGAGCTGCTCCTTTGGGGACGTGCAGATGCTCTCACTCACGCCCTACGTGGTGAACGTGACAGCCGTGAACCCCCTGGGCACTGCCTCCCGACTCCTGCCCTTCCTCCTGGAGAACATCAGTGAGTGCTGCTGCGACAGCCGGGTCCCCGCAGACCCATCACACTTAACCCCCCACCTCCCGAGCAGTGTACCTGTGTCTAATCCAGCCCTGGGGCTTCCTTTGGGCCTTTCCCCTCCGGTGTGCTCCCCTGTTTGGGATGTGGAAACATCAGTGTAATGATTTGCTGGGTCAAAAACAGCGTGGCCAGCAGGGCGAGGGAGGGGATTGTGCCCCTCTGC
>RSEF01000028.1:1049523-1071983 GCA_003993805.1 Himantopus leucocephalus
GGCTGTCAGCTTGTCCCCATGCCGGGGACACCACGAGCCCCCAAATTCCACCGAGCTGTGCCGAGGTTTGCGCCCCCATCCCGAGCTCCCCAGTGTCAGCACTGTCACTTGGAAGGAGCATCATCCTCCTTCCTCCTCCTCCTTCCTCTTCCTCCTCCTTCTCCCACCTCGGTGGGAAGGAGCCACCACGCAGAATCCTAATGCCGAAAGGTGGCATTAAACAGCTTAAAGGTGGGATTTAGAGTGGATTAAAGTCTGGATTAACCGGAGCCTTGACTTGAATCTTGGTCTCACGCAGCGGCTGGGAAATGAACCTCAGCCCCCCGCCCCTGCTGCTGCCCCCCACCCCACGGAGGTGCCCGACAGCCCCGGGGCATCGCCCGCCCCGAGCCCCCGCTCCTGCCGCCACCGAGGATTTGCTCCCGGCCCCACGTCGTGCCGGAACAGCCGGAGCAGCTGTTGCCGTTCTCCCGAACAGTTGCGGCGTCAACCTGCCTGGCATAAATCACCCTCCTCTGCTCATCTGTTCCTGGTGGCCACTTGCAGCGATGGGAAACAAGCCATTAGCCGGGAGCAGCGCGGCACGGGCCCGCGGGCTAAGGAGACGGTGATAGATTGGGGGGGGGGAGGCAGAGAATGGAATTGGGGAAGCACCAGGAGAATATGGCGGCTTCCCGCTGGCAGGGCCAACTTCTGCTCAGCACCGTGTCCCCATCACTGCCGGGTCCTGTGTCCCCATTGCTGCCCTGTCCCGTGTCCCCATTGGTGCCCTGTCCTGCGTCCCCATTCCTGCCCCGTTCTGCATCCTCATTCCTGCCCCATCCTGTGTCCCCGTTCCCGCCCCACCCCATGTCCCCATTGCTGTCCCGCTCCGCACCCCCAGCACTGTCCCATCCCGCGTCCCCATGGCTGGGGCAGCCCCGGCCGCCGTGCTCAGCCTGCTCAGGCCGTTGCTGGAGGTGCTGCCAAGGATGGGCTGGGCATGTTGGGGGGGGGACACACCTCACTCCCAGCCCCGGAGCCGGACCCCAAACCCTCCTGGGGTCCCAGCAGCGGGTGGGGGTGGTGCTCAGCACCACCAGCAAAGCCCCATTCCCGCCGGGTGGCACCGGGCACCGCCAACGTCGATGGAGCAGCCATTGCCGATCGCGGGGGATAAGAGCTGGCGCTGCGCGAAAGCAGAGAATAGAAAAAGAGAAGAAAGAGGATCTGGGCCAGCTCGCGTGCTGTCTCTCCCCCCCTCCCTTTCCTCCTCTCCTCCTTTCACTGAAATTAAATGATGCTTTGCAACGGCTCCGCTCCCGCACGCTGAGCATCGCCCCGCGCTCGCTCAGGGAGGTCGGGCGTCTCATCCCGGTCCCCCTCGCACGGCGCATCCCGCCTCGGCCGCCGGCACGCGACCAGCGGCACCGCACCAGCCCTGGCTNGGCCGGCATGCGACCAGTGGCACCAGCCCCGGCTGCTCCCCACCTCTGCAGCCGCCGGCTGGGTGCTGGGGGGCTCCGCGCCGGGCGAGGGGGGAGCATCCTCGGAGAGGCAGCGCCTGAATAATTCACGAGAGCTCGGCANGGAGAGGCAGTGCCTGAATAATTCACGAGAGCTCGGCAAGAGAAACAGGAGCTGCTGCCCGCCGGGGCGCAGGGGAGCGTTGGGAAGGGCATGGAGCCATTCTCTGTCCTCCCCTTCGTCCCCAGTGTCACTTTGTCACACCATTTCAAAGATCCATCTCCATCAGCCTCAAGAGCGGGTTGCTGGTGGCACAGCCGGGACTCCAAGGGGACCGGGTCCCCAAGAGCACCCCAGCGCCCAGCACCACCCCCCCGCTTTGCTGAGCGGGGCCAGCCCATGGCTGTGCGGGGGGACAGGGTGTCCCCAGCACCCACGTGGCCCCATGGGGACAGCACATCCCAGACTCCAGCAGTTCCTGGGGCAGGGGACCGCCTCGCTCCCCATAAAGGCCCGATTGTCACCGGGGCACGTGCGGGGTGGGGAACCACCCTCGGGGGGTGGTGAATCCTCCAAGCCCTTCCCGTTGCTGGGATTTTGCATTCCCATGGCTCCCCTCCCGCGCCCCGTGCAGCTGCGCCTCGCCACAATGGTCCCTTCTTGCCGCGTTACCGGCTCCGGCTGCGCCGCCTCGGCCCCTTCCCCAGCGCTGACCTACCCCGCCGGCAGCCGAGGCGGAAAAATTCATCCCCGTAAAAACAAAATCCATCCCGGCAGCTGCCGGCTCTGGAGGAGAACCGCAAGCAGGGGATGCTCTCCCCGGCACGCACCGGACCAGTTATCCTGGAGATGCACTGGATGTTTAGCCAGCGATGGATGGGGGGAAAGGGAGTGCGGAGGTGTCACTTAGGGGTGCTGACAGCTTTGGGTGATCTCACGGGGCTGCCCTGAAGCCGTGGGGACAGGCTGTGGCTGTGGCAGGACCATCCAACTCCCGCATCCCGGGAAAGACGGGGAGGATGATGCTGGGACAGGGGTGAGGCTCATCCCCGCCTGGCCTGGGGCACCCAGGGGAGAGAAACCACCACGACAAATAAAGATCCCTTGGACCCACAGATGTGTTTTCTCCCCACACCCGGCTCCCGCAGCATCCAGAGGGGATTTTTCAGGAGTTGCTGTCTCGCTTGCTCCCTCCTCGTTGCCTCTGGACTCCGCACGCCGCTGCCCACAAAGCCGGGGCATCGCCGGCACAGCCCCTCCTGAAAGGCTGCGGATCCCATCTGGGGTTACGAAACCCTCCGGGGATGGAAGCAACCCAGCAAACTTCCTTAAGGAGGAGACGGAATCATTTCATGGAATCGCGTAGGTTGGAAAAAACCCTTAAGATCATCGAGTCCAACCGTAAATAAAACAAAGACAAAAATAGGCAGCGGCACTGCCGCAAGCATCCTGGTGGCATCGGTGTCACCAGCCGCCACCCTGGCAGGACCCGTGGAGAGGTGCGTGGATGGTGGCGTGTGACACCCCCCAAACCCGCGGGAGCCACTAATGAGTAGCAGCAGTGGGAAGTTTTGCCGTTAACACTTGGGAATGGTAATTAGAGGTGCTGCTCCTGCTGCAGCCTGGGGAGTTGCTGGTCCCTGGGCCACCGTCAGCACTCGCCGTATCCCACCCCGGCGTGTCCTCTCCCGGGGGTCTGGGGGTGCGCTCAGTCCCGGTGAGTGCCCCCCAAAGGGCTTGTGCTGTGGGTTTGAACAGATGTAAGGAGCTGCCGCTGATCCAGGCAGCGGCAGGGGAGGGTGCAGCCCCCCCCACCCAAGGGCTGGGGTGTCAATGGGGACACTGAGCCCCGGGGGGGACACACCGAGGGTGCTCGGTCACGGGGTGGGGGCATCTTTGGGGTGGGGGGTGCAGCCCGATGGGAGATGAAGGGTGATGGGCTGGGTGCCGATGGGTGTCCCCGGGGGTGGAGCAGGGCACAGCCATAGAAGCTGCACCCCAATGTCCCCTTGTCACCACGCACTGGGGGGACACTGGGAGCCGGTCCCCAACCCAGGGGTTTAACCCCTTTGCTCCTGGTGATCCTTTTTGCTGAGACCAACCCCCCCCTTACCCCAAGGCAAAGGGGTTTCATGGGTCCCCAGGGCCATGTCCCTGAGCAGGGCAGTCCCCTGCAGCATCCTCCTGGGTGCTCCCCCCCCCGCACATCTGGCCCCCATGCCACAGCTGGAGCAGGCGCCTTCTGCCTCTGTTTGTTTGTTCACAGTACGGCGGCTGCGAACGCCGAGGCTCGTTAGATAATTAAAGCTCAGTCGAAGCTGTCATCAGTGAGTGCCGCTCCTGGAGAGGCTGCGGAGCGCTCCCGTCCTCCCGGCAAGGGATGGAGCAGGATGGTCCGGGGGAGTCACACTGGGGAAGGGGCTCCTGCCATTACCCCCCCTGGGAGGAGGTGAAACATCATCCCCACCTTGGGAACACTGTGCCATGGCCCGATGGCATGTCACCATGTCACCACCACCACCTGAGCCGTGACCTACTTAGCCGGGCTCGTTAGCCCCGTGAGGGGCAGTGAGGCTGAGCCCTGGCTGCTTAATTTGGGTCTGGGAGTTGCTGAGAGGGACCCCAGTGCCGGGTGGGATGCCGAGCCGTGCCGAGCCGAACGCAGGGCCCCAGGCACGCTCCGGCTGCGCCGGCCGGGACAAAAGCAAATGTAGGTTAAGCACAAAGCGATGCGGCTGCCGCACACAGAGACCGCTCGGCCGTGCCGGGGGGGGGCCGGGGCAGGTGCCCGCAGCGACCTCCCGCTGCAATTAGCTAATTATTCTCTATTCTGGCGCAGGGACCGGGGGAGATGCTATTATCACTCCCCACCGCGCTCTCCCTCTACTAAAGCCACCCCGGGGGTCATCGTCCCCTCCTCCCCTGCCCCCCCCAGCCCACGTTGCTCCCCCAAACTCGCTGTCTCCAGCCTGACTGGATGCTGCGTCCCTGACGTCACCTGCTGGGGACAGAGGGGACGATGCTTTTCCTTAGTGCCGGGGACGGATCCAGCTTTCCCCCCGCATTTTGGGGGTGCCCTGCTGCTCCCTGAGGCTTTGGGATCCTTCGTGCCCAAATTCTTCTCAGCCTGTTGAGTGGGAACCGGTAACATCCCACTCAGGTGTCACCTGGGGTGAACGTGACATCATCACGAGCCTGAGTGACAAATGACGTCATCAGCCAGGGAGGGCCTTTGTTATGTCACCTTGCCGGGCAGAGAGAGCCCCGGCCTTTTGGGAGATGGCAGCAAGGCAGGGAGGGGGGAGGCAAGCAGGATGCTGATGACATCATCAGCATGATCCATGACATCAGATGGTGGCAATCGAGAGGGGACAGCCAGAGGGATCTGCGCAGGCTGGGCTGGAGCGGCACCGGGGCTGGCCGGGGTACGGAGGAGGAAGAGGAGGAGGAGGATGCTCCCACGGAGCGGTGCCCCCAGCTCACGGCCGCAGAGCCTGTCCCTGTGCTGGTGACACATTGACCGACAATTCTTAATCAAGTGGATTATTAATTAGCAGAAGAAGCCGGCTGTTTAATCCTCCCCATCCTTGGCCGGGCTCGGAGCTGGTGTTTATGCTAATAGAGCCCGTTATCGCGGCGCGGTCGGTAGCGAGGCCGGGGCTGCCAGGAGAGCGCCGCGGCAGCGAGAGCTGTAATCGCAGATTTAATCAGATATAACGTTCGCTGAAGCCGACTGCGCTCCATGCCTCCGTCGCTCCGGTGTGCCGCCGTGCCGGGACCCCCGCGCTGGCCCAGGGCATCCCGCTGCCGGCAGAAAGGGAAGGTTGCAGCCATGGGGCTGCGGTGATGGCCTCACCCGCCGTGCGCATTGGTGACCCCAAACCAGCTGGATTTCGCCTCAAAACTGGTGGGTGTCACCGCAGGACTTGCCCTGGTGTGGTGGGATGGGCACCTGGCACAGCCGCCTGCCACATACCTCTGTGTCATCTGGGCCAAGCGAGTAGAGGTGACACAGGTGTCCCCAGTGCTGTGCGTGTCCCCGGCCGGGGGGACCGTTGCACCGGTGGCCGTGCCGCGGAGGGTGGGGGTGCTGGGGACCAGCCCTGCGTGGTGCATCACCCCGACCTTGCCCGCGGGGACGTTAGCCCCCAGGAGAGCAGCTTGGGCCACACATGTGGCCTTGTCCCCGCTGTCCCCACCCCAGCCAGCCTGGGGGTCCCCGCAGGGCCATCCCGGGGCCACTCACCTGCCAGATTGGGGACAGGCAGAGGGGGCTGGGGACCAACTCCTCCATCCCCATCTGAGCTGACGCCAGAGCCGTCCTCGCCGCAGCTGCTGCCGTTTGCCGGATCCATCCCGTGTTTCGCTGCCGTGTCACAGCCATCTGCCGAGATCCCCGTGGCGGGGGGGTGTGCGGCTTTGCTCCCCGAATCCGTACCCACGGTGTCGGTCCCACAGCATCACCGGGATCTGGGCCGGGAGCATTTTGCTCACCGTTTCGAAGAAGACGATTTAATTTTGGTCGCGATCCCTTCCAGCGCCGGGCTCGCTTACCCGCGCGGCTGTCGGCGGAGATTTCCCATCCCTAATTAAAGCTTGGCGCGTGCGGCGGCGATTCCCCGGGGACGCTTCCCTTGCCTCCCCGTTTCCCGTTAAGATCAAGGGCATAAACCAATGTTACCGGGAACGTTAACGCGGGCGGCAGCCGAGGGAAGCGCTGACAAGCCCCGAGCCGGCGGCAGCCGCGGCTCCGCGGGCGAATCCCCCCGTTGAAGGGGGCCGGCGGGATGGCAGCAGGAGCTCATGACACGAGCTGGGCAGGTCTCAGCCCAGTGCCAAGCCCCGTCCGTGGCAGTTTCTCATGGCCTCGCAGGGTGTGTGGTGTCACCGGAATGCTGGGTCCTCCGGCCAAGTGTCCCCAGCCCCTGTGTCTCGCAGGAGGGGAGGTTTTGGGGTGTCACACCCCACCGCCCCCGCAGGCAGCACCCTCCCTTGGGGTGCCACCACTGCCGTCCCCCTCCCGCTCCCCACCTGCACCCCAAAGTGAACCCTCGTGGCCCAGAGCACCCCGCTGACCCCCGGCGAGGGGCACCCGGGCCGGCACCGGCATGGGGGAGCGGAGCTGCCTCCTCACCGGCAGCCCTGCCGGCACCCACCGAGCAACCAAACCCCGGGCACCGGCGCTCGCTGCCAAGCAGCTGCCGGAGCACCGCGGCACCAGCCGGGCTTTGGCAGGGGGAAGGCACGGCACCCGAAAACCCACCCGCCGTTCCCCACGGGGTTATTTCCCAGGCCTGGGGGGGGGGGGGCCGCATGTTGCAGGCAGGGATGCTCCCCGCTGCCTGGCACGGCCGCTGCCTGCTTAATTGCGCTGAAAGCACAACAGATGGCAGAATGGCTTCAAGATGTTCTTTTGCAACATTTCGGTGCTGCCGGGTTCTTTTGCTCGCCTTCCTCCAAAACAGCTCCCAGGAGGGAGGTTGGGAAGAGCCCTGTGTGCATGGCGGGGGGGGACGATGACCCCAGCTGCGGCGGCCAAGCATGGGGACACGGTGCAGCCGGGGAATTAAAAGGAATTAAAACATTTGTTGGCCTCACACTGCATCGCTTTCTTCCCGCCGTAATCCCTGGCTGTGCTGCCCTTCCTGCCTGCACCTCCATCACCTGCCCGCTGGTCCCGGGGGACAAAAGCCCCTTTGCCAGCGCCGCCCGCGGTGGGGACATGTGCCTGTGGCAGCTGGTGGCAGCAGCCGGGTGCTGGGGGGGTCACGTCTGTCCTGGTGAGGGGTTTTGTGCCATGGGGGGCTGGTAAGAGACGTCGTGGCTTCTTCCAGCCGGGTCAGGGTCCCGCCACGCTCCTGCCTGTGGAAGGATGTGGCCCCGCTCCCCTCGCTGAAGCTGATTGCAGGTCCCAGTCCCGGTGGTATCGCCACGGCTCCGGCTGTGCCGGGCTCTGCCACCACGGCACTGGGAGCAGCGCCAGGGCCCAGCACCCACCAACCACCCCAGGATGGTGTGGCACCCCCGCTCCGAGCCTTGCTGGTGCTGGGCCCGATCCTGCATGACTGTGCAATGCCAGCACCCAGCATGGCTGTGCTGGACCAGTACCTGGCACCCAGCATGGCTATGATGCACTGGCACCAGTTACCAGCACCCAGCATGGCTGTGCTGGACCAGTACCCAGCACCAGCACTCAGCACCAGTTACCAGCACCCAGCATGGCTGTGATGCATTGGCACCAGTTACCAGCACACAGCATGGCTGTGCTGGACCAGTACCCAGCATCAGCACTCAGCACCAGTTACCAGCACCCAGCATGGCTGTGATGCACTGGCACCAGTTACCAGCACACAGCATGGCTGTGCTGGACCAGTACCCAGCACCAGCACTCAGCACCAGTTACCAGCACCCAGCATGGCTGTGATGCACTGGCACCAGTTACCAGCACCCAGCACCCAGCATGGCTGTGCTGTACCAGCATCGGTTACCAGCACACGGCACAGAGCATGGCTCTCATGCACTGGCACTCAGCACCAGTTACCAGCACCCAGCACGCAGCACCCAGCATGGCTGTGCTGGACCAGTTACCAGCACCCAGCATGGCTGTGCTGGACCAGTTACCAACACCCAGCATGGCTGTGATGCACTGGCACCAGTTACCACCATCCAGCATCCAGCATGGCTGTGCTGGACCAGTACCCAGCACCAGCACTCAGCACCAGTTACCAGCACCCAGCATGGCTGTGATGCATTGGCACCAGTTACCAGCACACAGCATGGCTGTGCTGGACCAGTACCCAGCATCAGCACTCAGCACCAGTTACCAGCACCCAGCATGGCTGTGATGCACTGGCACCAGTTACCAGCACACAGCATGGCTGTGCTGGACCAGTACCCAGCACCAGCACTCAGCACCAGTTACCAGCACCCAGCATGGCTGTGATGCACTGGCACCAGTTACCAGCACCCAGCACCCAGCATGGCTGTGCTGTACCAGCATCGGTTACCAGCACACGGCACAGAGCATGGCTCTCATGCACTGGCACTCAGCACCAGTTACCAGCACCCAGCACGCAGCACCCAGCATGGCTGTGCTGGACCAGTTACCAGCACCCAGCATGGCTGTGCTGGACCAGTTACCAACACCCAGCATGGCTGTGATGCACTGGCACCAGTTACCACCATCCAGCATCCAGCATGGCTGTGCTGGACCAGTACCCAGCACCAGCACTCAGCACCAGTTACCAGCACCCAGCATGGCTGTGATGCATTGGCACCAGTTACCAGCACACAGCATGGCTGTGCTGGACCAGTACCCAGCATCAGCACTCAGCACCAGTTACCAGCACCCAGCATGGCTGTGATGCACTGGCACCAGTTACCAGCACCCAGCATGGCTGTGCTGGACCAGTACCCAGCACCAGCACTCAGCACCAGTTACCAGCACCCAGCATGGCTGTGATGCACTGGCACCAGTTACCAGCACCCAGCATCCAGCATGGCTGTGCTGGACCAGTACCCGACACCAGCACCCAGCACCAGTTACCAGCACCCACCATGGCAGTGCTGCACTGGTACCAGTACCCAGCACCCAGCCCAGCTGTGCAGCTCCTCCACCTGCCCCCCCCCCCGCGGCGGCAGACGGGGGAGAGGTGTATTAACACGCGGCTTTGATGAATTATTTATAAGGCAGGTGACCTCATTCATTCAGATTGATTTTCCTCCGTGTCACTCCAATTCCACCATGCTCCCGCAACCGGCGGGCAGGCGGCACGTCAGGTACCGCGTCGCGGGGACCGACAGGGACTGCTCCGCTCCCAGCACGAGCCAAAGGCCCTTTGCCACCTAAAGAGGTATTAGTATTAGTATCAGTATCGCCATCGCCATCACCATCACCATCACCATCTCCATCACCATCACCATCTCCATCACCATCACTATTATTATTATTAAAATAAAGAATATAAATTAAATATAAATACATTATAATGATAACACAAATGCAGGCTGTACACATATAAATATATTCTTATTGATAATACCGATATTATCAATAATAATATTATTATTGACACCATTACCTCCCTCCTGTTCCCCCCCGGACCCCGTACCGCCCTGGGCCATGCCCACCCTGCCCTGCCCGGCGCAGACAGACCCGCGGGTGCTCAGACTGGCACTGTCACAGCTGCCAGCAGGCAGGTGGCCCGGGGCCACCAAGGGCTGTGCTGTCACCTCTTTGGGGTGTCCCCGGGCGGGAGGGTGGGAGATGGCAGCCCGGCTGCTCTCCATAACCCATTGCCTTAAGGACGTGGGCTACAAGGGCACTGTCAGGTTAAAACTGGAGATATATGGAGATATATTTATATTTTAAAAGAGATATTCTTCTCTGTGTTCAATGAGATGCTTGAGTTTATTAAAAATATATATATATTTTTTAAAATTATATATATATGTGTGTGTGTATGTGAACATACATATATCGTTGGTCTCCCCCAGTGCGGCCGCCGCTGGGGCTGCTCCGGCCCCATCCCCACCCGACACCCGCAGGGAGANAATATTCTTCTCTGTGTTCAATGAGATGCTTGAGTTCATTAAATATGTATATTTTTTAAAAAATTATATATATATGTGTGTGTGTATGTGAACATACATATATCGTTGGTCTCCCCCAGCGCGGCCGCCGCTGGGGCTGCTCCGGCCCCATCCCCACCCGACACCCGCNTCGTTGGTCTCCCCCAGTGCGGCCGCCGCTGGGGCTGCTCCGGCCCCATCCCCACCCGACACCCGCAGGGAGAAGATGGAGGTTGGGGATCGCATCCTGCCAGCCCGGCCAGGGCTTTCCCAGTGCGGGGCGGCTGCACTAAGGGGGTGCTGGGACGGTACTGCTGACCTTGTGGCATGGTACCCCCACGGGAGAGCATCATCCCTGTGGCTCCATTGCCCTCCTCGATGCCCCCAGCATCCCTCCGGCCGAGCATCCCTCCGGCNCCCATTGCCCTCCTCGATGCCCCCAGCATCACCCAGCCGAGCATCCCTCCGGCCGAGCATCCCTCCGGCCAAGCATCCCTCCGGCCGAGCAGCCAGCACTGGCTGACTGCCAATTCCCTTAACGAACCTGCCGATACCCCAAATTCCCCCCCGCGCCGGCAATGTCTAATGAAGCCGGGCCCGCAGTGGATCAGCGGGGCGGCTGCCCATCGCTATTGTCGCCTGACAATGAGAAGCGCCCGGCCCAGCTCCCCGAGAGCGCTATTAGCCCAAATATTTGCTTCCCGTCTCCAGGGTGACGGGGTTGCCAGCGCTCACCCACATCCCTCCTTTGATCATTTTTCTCTTGATCTTCAGCGCGCCAGTTCCCCGCGCTCCTCTCCATCTCCCTCGCCTCGCGGGGATGCGGGAGCTGGTGGCAGCCGCAGCATCCGGGCACAGGGATGCTGCGGTGGGGATGAAGGCAGTGTTGGGGGTGATGGAGATGAGGGGTGGGGGATGAAGGCAGTGTTGGGGGTGATGGAGATGCGGGGTGGGGGATGAANGAGATGAGGGGTGGGGGATGAAGTCAGGGCTGGGGGGGCAGGATGGAGATCCTCCCTAGGGAAGGCCGATGGGGACCACAGGGAATACCTGCATCCTCTGGCAAAGGGACCGTGGGCAAGCAGGTTCCCTTTGCTGCACCTCCCATTTTTCCCCTTTTGGCCCGTTCCCACCCTGCCTCGCCTATGGAGGCAGCAAAACAGGAGATGGGGCCGTGATCCCGCCCTCTCAGGGACAGATCGGCCAGTTGCAGATTCAAGCACCGGATGCAAACCCCATGGCCACAACCACCACCTCCCCATGACCATGACCATCTCTCCATGGCCAAAACCACCATTTCCCCATGATCACAACAATCTCCCCATGACCACAACCATCTCCCCATGGCCACAACCACCATCTCCCCATGACCACGACCACCTCCCCATGGCCACAACCATCTCCCCGCATACAGGCAGGGCAGTTCAATGACCATGGACGGGAGGGCAGACACTAATCGGTGAGACCGCGGTCCCTCCACCATGCTGGGACAGCGGTACCCAGCTCAGCATCACAGCAGAAGCTCCAGGGAGGATTGATCCAGCTTCTCCCGCTCCTTCGCCCCCTCCTACGCACCCTCCTGGAACAGGTTTTTCCCAGCCCAGGGAGCCAAGCGGAGCTGCTGGCAGCCCGGGCTTGTTTCCATCCTCTCCCAAAACTCACCCGGGTCCAACACCGGCTCTTGGTGGCGGGGGGATGGAGCCGGGAAACTTGGCTTTCCCACACCCAGCGCTTTCCCAAGAAAAAGGGGAATTTCGGTGCCAGACGGGATCAGCTCCAAAATCTCCGGGGATTTGGCGGTGGCAGGGGAGGGACCGACAGCACCGAACGATTTCTAAGCAGCATTTTTTTAAAAAAAAAAAAAAAAACAAAGCAAAATCTTTGCCAGAAAATGTTATTTCGATCTCTTCGGCAACGGCAAGTCATTTCGAAGCGGTGTTTTGTGTTCAGAAGCGGACCCAAATATAAAGGAGATGGAGAAAGAAAAAAGCCTGGCCCAGCTCCAGCCCCTCGTGCAAGGATCCAACCGGGCGGGATGGGGGAGAGGCACTGGGGTCCCGCGTGGGGCTGGGACCGGTGCTGCGGGGCGGGAGCGAAACCGCCTGGAAAGCCAAGAGGAGCCGGGATGGAACGGTGGCGAGGAGCGTCGGGGTTTAGAAGCCGGCGGGGCCAGATCCAGACCTCCACATTATCCCCCCGCTGCGGGACCACGGTGGGTGCTCTGGGGGGTGCCACTGTCCCTGGTGACAAGCAGTCCCCAGTGTCCCCGTCCCCGGGGCAGGTGGTCGGGGGGGACCATGGCCTTTCCCTTGCAGACTCAAACCCAACCCCCTTCGCTTTGCAACGCTCCAGCCCCGCACCCCAAATCCCACGGGGAGAAGGGCAGGATGCAGCCTCTCTTTCCTGAGAGACTTCAGTGGTGGCCCGGCTGTGGGCTGGGGAGATGGGCTGCGAGGGGGGCGTTCCTGGAGCATCCCCTGCCCGGGAGCAGCACCGGGCCAGGAAGGACCAGGAGGGATGTTGTTATGGACCAGGAGGGACCAGGAGGGATGTCATTGTGGGACCAGGAGGGATGTTGTTATGGACCAGGAGGGATGTCATTGTGGGGCCAGGAGGGACGTGGCTGCAGGACCAGGAGGGATGTTGTCACACAGGGTCAGGAGGGATCAGAAGAGACCAGGAGGGACCACCATCGGCAGGCCAGGAGGACCAGGGAGGCATCATTGCTCAGGGCCAGGAGAGACATTGCTGTGTGGGACCAGGAGGGACAGTACTGGAGAACCAGGAGAGATGTCACCGCAGGGCCAGGAGGGATGTGGTTGCAAGGTCAGAAGGGATGTTGTTGCATGGAGCAGGAGGGACCAGGATGGATCATCATCAGGGGGTGGGAAGGACCAAGGGAGCATCATTGCTCGGGACCAGGAGGGACACTGCTGGAGAATGAGGAGGGACATCATCGCAGGGACAGAAGGGACCAGGAGAACCTGGAGGGACCATCAGGTACAGGGCCTCAAGACCAGGAGGGGTGCTGTCACATGGGGCCAGGAGAGACATCATCGGGGGACCGGAAAACACCAGAAGGGCCATTGTCACAGAGCTGGGTGGAACCAGGAGGGACACTGTCACCAGGTGGGAGCACCTGAGGACACCGCAGCCATGGAGAAGCGGCAGCCAGGGTGGTGGGAACGGCCGTGGCCGGGCGGCCGGGAGAGACGTGCTTGCCCGCACTTTGCTGCATGACGGTGATTAAGTTGCTTCCCTTCGTTATGGTCCCTCGGGGAGGTGTTAAACAGCTGCTAATAAAGACGGATGTTTCAGAAGTGACGTCTCCAGAGCCTTTAGATCCATTGAATTTCGGGAAAAGCCACCGAGGTGGCCGGAACCACCGGCCAGAGCAGCAGCATCGGTGTGCCGGCAGCGCCGTGGCAAACACCCCGTGCCGACGGTTGTGCCTTGGGGGTGAAGTCTACAAGGCAGGGGTGGCGGGGGGGGGGGNAGGATGCCAAGGGCTGACCGTGAGCCCGGAGATGCCGCGGGGAGGGGAAGGGCGACCCGAAAGGCTGGGGGGGGGACGGAGGGGGGGGAAGCAACGGGAAGGGAAGGAAAAACCCGGCAGCAACTGCCCATTAAAATTCATGAAACCTGCTAAAAAGCAGAAAGCAGCGCGAGCTCCTGGCTGCTGATGACAAAGCCGGCGAAGGGGGTGTCGGTGACAGCTCCGTACATCTGCAAACTTGGGGGTTAAATCCCCGTTCTCAAGCCAGGCTCCATCTGGGGGGGACGGTAACGAAGGGGGCTTCGTTAGTGCCCACCCGCTGCCGGGCAGAGGTGATGGATGGAGGTGCCGTACCTTCAGCTCCAGGCACAACCCCGGGCCACGGCCACCCCCTCCCCTCGCGGGGGACCCCCGAACCCCCTCTGCTCCCTGGACGGTGGTTTGCATCTTAGAGCTCATTTGTTTTCCCTTTTCCCATATATTTTTAGCGGCCCCCCCCACGCACGCATCCCCCCTCCCAGCTGCCTGCAAACGGGTTTAACAAGCCACAGCGCATTTCCCTCGCCGTAATTAGCAACGTTTCTGCAGGCAAATGGCAGTCGGGAGTGGAAGTGGCATTTCCTTAATTAAAACAATTAATTAGGGTGGGGTGAGAGGGAAGATAAAACATCTTCCCTATAGAAACGGCTCTCTCGGAGCAGCCGGTCCCCCAGGGTGATGCCAGGGCTGTGGCTTCCCCCGGGGTGACAGTGTCACGCATGTCCCTGCGGGTCCCCACCCCAGGGCGCTGCCCCCATCGCTGAGCACCCCAGGGTGCCCCTCGGACCCCCGTCACAGCCCCTTGACCTGCAAGGACCAGCTGCTTGTCCCAAAATGTCACTGTCCCCACACCGGCCGGGCCCCAGCCGGAGCATCCCGGTGATGCCAGCAGTGTGCCGGCCCCGGTTCCTCGCCCGGGTATAAATATCCGCATGTTACTTAGCGACTAATTGCACAGAGCACAACAGCGGGGGGTGCCAGCCCCTAATGAGGATCTGGAATCACAAGCTGCTAATTACCCCTCTGCTGAACTGCTGCTTCGTTACTGCTGGGGTCTGGCTGTCCGGCCCGGCCGTACCCATCCCACCCGCATCCCTTACGGCATCCCCCGGCACTGCCGGCCCGCGACCCCTCTGCCGAGGGTTCATGGAGTGGATGGAGGCCAAATCCAAGGGTCTTCCCGTAGGGATGCCCTCTCAGAGGGCAGGCGCTTCCCGGCAGCCGCATCCTGGGATGCTCCTGGCTCCACCACAGACCTGGTGACGTCCCCTTGGGTGAACGGCCGCAGCCGTGCTGGTGTTCAAGGACCAAAGGGTGCCTGTCCGGCAGCTCTTGGAGATGGGCTCCATCCCCACGTGGCCTTGGCCTCGGTGAGTGCGGTGGAGGCGGCTCCATGGCCGGGGAGGTGTGGAGCGGTGTGTTGGCACTTGTCCGTGTGTCCGGCTGCGGGATGCACGGACGGGGAGGCTGCGCTGCTCTCGCTGCTGCTCGTCGTGGGGAGCGGGGGGGGTGTGTGGGTGCAGGGGGGTGTGTGTACACACAGGAGTGTGTGCGGGGGCGTGAGTGTGCCCGGATGGGTGCAGAGGTGGGTGAGCGCATGGGTGTGCGCGCGCACGGCTGCGTGCGGGGGTGTTGGTGTGCACGTGGGTGTGCGCACACGCAAACACGGTGCGGGAGTGTTTTTACATCAACGTCCCTCCACACGCTGGAGGAGCAGCACCAGCCGGGCCAGCGGAACCCCCGGTGATGCCGACCCTTCCCCGGCAGCACTTGCCTGTCTTGCTGAACTCATCCACCCCCAGGTTGGGGCCTTTTACTTAATCCCAGAAGCGCCAACACTCGTTGATTCCCTCTGGCTCCCCGCAGGACGAGGCTCCGGCGCTCCCCGGCACGGGCAGCCTCGCTCACGGTACCGGATTAACCTCCGGCTGAACCGCCGTGACGCCGCGGTACCCGCTGCATTCCAAGCACCGGGGTCACCTTTCCAAGATGCACGGAATTCAGGGTACCCAACCCCACGCACACCCCAAACCCGGGAGCATCCCTCCAAGCTCAGCATCTCCCCAGGGAGGAGCGGGGGGAATTTTCTTTCTAGGCTCTGGGCACGGCGTGGATGGCGGAAAGCAGGTCCCGGGTAAATATCTCCCGGCGGGTGCGTGCGGGGATGCTGCCTTCACAGGATTTACAGCTTCAAAGCCTCTGCCTCAAAGCCTGCAAATATCTTTTCATCATTTCATCCACGGTCTAATTACCCAGCTGGCCGCCGGCGCTGGCCGGCTCTCCCAGGTACAGCCTCCCCTTAATAGCTGGGATTTATTATTTAAATGTCGTTTTTCGGCTCCTGTTTCCCGTTCGGGCTTGGAGGGTGCCCGTGGGGTGCAGGGGATCTGCACCCCAAAACCTGGGCACCCTGAGCCGCTGGCAGCCGGCGTTCATGCTCTCAGCCGTGACGAGTTATTAATTAAAGGCAAGGTATCATTCCCTGCTTCATCTTGGGTGTAATTAGATCACGGGGATGCCGGGAAGCGGCGCTGGCTAACGCTTGCTGGAGGGGGATGAAGGGAACCGGAGTCATCCCAACCCAACCGGCGCATCCCGGCACTGCCTGTCCCACCGCGGATGCTCCCACACCCCCTGCAAAATTTGGGGGGTTTCTGCTCCGCCAAGGGACCGGCTCATGCTGGGAGGCCGGCAAGCGCCGGTGCTGGCCGGCGTGCCTTGGCACAGAGCCTCCGTGCCGGTGATTTACAGCGGGTACCAACCCTGCCGGCCCCGGGGCCGCATGCCGTGATGGATGTGGGGAGCAGCCCCGGCCGCCGGTGCCCGTTAATTTGGATTTATGAGAAATTGCGGCTCCCGCTAACGATGGCAGCCGGCTCGCCTCGATTTAGCCGGAGACGGCAGCGATGCCGGGGTCAGCGCTGTCTGTGCCGCTTCCCCGGCTTTTCGGAGGGGTTGCCTTTCCCCGCAGCCGGCTCAGCCGAGAGGATAATTTATGGTTTCGTATCAGCGCCGCTGATCTTGGAGCCTTTCCAGCCTCCTCTTCCCTCTCCCCGCACCGCTGTTCCTCGAAAGCCGACTTCCCAGGACGGGATCCAGCTCCTTGCCGGGCCGGCGTCATCCCCGGTGTCCCTGGCCGTGCCGCCCCTCGGGGACCTGGATCCCGCGTGTGATGAACTCATGCGTGTGCTGAGCTGTGACAGGGCTCAGCAGGTCTCTGGCAACGACTAAGCCGGTTCCTGCTCCCGTTTAAGGATGCTCCGGTGCTCCAGCTGCACGGGCAGTGCAGGACAGCACCGGCCCCGCAGCCTGGGAGCCCTCTCCCACCCCCCCAGACCCCGCCAGGACTGTGCACCCACCCTGGAGCCCCGTGGGAGCGTGAGCACCCCAGCACTCGTTTGCAGAGCGTGATTTTAAGGTGCCAGATTGCCTTTTAGCGATTAAATGCCACGTGGAAGCGGGGTGTGGGGTCTCACAGGGGACCTGGCATGGGAAGGTCAGAGACATGGCCTCGGTGCCACCAGCAGGCTCCAGTTTTGGGGAGATTTTGGTGGGTTTTGGCATTCTTTTGGCAGCTATCAGAGCTCTTTGCAGCTGGAGGTGAGGAGAGGCAGAGACAGGAGCAGGCGGCTAAAACAGGCAGAGCGCCGGGGATGCAGCACGGTGGTGGTGCCCGGAGGCCACGGTGATGGGCAGGGAGCGGGTGATGGTGCCGGAGAGCCAGGTGCCGGCCATGGCACGAGCAGGGTTAAGGCGAGCGGCTGCAGGCAGAGCCCTGCCAGGGGAATTAGCCATGTCCCTCCAGTGCAGGCAATTCCCTGCCTTGTCCATCGATCCCTGCGAGGTGTTAAGAGAGGCTGGAGCATCGATCGGAGCAAAGCCCTGGGCGGCAGCGAGGCCGAAGGCTTCCCCGGGCAAGGGAATGCAGGATCCAGCCCCGGGGGCTGGAAGCCGAAGCGGAGAGCGTTCCCAGTGCGATGCGCCCGCAGAGGTGCTGGACCCCACCCTGGCACAGACACCCCTCCGGGGACAAAGCACGCCGGGGTTGGGGACACGCAACAGCATGATGCTCGACCATGGGAAACGCCGACGAAACCTCCCCGCGCCTGCCAGGCGCCCGCGGCGTGCCGGCTTGGCACTTCACCGCCGCAAACCACTCGCTGGACCGCATCCCGGGCACTCGCGGTGACAGACGGGGACGTTAAACAAGCCACGGGCTGATGCCCAAAGCAACCGGTCCCGCTGCTCCCATGGCACCCGGTGTGGGTTTATCTCCCTCCTCGGGATGCGGCGGGTACCGGAGCATCACCCCATCTCCGGAGCATCACCCCGTCTTCTGGCGTTGGGTACCGCACCACCGGCATATAAATAACACACCGATAAAAAAAATAGGATTCCATTTTCCTGAAAAGAAAGGAAGGGCTAAAGACAAAAGAGGCCGTTTACCAGCCGGCTGCCAGCCCAGGGAAAATTGCTATCAAGGTAAAAAATCACAGATTAAGGAAAGGGAAGAGCTGACCTTAACTCCAGTCCTCAGACAGGGAGGAAGGGCAGGATTTTCACCATTTAATTGGGGGGTTTTAACCATTTAGGGCGGCTTGTTTGCTCCACTTCAAAGCCGAGAGCGCATCATTTTTTACTAACTGGCTGTAATAACAGCATAAATACATAATATTTTTGTTAAAAAGCAGCTTCTTCCACTCCGGTTGTCCTTGAATTTAGTGAATTTGGTTGTTCAAAGAACAGAGCTCCATGCGTGTCCCCAGCTCCTGGGGTTTTATCCTCTTGGAGAGGGGACATCCCAGCTTGAGGACTGGGCTGAAAGCTGGAAAATAGCTGATGGAGGGGGGGAGAAAAAACCCCAACCCAACAAATAAATGGTAGGATGGGTTCAGCAGCCTGCTCCAAGTTTGCGCCTTTATTTCGGGTGAAATTCTTATGAGTTCTTTTCTCTCCTGGCTGTGGGAGGGGATTCCCACCCCCCGAGGTCTTGTCTCTGCAGCGGGTGTTGCCTGAGCTACCCCGGGGGGGGAAAAAAATGCTTTGGCTTCGGCTGTGCCGCCCGGCGAGCGCCGGCGTTAGCCACGCTTGAAGGGAAAATCACAATCGCTGCCGGGGCCGGCTCTTCCCCGGCAAAAAAGCCGCTCTGCCAAAGGGCATCCGCATGGGGGGCCGGTGGCATCCGCACCGGCTGCCTCCCATGGGGACAGCGCGGTTGGGGGGTGCTGGGTGCCGGTGGTTGGGGTTGTGGTGGTGGTGGGGTTGTCCCTTGGTCACGGTGCGTTGGGCTGCTGGGGAAACTGAGGCACGGGGTGGGAGCAAGAGGTTTCCAAGGTGGGTGACATGGGGAAAGGAGCAGCGGGTGCAATGGGGTGGGAGGGTGGATTGGTGGGGGGCCATGCTCCCTCACCCCATCACCCCGGCAGGCAAATTTCCCCCTGCCCACCCCAAAAGCCTTCGCTCTGCTCCTCTTCCTCGGCAGGATATGGAAACCCAAAGGATTTTGTCCTCGTGGGGAGAAAGGGGAAAAGCTGGGGGGGAGCAAGGACGGGCGACAGCTCTTCCGAGGAAAAAGTGAGTGTGGCAACAGCTGGACCGGGAGACACTGGGCTCCGGGCAGCACATCTGGATGGGGAAGACTTGGTGACAGTGAGAACAGCTGGTTGGGGGGCATGGGGGCAACAGCTGGATGGATGGCCCTGAGGTGGCAATGGGAACAGCTGGAATGGGGTCACGGGGGGGCACATCTGGAGGGGAGAGCCCTGGGATCACGGGCAGAGCAGCCGGAGGGGCCGTGCAGGGCTGGCAATGGGAAGAGCTGGATTTGGTCTTGGGGAACAGCTGGATGGGAGAGCCCAGTGGTGGCCGTGGCCGCGGCTGGGTGAGGCTCACGGAGAGGAGGGGTGGCCCTGACTGTCACCAGGCCAAACCGGGTCCCCATGGGGTTTGGGGAGGGGGGTTCGGTTCCTTCCCGGCCACCCCTGGAGCAACCACGGAGAGTTTTTCTCTTTCCGGATGAACTTGATGAAGTTACCACTCGGCTCCCGGCGCAGGGAGACGGCAGCGGGGTGGCAGGAACGAGGTCATTAAGGCAGAAAGAAAAATACATTAGAAATGTTCAACTGCTCAGTCTAGCCTGAAATGGGCTTAAATCAGCCCCGAGTAAACAATGAGACGGGATTAATCGTGATTAGTTTTCATTAGAAAGGTGGCATCACCCTCCCCTGCTCCCCAAGGGCTGCTCCCTGCCTTGTTGGGGATCTGGGGATCACCCGGATGGATCCAGCCTGAGCAGGCGGGTGACAACGTCCTTCCCAAGCTCGGTGGCTGCGGGGAACGGCTTTATCTCCGCCGAGGCAGAGACGAGGGGCTGGCAGCAGCCGGAGCTTCAAAGGGAACCTGCAAATCCGGCATATGCAAAAAGCCCAGCCGGCACCGCAGATAAACAGGGACATGGCTTGTCGGCCTCGGCCAGCCCGCGGCGGCTGCGGCACGGGGCAGTGCTCGGCCTCGGGGTGACGCTCGGCCACAGAGCAATGCTTGGCCGGGGGGGAAACGCTCAGCCCTGGGGTGATGCCTGGCCCTGGGTTTGGTGCTCAGCCTCAGGGTGACGCTTGGCCTCGGGGTGATGCTCAGTCTCGGGGTGATGCTCAGTCNACGCTTGGCCTCGGGGTGATGCTCGGTCTCGGGGTGATGCTCAGTCCCAGGATGATGCTCAGCCTCAGGTGATGCTCAGCCTCGGAGTGATGGTTGGTCTCGGGGTGATGCTCAGCCTCGGGTGATGTTCAGACTTAGGATGATGCTCGGCCTCGGGGTGATGCTCAGTCCCGGGGTGATGCTCAGTCCCAAGATGATGCTTGGCCTCGGGGTGATGCTTGGCCCTGGGTTGATGCTCGGCCTCAGGATGATGCTCGGCCTCAGCGTGATGCTCAGCCTCAGCGTGATGCTTGGCCTTGGGGTGATGCTCAGCCTCGGGGTGATGCTCAGTCCCAGGATGATGCTCAGCCTCGGCGTGATGCTCAGCCTCGGAGTGATGGTTGGTCTCGGAGTGATGGTTGGTCTCGGGGTGATGCTCAGCCTCGGGTGATGTTCAGACTTAGGATGATGCTCGGCCTCGGGGTGATGCTCAGTCCCAGGATGATGCTTGGTCTCGGGGTGATGCTCGGCCTCGGGGTGATGCTCAGTCCCAGGATGATGCTCGGCCTCAGCGTGATGCTCAGCCTCGGCGTGATGCTCGGCCTTGGGGTGATGCTCAGCCTCGGGGTGGTGCTCAGTCCCAGGATGATGCTCAGCCCCGGGGCAGCGCTGGGCTCCAGGATGATGCTCGGCCCCAGGGTGATGCTCGACCATGGGGCGATGCTCAGCCCTGGGGTGACGCTTGGCCTCAGGGCGATACTTGGCCGTGGGATGGTGCTCGGCCTCGACATACAGCCCCAGTTCTTGCAGTCCTCCATCTTCAGGCAGGACTTTCGGGGCTGGGGACAAGCCAGCAGAGCTCTCAGGGGTGCGTCAGGAAGGAGTGAGGACGCCGTGTCCTCCATGGGCCCCGCAGTCCGAGGCGCTGCCAGCTGGTGCGGGGCACCCCAGGGTGCTGCCCTGAATGCCACCGGTGGCCCCGCAGGGTGGGGACACTCCGGTGGCCGACATGTCCCACCATCCCCTCGGAGGCTGGCAGCTGGCTGACACGAATTGCCAAGGTCTCAGCTCACCGCCACCCGCATCCCCAAACCCCTCCCTGGCAGGAGGGATGGAAAGAACCCGTGCTGCCTCCAGAACGGGGCGAATTCGGTCATTTTTGGGGAGCTGCCCCATGCGTACGCCGCCGTTCTCTCCCTCGCACCGGGAGCGGCCGTGCCCAGCGGCTCCTGATGGCATCAGCCTCGCTGACAGGTAGTGATTTGTAAATATTTAAAACCCAACTCAAATTGCTGGTTTGCGGCACGGCCCCGGCTGCCGCCGCGCCGGGCGGGCGAGGGGTGCGGGGAGAAGGCAGAGCCCGGCCGGGCGCTGGGTGAGCTCTTTCTCCGGGCACCCAAATCGCAGGGTGCAGCCATTACCGCTGGGGATTAATCACCGGTGCATCGTCAGCATCTGTGCAACCGTGGGGTCCGTCTCCCCCGCCCCCGGAGCACAGCCCCCGTCATTAGCACCCAGAAAATGTTGGGTTTCTGGCTGGGAAAACACAGCAGATATGTACATTAAACATCGAATTATAAAATTAACAGATTCAAACTGAGGATGATTTGCATGTGCAAATTAACTTAATTACCACTCTTCCTCCCCGAGCGCCACGGCGTGCTGGGGAAGGGCCGGGCACAGCCATGGCCGGTGGCAGGTGCTGGGGACCCGGTGACGTATTTTTGGGGGGGGCCGGTGCCAGCTGGGGAGGACTGGGGGGGCGACGGCGATGCTCCCAGGCGAGCGAATGCGGGGCCACGTGTGTGCGCATACACGCGTGCAACACGCGTGCACGTATCCACGGCCGGCGGCACAAAGGCGGCTCTGTGGTGCGGTGCGCGGGCTCCCGGGCCAGGTGGGCGGCGTTGGCACGGCGCGGGGTGCCTGAAAGGCAGGCCTGTGCGCGGGCAGCGTGCCCGCCGGGGCTGCCAGCGCGGCCGCGCCGCCGGCACCCAGCGCCGCAGAGCCCGGGGGCAGTCAGCCAGCGCCGGGCAGCCGCCCCAGAGGCCTCGGCTGCAGCTGGAAGGTCTGGGGAGACGCGGTGCCTGCGCTGCGGGGTGTGCGCACGCATGCACACGCATGTACACATGCATGCATGCATGTGGAGGCAGGCACACATGTGTGCACATAGGCACACACATGCATGCATGCACAGACATATGGATGCACGAGGATGCACACACAGATGTGCACATATGTGCATTGCACACGGTGGCTTGCACACACGTAC
>RSEF01000028.1:1081291-1092511 GCA_003993805.1 Himantopus leucocephalus
AAAAAAAAAAAGAGGGGACAAATACAGACAACCAGCACAGCCCCCCCCCGCGGTCGGTGCTCTGGCGGGGCCGGGGGCACAGGACAAGACCTAGGACATCAGCTACTGTGTGACTTTAGTGAAGTAACTCAAGCAGGGGACGAGGCAGAGGCCGCTCTCCCTTCACGGCCCCTCCGTCTCCTCCTCCTCCTCCGGGTGGGAGCCACTTCCTCAGCTCTCCTCTGTATCATCCACAGCCTCTGACTCCCCGCGAGCCCTCTCCCGCTCCAGCCCGGCTCGCTCGGCCTTGGGATAGTCCTGCACGCTGCGGGGGGAGAGCACAGGCGTCTCAGCGAGCGTCTCCCCTGCCTGTCTGCCTTCCCCCGCCCGCAGCCGCCCCTCTCCCCCACGCCAGGCTCCTTCCCGAG
The DNA here is from genome assembly GCA_003993805.1 of Himantopus leucocephalus. Lineage (NCBI taxonomy): Eukaryota > Metazoa > Chordata > Aves > Charadriiformes > Recurvirostridae > Himantopus > Himantopus leucocephalus. The sequence goes on from RSEF01000028.1 coordinate 1,081,699, forward strand.
CTGGGAAAAGCCCGACACGACCCACGAGACCCCCCCAGATCATCCACGCGAGGGCCCAGCTTGGACGTGCATCAGATCCCGGGGAGCTCCCGAGCCCCCCAGCTCTGCCCCCTGCACGCTCACTTGTTGTGGGTCTCCTCGGCGGATCCCTCTGGCTCTCCGGCTCCCGGCCCTTGGCTTTTGTCCTTCTCCTCTGTGCCTTCTGCTTTTTGGGACAGGGATTCACCATTCACAGGACCCGACAAGTCTAAAGGGAAGAGAGAGGCTCAGACACCCGAGTGCCCACAGCGGACCTCGTCCATCCCAACCTACAAGAGGCTGCGCAAGCTGAGGACCCACAGCCACAGGTTGTCCCCATCCAGGCAAGGGACACCCAGTCGAGACCGAGGGGACCCCAGGTCTGGCCTGACCCCGATAGCTACAAGAAGGGCCCCAAAGACCCCATCCCCCCAAGCCCAGAGGCAGGCAGCAGAGCGGATTTTCCCCATCAGCTCCTCCTCTTGCAGTATCACCAGGACGTCCCCAGGCAAGAACCCAGTCACGATGGTGGAAGATCCCAGTCACCAGCTGCCTGCGCAAGAGCCTGAGCCAGTGTCCAAGGGCGTCTCCGCATTCCTCTGCCTCCCTGGTGCCTTGGACCAGCGCTCGAGCTGGCAGTGAGGAGCCATCCTGGGCCAAAAATGAGCCCAGAGGCACCCAAAGCCAGGGCGTGGACGTCAAGGTTTGCCCTCTGCTCTCACTGCCGCGAGCGTTCAATATTCAGTCCTTTCCCGCTCCTGGCACTCCAGCAAACAAGGGACTGGAGGTGACGTGTGTGGCTGCCAATCCCCTCCACCACCAAGGCCAAAAGCCACCCCTGTTCATGTCGCCAGTCCCCAGTGGGACGTGCCATGTCCCGAGAAGGGCCCCGGGATCGCTACATGCCCGGGCAGAGCAGGGAACCGCCCTGAGACGTGCAGAGAGCGTTACCAGCATTCGTCTCCTCTTCCCCCTTCTCATTCCGCGTCTCTCCTCCCGACAGCTTCTCCTGGCCCTTCTCCACCTCCCCCTTGTCCTTCTCGGGCCCGGCTTTGTTGGCTTTCTGGATCGCCTCCATCTTTGGTCCCAGGACACGCGACTTCAACCGGGTGTAGACTTCAGCAGCTTTCTCCATCACGTCCTTGTTTGCTTTATAGCGACGGATCTGTGCCAGAGAGAGGGAGGAGGAACGTCTTTAGAGCTGGGGTGGCCCAAGCAGGCTCCTCACTCCCTCCAGGCAGGGACTCGGCCCTCTGCCCTACCTTTTTCAGCGTAGCCACCACGTCGGTGTGCTTCTGGAGGATGTGAGAGGTGACCTGGAGCGTGCCCAGCTCCTCTAGCGCATTCAGGCACCGCTTGATGTCCTGCAAGGATGGCACCGAGATCAGAAGGTGCCTGGAAGTCTCCCTGTGGGCACCTGGGGCACGGTCCCCTAATGCCACCCAGCATCCAGAAAGGGAAGAAGAGGTTCAGCCAGCCTGAGCACCCCCAGGTGTCACAGCTGGGCAAGGCTCACGCAGTGGCCAAGGGCACGACGAGCAGGGACCTCCCAGGCCAGGCCAACCTCTTGGGTACTCACCGGGTTATCCACCTTCAGGGCAAACTTGATCTCGCTGTGAAGTTTCTGAAGTTTCTCTTCGACTGTGGGCTCTGGAGCAGCAAGAACGACAGGTTGAGGCTTCAGGCCAGAGGCCGGGACCTCTCTCCCGGCAAGGGTTTGGTTTCCTCCTGCATCTCCAAGGTCAAACACAGCCCCAGGGGCCTCTCTGAAGAGGATGGGTTGGGATGTGCCAAAATTGGGAGGGGATATTTATAGGGAAGCTCGCTGTCTCTGCACACCCTGTAAATACTTTCCAACATGATGCTGGGACCAGAGCATCCCACCCTGTGGGAAAGATCTCTCCCTTTCCTCAGGATGGGGGAAACCAACCCTGGATCTCCTCTCTCCCTCTCCTCCCCTCTGTGACAGCAAGCAATGGTGCTCTCACCCTTTTTCTTCTCCATCCTCCTTTCAGGGATCAGGTCAGACTTCTTCCGGCCTCGTTCCACTTTCAAAGGTCTGTGGGAGGAAAAGGAACGAGGCAAGATCATTCAGGTGAAACCCCCCGTTCCCCACTGGGCTAACAAGAAGATGCACACGTCAGTGCATCCCCCTGGCCTGCCCAACGGCGCGAGCCAGGCAGCAGAGCCCTGCCACGCTCCACCCACGCTTCCACACACATCTCCCAGCTCGCAGGCAGACAGGAGCCCTGAGACAGCAGCTCCCCCATGCCCCAGCATCCCGGGATTGCAGAACGGCAAAGCCCCAAAGCGATACCCCAAGGATCTTCCCCTGCGAGACGGAAGACACAAGGGAAGCTCAGCCTGGTGCCCCCTCCAAACCCCCTCCAGCCCTAGGAGACAGGAGGGGAGGCAAGAGCCCAGCCCTGGCCCGGGGGAAGCTCCACAGGAGCCCCATCCCCACCGCGGGGTGTCAGCCGGGGAGGGCTGGGCAGCAGCAGAGGAACGGCCCTGTCCCCAGAGGAAGAAAGCACTGATGCGGGGAGGGGAGATGCTGACTTGTTCCGTGGTTTCTCCTCTGCTCGGCCCCTCTTCTCCTTCTGATTCGGTTTCCTTGACAACTCCGAGGGCTGCTTCTTCGCAGGCTTCTTTACCTTGGAGGAGAGAACAATGCAGGCGAGAGCAGCAGAGCCCTCCCCGCTGCGGGAGGGAGAGAGTGCCACGGCCCCAGCTGGGCACGATCCAGCACCCATCACACCACTGCTGCGAGTCGGTTTGGGTGCAGGGGCATCCCCCACATGGGATAAAAAAGGACTCGGGTTGCAGCACAGCGATGTGCTGCTCCCAAAGTAAATATCCTGATACCTCAAGAGGCCCGCCCAGCCTGCAGTACTCGACTGGCAAACCCAGGAGTCCTTCCAGACCTCAAGACCTTCGTGCTGCTCTCCCAACCCACCTCCACAGGCTGGAACTCGCCAGGCTAAAAGGGCGACCTTGCCTCTGACCACGGGCAGTGTGATTCCCAAAAGCCCTCTGCAGCCCTTCCCTGTGCTTCAGCCGAATCCGGCTGACGCGCCCCCAGGCTCCAGGAAGGGCAGCGGAGCAAATCCGATGACTGTGGTGGGAGGGAGACCATCACGGAGGTGTGAGACCCACAGCTGGATGGGGCGTCCTGGGCCAGGGGAAGAGCTCCCATTTACAAGGTATGGATGTGCCTACAGACAAAACCCTTCCCCGTGCTGCGTGGGCCACCCCAGTGTAACACAAGACCAAGACAGCAGGTTCCTGCCACTCCTGGAGGTCTCTGCTGACCTGACAGGGAGACGACGAGGTGTCTGTTTGTCCCCAGCTCCCCACGGCTCTGTACTCACCTCTTTCTCCAGCTCCAGTTCAGAGTCTGAGGAGGACGGAGCCTTGGCCCGGCCTTTCCGTCCCTTTTTGGCCACTTCATCTTCTGCACTGCTGTCCGAGTCTGAGTGCGCCTCCTCGCCCTTCTCCGCTTTCTCCTTCCTCTTCTCTTTCTCCTCCTTCTCCTGCTCTCGGAGCCGACGGAGCTCTTCCTCCTGCTCCCTCTTCCTCTTCTCCTCCAGCTCCCGTCGTCGTTCTTCATCTCGCCTCTTCCACTCACTGATGCGGTCCACATCGCTATCGCTATCACTGCAAAGGACAGAGCGTGCTTGGACCCCTTGTGCAGAGGGGAGGTGGGTGACCCTCCAGCCCAGCCCCAGGGGTGATGGTGTCCCAGTTGATCTCACCTGTCACTGCTGGAGCTGGTTGGGACACGCTCGGGCTTCGGTTTCCTGCCACGGGGCTTGGGAGGGGGTTTCTCAGCTGCAAAACAACAGGGAGATGTTCAGCAGGAGCCCTGATTGTCCCGCTGTTAAAACATCCCCAAATCGAGGCGGGGGGGCAGAGGGCTGTTCAGATGTGGGCTGGAAGGTGTCCACAACAGAAGAGGACCCCAGGGCCTCAGGAGCCCCCAGCCTCACGTGCTCTCCACTCCCCTGAGAGAGCCAGCAGTGGCCCAGCGGTGGTGGAAGAAGCTTCCTTGGCGTTACCTGGCTTCCTGCCCCGTGGAGCCTTCTTCACAGACACATCCGAGTCTGAATCGGAGTTGGAATCCGACTTGGTCATGTCCACAGTCGCATTTCCCATTTCCGAATCCGAGTCCACTTTGGAGTCTGAGTCGGAGCCGGACTCCACTTTCTGCAGAGACAGAGTGGGGTTGGACCAGGGTGGGGGCAGCGGCTCAGCAGCCCCAAAACACAGCAGCACGGGGCCCAACCAGGTTCCTGAGGCATCAGCGAGGTCCCTCCTAGCGCTGAACCTACATCCAGCCCATGGCAAAGCCCTGCCACCTCCTGGCCCCCCTCCAGCAGCACAGACCCTAGACTCCTCTCCAGCTTCCCTCCCGCTGCACCGCAGACCACAGGTCTTTTACCTTCTTCTTCCTCCCCACTGCTGCCATCCTCCGGGGAGCCCTGGCCACTGGCTTCTTCTCGGGAGTGAAGTCCTGGAGGAAAACACAGATATGAAGAAATGGGGAACAGTCTCACAACGATTTCAGAAGCCAGTCAGGTTCCCCTCAAGCCATTGCCCCCGCAGAGGGCGATGTTCTTCCTCCAGCCCTTTCCCCGCTGTCCTGCCAGCCTCCATACAAGTGTATCCCAAAACCCTCTCACCTGGTCACTGTTTTTTTCCGACTCAGAAGACGTTTCCGAGTTCTCCTCTTCTGTCAGGGAGGGGCTGCCCTGATCCAGGTCACTGGAGGATTTCCGAGGCCGTTTTGCCACCGGCATCTGATATGGGAGAAGTGAGAACGTGAGAGAAGCCCACTCGCCCTCCACCCACAACAGAAAGCCAACTCTTGCTGGGAAAGGGCTTTGCCCAGCTATTCCCCACTGGCCCTGCGAAAGCAGCCACGTGCACTCAGAAGAGATCTGCAGCTCCTGGCTGCAAACCACACCAGGACTTGGCCATCCCACCATCTCACAGACAACATGAGACAACTGCGAGACCCCCAAACACGCACTGAACCCCATTTCCCACCAGAGAATCCAGAGGGAGTTGGTTCCTTCACCACCTCCAGCCACGGTGGGTTTGACATGCAGCATGGCAGATGAAAGCTGCAGCTCACTGGTGAACCCAATGACTGTATCAGCGCCCTCCTGACCAGGACACCCTCCCATCCCCGCTACGTGGAACCAACTCAACCCACACTCACTTTCATGGCCAGGGATTTTCGCTTGAGCCCACTGTGGTCACTGCCTCGATCCGAGTCCTCATCACTTTCCATTTTCTCCGTGGCGACTGCAGCCATGGCAGAGTCTTCTTCATCATCACCTGCATCACTTCCCCCCATCGGGTCGTTCTCAGGAACATCACTGTCCGAGGAGCTTGCAGGCTAGAGACAGCAGAGACAAGAGTTGTGTTATCGCCCCAAGGGGCCTGTGGTGCACTGGGGCAAGAGGGGCGGAGAGAAGTGGTGCAGAAGGGTAACAAGCGATGGACGGCAGCACTGAGCAGAGAGATGTGCGTGCAGAGGAGCATGGGGCAGCCTCCCCTCCCAGCACAGAACCCTTCAGCATGGCTCTGGGGCAGAGGGATAACTTGACCAGCATTCAACGAGGATGCTCAGTTGACCCCCTTCTAGTTCCCCTGCACCCCCTTCCCAAAGTCCCTCACGCACCACCCTGAGACCACCACCACCACCTTCCCTCTGGATCCCCCAGCTCGACTTCCACCCACTGCTGCTGCCTCACTCCCCTCTCCTCCCCATCCTCGCGCTCTGCCAAAGACCCCTGGGGAAGCCTTAGACCTGAGAGCCCCTCCTGGGCCAGCGGACCCCAGCCCTCCTCTGCCCTAACGGCGCCAGACAAGCGGAGGTGGGTGGCTTGGTTCAGCCTCTCCTCCAGCGTCAGGGAGCGGCCGTTCTCCTCCGGTGGGCTGGCCGCCAGCCATCGACTCCGGTCAGGCCTCTTTCTTCTTAGGCTTCACCCCACAGCACATTGCACACCTTCCCTGTGGGAAAAGTCCACACGAGGAGTCCAGCGTGGCGGCGACTGCTCTTCCCAGTTGGGATCTCCTGTGTCCTGTTCCCTCACTCCCATGTAGGGAAGGTCTCCTGGCTTCTCACCAGCCCATCGTGAGGTTCCTCACGCAAGTACATTGCGCCCAGGGGGTTTCCTGGAGCTGGGATTCCTCCAGTGCTGGAGCCTTCCTGCTGAAAAGCCTCTCCTCCTCCTTGACTGTTCCTGGCACCTCGCTTCATTTAGGTCTCAAAACCCAAAAAGACCTCTACTTCAGTCTCTTCTCCTCCTCCAGGCATTTTGGCCACAAAACGCAGCAAGCATTGGTGAACGCTCAGCCTTGCTGGGGCCGTTGGTGTTGCCTTGGTCCCTCAATCACAGTAGGCTCCTCACCAGCAGGTTTCTTACCCCTGCTGGGAATTCGCGATGGAGTCCCTGGACAAAGCGGGTGATGCTTTCCCCACCATCACCAACCTCCCACCCAGCAAGCTGAAGTCGTTCTCCAGGTTTTCAAGCATCTCCACGGTCTCACCTTACCCTACATCTGCAGTCTTGCGTCCAACCATCTACCGCAGCTACTCAAACCACATCCTCTTTCCTGCAGCGGCACAGTCGGGGGAGCTCATTCCCTGAGCCTGCCTACCTCCAGACCACCTTGTCCTTGTAGCTCACCTTAAAAACCTTCCTCTGCCTCTTCAGACCAACTGCCTATGAAGCTGCTTTGGACGCCTTCTTTGAAGATCGCTATACAACAAATTGTATCACTCAATTATGATTACGAAATGCTCACGCCAGCAACTGACAGCAAAGAGCCATCTCCCAGCCTGCTCTGAAGCCTGCTGAAGGAGCAGCTCAGCGGCTTTTGGCTCAGGACCTCAGAAATGGATGAAGAGGGGACCGCCCAACACTCCACATGCAGGTCTGAGAGCCGTGGATGAGCAAGCCTCAAGTTCTCGCTCTGACAATGAAATCCTCAGTGGTTTTGGGCAAGCGGCACAAAGCACATCCCCGGTTCCACCTCAAAGATGGGGCAAAGGTGTCTTCCTCCAGAGGAGGAAGAGGAGGACTGACTCCCTCAGGAAGGGAGAGGGCAGGGAAGGGAAGCTACTTCAACCCCGAAAAAGACGATCTGCGAGCTGGAAGCGCATAGCCACTGTAGCAATGAGAAGCAGAAAAAGGAGGAGAGCAACTCGGAGGAAAAGAGAGATGGAGGTGCCGGCAGCCCACGTCCTCGCTGCCCCCCCGCCGCGCGAGGCCCGCACTCACCGGAGGGGCACTGTAACTGGCGTGAGGGTTGTTCTGGATTTCCCACAATCCCTCGTTGAAGCCTTTTCTCTTGTTTGGTTTCCCATATTTGTCTTTATATTTTTCATAAGGGAAGAGATCTTTAGGGCCCAAGAAGGCGCTGGAGAGAAACAAAGCAGAGGTGAGCCCGGAGCAGAGGCAGCGGGGCAAAGCCCGGAGAGGGGAGCGAGGCAGCGCTTACGTCTCGTGGGTGCCGAAGAAGAAGATGGGGTACTTGTTCGGTGGGGGTTTCACAGCGCCGTCCGCGATGTCATCGATCTGAAAGGAAACCCAAAGCAGGAGGTGGTCAGAGAGAGCGGCTTGAGCATGTCCTCTGCGAGGCACGTCAGCCCCGGCTAGCAGCGTCGGCCTCCGGCACCCGCACCCGCTTGGAGGCAAGCATGGCAAGAAAGCACCCGGACGGGGACCTTGCTATGCACAAGAGTCCCGCTGCAGCGTCAAGGCCCGGCGGGATCTCTAGAAGAGTAACAGAAGGGATCCGGCACGGATGCGCTACGACTAGAGCTCGGCGCGAGGTCGTCTCTCCACCGTGGGGCTCAACGCCCAGGGAAACGCGGGCCTTGTGCTACTCCCCAGAGATCCATCGCACGAGCTGCCTCGGGGGGGGACGCCCGAGGGAAGCCCCCTCCAGCACGGGTTGAGGGGGTGATTGCTCCGATGGGGTGACCTGATGGTCCTTCCTGGCTGGAGACCGGCTGCAGGAAAAGCCCCGCTGCCAGCAGGACGCGTGGGCCACCCCGTCTTCTTCCCACAGGCCGGCTCCAGCGCCCGTCTGTCTGCTCCACGTGGTCTGGGCTGCGGGCAGAGCCGCAGGCGGGGGCCTCGGGGTGCGCAGGGGCTGCCCTGCGTGCTGGGGAGGTCTTCAGGGCAAGGGGGAGCCTTCCCCAAAAGAGCAAGCGAGCTAAAGCAGGAGGGGCTGCAGATGCCAGCAGCGCGAGGGCTCTCCTGGAAGGACCGAGTCCTCTCGGCGCCAGGTCAGCCACGACAGCGCGGGGATGGCATCCTAGATCTCACGGCGTGGTGCGGCCAAGCATCGTCGTCTCCGGCACCCTGAGCCTCCCCGGTACCTGCCGGCCCCGATCCCACATGGTTTCCACCTGCCAGTCTCTTGCCATCGGACACCTTCAGCAGATGAACCTGCCTTGCCCTCAGCTGCCGCTGGGGACCACCGCAGACCCCCTGTCCAAGCCCCAAAGCCGCCTCGCACTCCCCTCACGAGCATGTCCTACACCGGCCCCCGCTTTGCCCGCTCCTCCGGGTCTCCTCCAGGCACCTCCAATGGCACAACGCTGTCACCCGGCCAGCGGGACCCCTCATCCTCCACCACGCGTGCTCCATCGCCCCATCTGCACCCCCCAACCTGCGCCAGCACCCTCCGACCCTGCACCTCGCGAGCGCTCGGCTGCAGCCCCCGGCACACGTCACACCCAGGCGCTGTCCCCAATGTGTCTGTCCGTGTCCCCACCCCCCCGCCCCACCAAGGGACACAGCCCCGGACGCCGGCTCTGTCCCCACCCCTTTGGGGGACAGAGGGTGGGTGACATTCAGGCTGGGAAGGGGAATGGGGGGGGGAGTCTCTGCAGGGGGAGGGTCCTGCTGGGTGGTGGGAGGATGAGGATGGAGGGTGAAGGGCAGGACTCCTCCGGGGTGCTGGGGCAGGGGTGGGCTGTGAGGGACACCCCCATGGGGTTGGGGTGCCTGGAGCACCAGGGTCCCGGGGTGCAACGGGGGTCACCCCAGCAGGAGAGAGGGTCCCGGGGGGTGAAGCAGGGCTGAGGCCCCATGCGGTCACCCTAAGGGGGGGTCAGGGTCGCCCCTGGGTGCAGGTCAAAAGGGAGGGCTCAGGGTTGCCATCAGGGCAGGAGGGGGGGCCCAGGTCCCCCTGCATGTGGTTGTCAAACACCCTCCTGGTGAGGGGTCCCCCAGTTCCCCCCCGCCCCCCCCATCCCCTGCCAGGTATAGACACCAGTGTGGGACACCCCATCCCCCCCTCGGTGTGGGTGCCAGTACGGCACCCCCAGCCTGGTGCCGGACCCTCTCCCAGTACAGGTGCCAGCAGGGGACCCCAATTTCAGGCCCGGACCCCCGTCCCGGTCTGGGTTTCTCCCTCCTGGTACAAGTCCCAACATGGCACCCCCCTCCTGGGATCAAAACCCAGTTCCAGTATGGGTGCTGGTGTGGGACCCCATTCCAGTGCAGGATCCCGTCCCAGTACTAGGCTCCCATCCTGGTACTGGGCTACCGTCCCAGCATGGGTGCCTGTAGAGAATCTCTATCCCAGTACTGGGCCCTCAACCCAGTACAGGTGCCAACACGGGGTCCCTCGTTCCAGTACAGGATGCCCCATTCCTGTACTGGGTCCCCATACCAGTACGGGTGCTGGAATGGGACCTTCCATCCCAGTATGGGACACCCCATCCTGGTACTGGGTCCAGATCCCCGTACAGGTGCTGGTACGAGACCTCCCATCCCAGTGCAGGACGTGCCAACCCAGTTACGGGTACTGGGATGGGACTCCCCACCCCACTACGGGTGCTGGGACAGGTCCCTCGTGCCGGTACCGGGTCCCCATCCCAGGAATGATACCAGTATGGGTCCTCCCATCCCGGTATGGGACACCCCATGCCGGTACCGGGTCCCCATCCCAGGAATGATACCGGTATGGATGCTCCCACCTCGGCATGGGACACCCCACGCCGGTACCGGGTCCCCATCCCGGTATGGGTGCCGTTATGGGATCTCCATCCCAGTATGGGTGCTGGTACAAGTCCCTCATGCCGCCAGCGGGCCCCCGTCCCGCCACAGGTGCTGGTACCAGGTCCCCCATCGCGGTACAGGACACCCCATGCCGGTAACGGATCCCCATCACGGTACGGGAACCGTTATGCCATCTCCATCCGGGTAGGGGCTCCCTACCTCGGCACTGGAGCCAGTATGGGTCCCCATCCCGGTACCAGCCTCCCATCCCGGTGCAGGATCTCCATCCCGGTCCGGGACCTCCGGCCCGGGCCCGTTCCCCGCCCCCGCCTCAGTGCGTCCCCCTTCCCCGGTGCGTCCCCCCGCCGGCGCGGTCCCGCGGTCTCACCCGGGCCGGCCAGTGCGGGTAGCCCTTCATCTTGGCGAAGACGAGGTCTCCGGGCTTGAAGCTGTGCGGCATGGCGGCCGCGGGGCGGGGCGGCGGCGGCGGAGGCCCAGGCCGCGGGCAGCACCGGGCAGCGGGGCGGAGACGGCCCGACCCGCAGGATGTCCCGCCCCCGCCCCCGGCGCCGGCTCCCGTTGGCTCGGCCTCGCGTCTCTCCGCCTTCTCGTCCAATAGGAGCGAGGCGAGGGCACGGCGGGATAACGGGATTGGGCCGCGCCGCCAGAGGCGCCGAGGCGGGGGGCGCGGAGGGGCGTGGCCAAAGGGGGCGGGGGAGGGGGCTGGGGCCGGGGGTGGGGCCCGGGCTGGGGAGGGGGACCGG
>RSEF01000028.1:1092611-1119346 GCA_003993805.1 Himantopus leucocephalus
TATAGGGCGAGGGACGGGGCTATAGGGAGGGGGACAGGGGCTGTGGGATGGGGACCAGGGCTATAGGATATGGGACAGGGCTATAGGGTGGGGGCCGGGGCTGGCCAAGGACAACAAGCCGGGCCTGGAGCAGGAGGGACACAGGGGACATCAGGGGGGGTCACACCGTGCCCCCTTCACTGCCACCACCTCACCCCCCCACAGCCTGGGGCCACACCACCATCCCTGCATGGCCAAACCCCGCAGAGTTGGGGGCTCCTTCCCCTGGGCCGAGGGCTCGTCCCGGGGGGAGCGGACCCCTCTGGTTCGGGGCGGGTGACAGTGTCCCTGGGATGAGGACAGGGCCACCAACCAGAGCCACCTGGGGCGAGGCCGTGGGGGACGGAGTTAGACCTGCCTTACCTATAAAGTGCCCATAAAACTTGAACTGAAGCCAGCTACGGCGGGGCTGACCAGCCTAAGGCGTCTGCCCNCCAGCCTAAGGCGTCTGCCTGGCAGCTTCCCTGGGGTTTTAAACCGGGTTTTAACCCAATTTGGTTTCTCTGTGAGGTCAGGGAAATGCAAACGGTTCACTGCCCGCGCCGGGCTCACCGCCTGGCATCGAAGCGGCTGGGGTGGCAGCCGGAGCTCCCGGCGGGTACAAAACACAAACCACACTCGGGGGAGAAATTATTTACAGGGTGACTGTGGCCCCGGGGGGAGGCGAGCGGGGATGAACTCCATGATTTTAAAGGTTTTTTCCAACCTAAATGATTCTGTGAACCATGGGCAGCAGCCGGCAGCACGACGGGGATGTGCACGACCAGGGGGAATTCCTCTGGGCTTTGTGGGAGGGAATTCATGAAGTGAGGGGTGGTGGGGGAGAGAGCAGGTCTGCGGTTCTCGAGGTCACCTCTCAAGATGAGTGCTCACTCCTGCCGGGCTGTGCCGTACCCCGGCCCGTGCGTCGTCTTGCTGGCACTGCTGGGAGCAGGAGCAGAGCCTGCAGTGCGTGACTGGCGCTGGGACAGCGAAAACATCCCCGTGGAGGTCCTGGGGGACCATACACTCTCCATGGCATCTCCTGTGCCGTGGTACGAGGGTCCTGGTGGCACCATGGTTCGGTGCAAGCGCCTGCTGGTGATGCAGGTGTTGGTCCAGCCTCCATATGTGTGTTTCTGGCTCTCGGTGCTGCTGCAGTGGCCCAGGTCCCCATGCTGATGTTGGCGTTGAGTTGCTGCCACCGGACGTGCGGTGCCAGGGTGCCATTTCCACAGCTGCCACCTCACGGGCAAACACACGACCCCCCTGTTTGGGATGGGACATCCCCCCGGTCTGGCATGTGGCCCCTTCCTTGGCAGTGACTGTCCTGTGTCCCTGCGAGGAGGAGGAGGAAGAGCTGTGCTGTGGAAATAAACCTCATCCAACCATCTGTCCCCAAATATTAAGCCCTTCGGCCGGTCTCAAACCTGCTTTGCGGGGCGGGAAGCGAGGCCTCTGCCTGTTCCGGGAGGGCTGGCAGGTGAGGGAGGGCCGGGCTGTGCACCCAGGCAGAGAGAACGGAAAATCTTCGTGTGTTTTAGGCTCCCTCAGCCCGGGTTGCACCCAGGGCTGGGCGAGGTTTGCTCCGGAGCCATGGAGGGCCCGTTTCAGGCTGGTTTGCTCAGGCTGGGGCTGCTGGTTCCTTCTGGGGGCACCTGGTGGGGCTGAGGCGGTAGAGCAGGGGCCATGGGTGCAGGCCTGGGGGCTGTGGGTGCAGGCCTGGGCTCTGTGGGGGTTCATGGGTGCAGGCCCAGGTGCTATGGGGGGCCATGGGTGTAGGCCTGGGGGCTGTGGGTGCAAGCCTGGGAGCCACAGGGGTCCTGGGGTGCAGGCCTGGGGGCTGTGGGTGCAGGCCTGGGCTCTGTGGGGGTCCTTGGGTACAGGCCCAGGTGCTATGGGGGGCCATGGGTGCAGGCCTGGGGGCTGTGGGGGTCCTGGGGTGCAGGCCTTGGGGCTGTGAGGGGCCCATGGGTGCAGGCCTGGGGTCCGTGGGGGGCTCGGGCCTGCCCCCCCCCTTCCCCTCAGCCCTGGAGGACCACGGACGCCATAGAGCGGCGGGAGCCTAGAGCGACGCCAGGGCCAGGGTGACGGACACGCCCCTTCCGGTGGCGGTGACGTGGGCGGGGCGGAAGCGCGGGCTGGAGGCGGCGGTCCCGGTCCCCGTCCCGGTGCCGCCCCGGTCCCGCCGCCATGCGCAAGTTCTTCCAGGAGATCAAGGCCGACCTGAAGTTCAAGACCGCGGGGCCCGGACAGAAGCTCTCGGAGCCGTCCCGGTACGGGGTAGGGGGGACTCTCCGGTAACGGTGGGCCCGGCGGGGGGGGGGGAGGACGCCGTTCCCGGGCGGGCCGGGGCGCTGCCGGCAGCGAGTGGGGCTGAATGGGCGGGAGCCGGGCCCCTCCACCCAGCTGCCGGTCCCCACGGCTGCTCCGGTCCCGGTGCCACCCGGTACGCGGGGGGTGCCGGGACGGCATTGCTCGGGCACACCGGGCTGGGACGGACGTCGCCGGCCATGGGGCCCAGTGGGTTACACCCGGTCTAAGCCACCCATCCCGCGGGAGCTGACACTCACCGGGCAGCGATGCTGCCGCACCGGGGCGGCTGGTTCCCCGNCGCACTGGGGCGGCTGGTTCCCCGGCTGCCTCCCCGGGGGCACCGGGGCGGTAATTGCCGTTACGTGTCCGTGGCCACGTCCAGGCCGGTGCAATCTCGGTGCGATGGCGGAGCCTGTCTCCTCCTGAGCTCTGCTGNCTGGTTCCCCGGCTGCCTCCCCGGGGGCACCGGGGCGGTAATTGCCGTTACGTGGCCGTGGCCACGTCCAGGCCGGCGCAGTCTCGGTGCGGTGGCGGAGCCCATCTCCTCCTGAGCTCTGCTCTTCCCTCCTGCCCAGGGTCCCCAAGGAGAAGCCAAAAGCTGAAGCAGCGCCGAAGCCTCGTCAGGCACCAACAGATGAAGCGCAGATGGCGGCGGCCGCGGCGCTGGCCCGGATGGAGCTGAAGCCCAAGACCAAGGTCTCCCCTTCCCAGGAGGCCATCAAGAACCAGGGTAGGAGCTCGATGGAGGATGCGGAGCTGCTGCATCCGGTGGGGTTGGCTGGGACGGTCACAGCTCCGAGCTGAGGCCGGGGAGGGACATCCCGGGTGGGTGAGTGCTCGGGTGCAGCTCTGGAGGGTGCTGTTGGGTGCAGCTGGCTTCTGCAGCTGCTTGGGTCACCCATGGGGGGTCACGGTCACCTCTGGACTCAGGACAGAGCACCCCGGTAAGCATTTGCTTCCCCAGGGCACCCTCTGAAATCTGCTGAACCTCCCGTAATGTGGGTTTATATCTTGTAGTGAGAAAGGAGCTGATGGCCGAGGCAGCTGCGAGCGAGAAAGGGCTCTTGGTGGAGGAAAAGGTATGAGAGACGCTGCTGTCCCTGATCAGCACCCTTCTGGGCTGCCGTCCCTGTCCCACGCAGATGTGCCAGGATATTTAAAACGAAACGCAAACCTTCCTGCATTCATTTTGGTTTTGTCTCCTTTAGGACCTTGCTTCCCCAGACAACGAAGCCGCAGCTGCCCCCTCTGTTTCAGGGGTCTACTTCATTTGCCCGTTAACCGGTGCAGTTGTAAGGAAAGACCAGAAGGAAAAGCACCTCAGAGAAGCCATCCAGTCAGTAAGTGCGGCGCCTGCCAGCTGCACGGCTTCCCTTCCTCCTGTTTTAACTCGGTTTGGGCCATGGGTCCCCTCGAGCAGCGACCGCTCCACCTTCTCCCTGTAAAATCACCACCATCTCCCAAACCGCAACTCTGTCCCGCTGTAGCTGTACAAATGTCTGTCCGAGCACCCTCCCTTTGGCTTGCTGGAAGTGCTGGGAGTGGGAGCTCCGGCCCTGCACTGGTTTTGGCTGGACAGAGCTTGTTTTCTTCATAGCAGCTGGGATAGTGCTGTGGTTTAGATTTGTGATGAAAACAGTGTTTATTATACACTGGAAACAGCTAAACTGGGAAGCAGTGGATAAATTCCTGTGCTTACACAGCTTTTGCTTTACCTATTAATCTTGTTTTTAGCCCTACTCATGAGTTTTCACACTTTTTTTACCCTTCCAATTCTCTCCCCATCCCACTGCGGGGGGGAACGAGCGTGGTGCTGAGCCGCTGGTCGGGATTAAACCACAACAGACCCACACATCCCTTTGTGCAGAGTAGCATCAGCTCCGCCCTGACCAGCTTCTCTCCTTCTCCCCCAGTATTTCTCTGTAGACCCCGTGGCCGCCTCGATCATGGAGATTCACACCTTCAATAAGGACCGGGAGAAAGTACGAGTGGGCGTGGAGACCATGGCCAAGTAAGTGGGCTGCGTTAGGAGGACTGAGTGCGCAGGTAGCTTGTCCCTTCCCTGCAAGGCCAACAGGCAGGTGGATTTTCTTGCCGTGGTCCAGGCAGAGTCTGAAGATGATCAAAGCCAAACACTCAAACAGTCTTAAGTGTCGGTTGAAATAAGGTCAGCATCTCAGAGGTGTTTTAAGAGTCGGTCCACTCATCCAAGAGGTTTGGGAGCTGCTGGTTGAGATCAGCCACCCCCATCTTCTGTCTGACTTGGGCATGAGACACCGATGTATTTTACTTTCCTCAGTTTTTCAGCTCTTTTTACCTGTGAGAAATACTGTGAGGTCTCCCAGTCTTTTCTCACACCTTGGGGTAGCGTGTCCTGAAGTGTCTGCTTTGACCCATGCAGTGCATTCCTCTTTCTGCAGATACTTGGATAATATCTATCTCCATCCAGAGGAAGAGAAGTACCGGAAAATCAAGCTGCAGAACAAAGTGTTTCAGGTGAGGTCAAGACTCCTGCCGGTGCTCTGCCTAGGACTGTCCCTGCCTGGAGCAGACTACATTTAAATTCTTTCCTTTTCTTCCAGGAAAGGATAAGCTGCCTGGAAGGGATACACAAATTTTTCCAGGCTATCGGTTTTGAGACAAAAACACTGCCTGTTCCAGGACAAGGCAAGAAATCTAAATGTATTAAACTGGAGTCGAGTCTGAATGGTGGTGGGACATCCCAGGGGAGGCTAGCGAGGCAGCTTTGGTTGCCGAGAGCTCCGCAGGCTGCAATTAAGGCTGTTACTTCAAGGCTGTAATGGAAACAGCCGCTCACCCTGCAGTTTCCCTGTTAAGATGTTACATTTTCTGGAGATCCTTGCCCTTATATCTAATACATTACTCATGTAAAGAACAAGAGACTCAAATTCCGTCCTTTTGTTTGTAGAGACCACGGAGGAGTACTATGTACTGAAGGAAGAAATGCTGACCAAGTTGGAAGACCTCAAGGACTACAAAGAGCAACTTTTAAGCTCTGAGCCTGTGAGAGCTCAGCTGGATCGCCAGCTCTGTGTGTTTAAACCATCACCTCAAGCTGCTCGGTTTGAGCTGCCGAATGACTTCTATAACCTCACCGCAGAAGAGCTCAAACGAGAGCAACGGCTCCGGTGAGTAGGCTTAGGAGGAAGGCCCTGACTGCCCGGGGGGGGGACGCGATGCCAGCTAGGAGTCTTGTACCTCTCCTTCATGCTAAATATCGCTTTCTCTCTAAAGGACAGAAGCAGTGGAGAAGGCTTCGATGCTGAGGACAAGAGCCATGCGAGAGAAAGAAGAACAAAGGGAAATGCGGAAGTACAACTATACCCTGGTACGAGTCCGGTTTCCCGATGGATACATCCTCCAAGGTAAAAAAAAGACTTCTTACCCTTTCTCTGTACACCTCCAAAAGCATCTGAGAATACTTGTAGCGCAAGAGCTTGAACAATAAGCAGGCTTGAGGTGGGCTGAACACAGCTGGTAGAATAAAGCAACAAAAACCAGAGCGGGGGAACGCTTCTGTAAGAACTCTTCCCATCTCTGAGCCCTCCACCTGCCTCACCTGCACAGGGTTGGGACTGTAAGCCCGGGTTGAGTGGAGAGGGAAGAATCTCAAGGCGCTGTTAATTAAAGCGTGCTCTTCCCAGGCTGCCGCGAGCAAGCTGGACTCATTAGATCAGTTTGTTATAGTAACCAGCGTGAGGCTGCCTGTGTGGTGTCAGGCTATACAACACTACAAACCCTCTTCCAATTTTGCCGTAGAACTCTAGAAATCATTTCAGGCTTTCCCGGCTCTTTGTTACAGGCCGGCAGGGGCTTGCAACAATTGAAGTCATAGTTTTCTTTGGGGATTCTGCTTTTGTACTTCTCAGCTGAATCAGGCTGTTTCTGTGTCACTGAAGTAGTTCATAAAGTTAGCATCAGTACGGGAGCCCCAGGAAACCTACCACAAAAGGTTAGATTTGGTAAATGCCAGACTCTCTCTCGATATCTCGCCTTGTTTTCTCATGGCAGGGACTTTTTATGCACGAGAATCGGTATCTGCGCTCTACAACTTTGTGAGAGAAGCACTCAGAGATGACTGGCTGCCCTTTGAGCTGTTGGGACCCGGAGGTCTCAAACTGACTGATGAGAACTTGGCCTTCAATGAATGTGGGCTGGTGAGTAAAAAAGGATAGCTGGTACCTTCCAGAGGGGCCTTCAGGCTGTCAGAGTCATCTGCTGCTCATAACTTAGAGAGAAGTTTGCATCTTGTGCTTTCAGTGCTGTAAGTTGTGCTCTGACCCCTTCTTTTTAAGCGCAAGTGAACAAGTAACTGCTCGAAGGCTTCTGGCTCAAGGTTAGGTCCATCTGCAAGGAACTACCTCCCGTAGCAAACGCAGGCTGCAGTAGTTGCCAGCAGCTCTGCCAGAGGCTGAGCATCCATGCTGGGAAAAGAGGGAGGGCAGCAACTGCAAGGCGAGCACAGCTCTAGCACGAGGCTGCCAACAGAAAGCCCAAAGCAGCGTTCCCCGCTAAGGAGCTTCTTGCACAAACCCACACTTGTCCTTTTTAGTTGAAGTGCTCTAAGTTTTTTTTTCCAGGTCTGTGGACATACACAGCCTGTTAGGAGGTCAAAGTATAACATTGCTATATAGCTTAATAACTCTGCCTTTTTCTGTTCCAGGTGCCCTCAGCCCTCCTGACTCTCACATGGGACGCAGCAGTCATGGCAGACATTCAGGCGTCAGGAGAGGAGCAGGCAGCAAGCCCCCTGAAACCAGAACTTCTCTCCAGAGTCCAGACACTGTCATGAAATAAAGGGGAATGGATTCAGTGCTGGTGGTTTTAGACTGTTTCCTCCTTTTCCCATACAGACTGTTGGAGCTTCCAGCTACGTGACCTCAGAAATGACTTTCTTTTAGCTCTGCAGAGTGGGAGTCTAGATTCTGCCATGTCACACCAACCCTGCAGTCACCTCCACAACTCCAGTAGCCGTACACTAAGGCAGTCTTGCCCACTAAGACACTCACAGGACTGCTCTGAATGGCTTTAAAAACCAAGTTCTAGCAGGGAACTGCTTGAGGTGTTTCCAGGACCATGATGAAGCACCACTCTCCTCCCTTGGAGGAGGGATTAGGTGCTAGTACTAGGCTGGATTACCAATCGATTGAGCCTGGATATCGGGCTGGGCTTAGAACTCAGCTTTTCCTTTTGCTTCTGTGTGCACTGTAACTCCTATTGGAGAGAATATATTTAGATAAAATTACGTTTAGTCTGATTAAATGGAATATTTAAATACTCAGTTCTGTTCAAAAGTTGTTTGAATTGCACTGCTCTTACAGGTTGGAAATGCAGACGAGCTCCAGTCAGTGCCGGGGCTGGCACTGGTGTTACTGGTGCAGCTGTGGCATTACCCACCTTTTCACTTCGTGGCACCTGCAGACAGAACAAGGGACAGGCAGGGAGACTGACGCCAGGCAACAGCTATTTACGCTGCCCGCTGGTGAGAGATGAAACCTCTAACTACAGCCAGTATTTTAGGGAACTAACTCATCAGCTCACAAGCCATACGAAGTTAAGAGCCCCAGCAAGTTTGTTACATACCTAAACGAGTATGATGCTAGTTCAGTCCTTTATACTTCAATTTTAAAGTTTTTCTGTGGTGTACAGACCAGCTGTTATGTATACAGCTTCTGGTGCAGAAATGGGTACAGGAGACCAATAATCTATCCCTAGCCTGGTGTTTAATTAATACCGGCCTATCCCAAAATAGGAGAAACAAGTTGCAGGGTTTTTTTTCCCTTTTCCAAAGGTAAAGCCCTGCTGCTGTTCTCTGTAGCAAGTAAGACCACAAACAGGATGATATAGATAGCATAAATTCAAATATAATTGTACATCATTTATACCCAAGGCCGTGCTATACAACATTATGAACAGAGTAATTCCCCCAGTGGCATCACAATAAGCTTATTTCAAAATCCCTCCACTAGTTTTAGAGATAACTTAGATACCTTCCATTACAAAGAAGTATCAAAATTTCAATAATGCTTTATTAAGGACAGATTAATATGCAGTATTTTTTTAAGCTAAAAACTAGAACTAAAAATTTAAGCTTCCATCTGGTCTGAAGCAGAACAAAGTGCTGTCTTCTCTTTACAAGAAATATGGAATACTTTCAAGTATCTTGTTCAAAGATACACAAGGTTTAAAATTTTCTAATTCATTCTACATACATACAGAGAAGTTAGTAGGCATTTAAGTCTCAAACTGTATTAGATGGGCTGACCGTGCTGGTGTCCTGGTGAGCAGCTCTTGTGCCGCTGGATTCTGAAGCTGTTTCGGTAACTGCCAACGTAGAATCTGCAAAGTAGAAAACGTGTTGGTTTGGGGTTTTTTTTGTTTGTTTGTTGTTGTTGTTTTTTTCTCTTTGTAATATCCTCATTAATCTATTAGAATTTGACTACTATATGCTTTACCTGTCTTAATTTGTCTGCCCGTATCTGTTGCAAGTCTCCTTTTCAATACTATTTAAAAACTGGTTTTAAAACCGGGTTAACATCAATCCAGAATAAAATTACTTCAACCATAAAAAGGATCTTCATAATCTTTTCAGTGCTTTAGACTCAGGCAGAGTTAAACAAATACAGCTGCATGTGTGTCAACAAAGCCTGAGGAAGGCAAGCTCCCGAATAGCATCCCCGTCCTCAGAACGCGAGGTTACAAACCTGAAGCAAGGCTTTCATCTCACTGCAGTCTTGTAATAAGCAAAAGCAGCTTAAGATTAAATGCAAAGCTTCTTGTCAAACAGTTATATTGTCTGTTATGGAAGGCGGGAGGAGGAATGTAGCACCAGCCGAGATAGAAAGGAGGACCCAGATACGTCTAGAATGGGTCAAACGCTCTATAGAATTTAAGGCTTTGGGAATATGCACGAGCCCTTATCTATCAATTAGAGGAGCTGCCCAACACAAAAACCCCACTTTCCTTAATTCAGGTTGTTCCAGTAGCATTGTGAAAGAGCTCTATTGTGAGTGCGGCAAGAAAGGGCTTGGAGGTTTTGAAAGCGGTTTAGAAGAGCTGAATGCACATCATGTGGTTGGTGTTAAGTCATTGATCTGTACGATCAAGTATGTATAGTTAAAACCTCACTGAGATGAAAGGAGCCGCTCCACATCCTCATCCCGGTTTCTGTATCCGTAGCCTGAAAGGATATGCTATAGCAGCAGAGATTTGAAAGCTCTTCTCCAGGGGAATAACTGGGACACACATATAAGCAACTGCTTAGATTCTAGAGCAAAGTGTTGATCAGAGTCCCCAGATCCGAGAGCTTGGTTATTATTTGATGTTATTTCCCGCAGACCAGACAATTCAGCCTGCACCTAAGACTTTGGGAAGGCGGCAGAGGAGAGTTACGCTCCAGACCTTGTCAGCTCTGGAAGTAGTGCGCGCACCCCATAGACCGGCCCTGCTCAGCGACATTTACCAATAGTTAGTGGATCTGCTGATTACAGCCCCCAGTGTTCACTCTTCTTACCAGGAAAAAAAAAAAAGTGACACTGGCAGCCAAATGCTAGTCACAAGCTCTTTGCGCTATTTAGTTGTTTGGAGGAAGGAGGGAAGAGCAAGAGCAGGTTAGAGAAGACCATAAATAGCAAAGAAGCATCTAGAATAAGACATAAAAAGCAGAGAGGTACTTAGAATAAAACATCTAGAGAGAAGAGCTCAAGACTTGATGAAAGAGTGGCAGAAAAACTGCAACAGGTTCAGCCGTGCACCGTTCCCACTCTGTCGTACTCTCCCTTGTGGGAGCAAGTGTCTGCTATCGATTTATTTTCCCACCTTTGCTTTGCTGTATATCCACAATCATGCAGTCGTCATCCTCCTCATCTTCCTCGGTGTCTGCCTGAAATCCATCCATCTCTGCAGCTTCAGCCTTAAGAAAAAAGAGTTATCAGCTGCATATCAGCAAGCTGACGGTGCTAACAAGTGAAACCAAGCACAGCCAGAGCTGTGAAGTACTACAGCGGGCGCTCCTCGCAACTGGGACTCGCAGCACAGTCTGATCAGTTGGGCATATTTGTAGGGAAGAAAAATAAGCAACCCCCGGCTTCAACAGACACTGACTTTTGATAAAAGGCCTCATCTGCAATGGCATGTAATGCAGGAAGAACGCCAAGCTTCTGCTCCAAGATGTTTCCCTGTTACACAACGCGATGAACAGCCTACACATTGAAAAGTCAGCTCAAACCTTAATTGAAATCTGTCTCAGTTTTGTTGGGATTTTTGGAAGGGAAATCTCTCCCCCCTCTGCTCATTATTTGGGATGCCTTCTTCCTTCTGAAGGCTTTTGCTTGTCAAGTTTGAAGCGTGTTCTCCCTCTGACTCCTCCTCATCTTTGCCAATTCGCTTTTATCCAGGGAGGGGCGACAGTTCTTCTTTTGGTGACCCAATTTTCTGCCATGGGAGCCACACAAAGTACTCACTTTGAATCGAGAAAATGAATACAAGGAGTGATACAAACGGAATTTGCCCAGCATAGAACAGCTGCGAGTGTTTTTCGGCCGTATCCCCCCCCACCCCCAACTGGAACCGTGGAATGAAAGTCTCAGACCTAGAACCTGGTCCCCAGCCCCTGCAAGCTGCTCTCCAAGAGAAAACACTTTACATTTACATCTTTCATTAAAGTCACGGTTCTCAGATTAAGTATTCCCCTCCTACGCATGTGCAGGTACTGCCCACTTCAATGCCAAGTTGTTCTCTCTCCACAGTTTATGTAAGAACACCTTTACTTCCACGAGTCCTGGTGCGAGCTTCATGGCAGAGAAACACGTGCCAGGGGCAGAGAACCCGGCAGCCTTAACCTACCCATCGCTCCCAGGCTCTCCCCACGCTCCAGCCTCCCTCCGCAGGAAGGATGGGACCTCAATACCTCAGCAGTGCTGATTTAGACGCCAGGCACGAAAGGATTCTGACACCTATGCTCTGAGCTGCACAGCACCGCACCTCGCAAGGGCAGCTCTGAGAGGCTTTCAAGAGCTTTGAAGAATTCAGGCCGGTGATGTAATTCTACTAAAAGCCTTTGTTTTGCTATTTCTGCTCAGGTAGTTGGTTACAAGCAGAATTTCCAGTGGGTGCCAAGCAGAGATTATCTCTGCCTTTATTTAGTGTGTAAGAAAAAAACCCAAGCAGATGGAGTTTGGGGGCTGAACAGCTTCTCACAAGTCTCTGATGCCTATCAATACTTGAACGTAGAGCTTTTTCAGTAGAAAAGCCAAAGAAGCCGAGAATAAAGTGGGCAGAAAAAGCATAAAAAGCCTTGTCTGTGGCTTCTTTCCTCACCCCCTTGTCCGCAGGGGATGAGGAATAAATCCACTGACAGTGCAAACCCTGTCCTACCTGTAGGTTTGGAAGCAAACAGTTGATAACACCAAGCTTCGGGACCTAAAGCCTTACTGTCTTAAACGCATGACAGAATGTCACACAGCTAAAGCGCTGATCACATACTTTTCCATCATCCTTTTGGATGATTAAGCTCTTAATACTACCCGTGGTTAACCTGAAAAGCAGAAGCAAACAACAGGAAGACCACAACAAAGCTTAGAGCCGGTGTAGCAACTACTCTAAATCCATCTCATTTTGTTCCTATGAATTATTATATTTTTAAACCAGCTCTTGAAATTCGGCTTTGTGTATGACAGCATAAGCGGGAGACTTTACAGACTATTACAGGTTGAGTTGCAGCACTCAGGAACCACATTTAATCAGTACACATGCAACTGATGTAAGTCACCAGCTCGGGCTATACATCTGGCAGCCATACACACACACAAAAACCTGCATACAAATTATATACAGCTGTAAAACCAAGGCCAAGCAGGCACTCAGAAACTATTCACAGCTTGGATGCAATCACTGCCAAATAGCAGAAAATGGAAGAACAGCAGGAGAGCAACATTTCAAATGGAACAGACAGTCCAAGCTGGAGAAACACAAAAGAAACCCATCTCTTTAGAGTCACATAATTTCACTCCTTTCCCCACAAAAAGGGGCTTTTTGTATGAAGATCTGTAGCTGAGTATTTTGACTCCGCTCACGGCAGATCTAGGCCAATCTGGGAGGCACGCCAGGACGCTCGCCTGCTGAAGACGCACAGCTACATTCCCGTCATTCTTTACTGGGGAAGAGCACCAGGAAAGGAACTCACCTGTTCAGCATCTCGAGGCCTTTTCATGAATTTAGTGATGGACATGCTTCCGGTGGACTTCCTCTTTACCGACACGGGGGTGGTCTGCAGGACCGCCACGCCTGGCACGCTGCCACCCTCCTCCTTCCCCGAAGAAGGGACTTGGGTGACGTAGTTCCATTGACAAGGGACGGGGAGATGCTCTTGATCAAAACTCTTCAGCACCTCCGAGTGGACGTACCAGCACATCCTATATTCGGGTCTCTTCTCGTACACAGAGTTCTCGGAAATGATTCGCTTTAGTCTGGCTTTGGAAGGGACACCGCTGTCCTCGCCAACAGGCGTCTGCGGCCGGGAGGTGTGGGGGCTCGCAGGGCTTGCGTCGCTACAGTCGGCGGCTGCAGTCACATCACTGAACAGTCCTTGCCGGCAGCACTCCTGGAATTCCTGGATGATCACTTTGCTCCCATTCACGTTGCCATGCAGCAGCGGCAGAAGCTGGCCAAGGACTGCAGAGAAGAAAGGATGCACAAAGGTTGCGGGGAAGAACTGTTTGAAAGGCCGAGAAAAAGCCAGGCTGACATAACCGACCAGTACGCACGCTCCAGAAAGAAGACAAATAGGTTGAGAATAATTTTAGGTATGGGATTGTAACAGGAGCTAAATTTGCTGTAGAAAAGTCACCCCCAATAATAACGACTGCCTGAAGTGAAAGCTTCAGCCCCTATTCTAGCCTTTGCCTGCATTATTCACATCCTTGTGTTAATCACGCACGGGAGATACTCAGTACTGAAACCAGTCACATAAACTAAATCCTCTCCCCCTGAACAATAAACGGGTCAATGGGCTCGAGCACTTCAGTAGACTCAGATTTAGGACCGCTTACTGGAAGTCTTGTTGGCTTTATTTCCTAGATTATCTAGAGCAAGAGTAACTACAGCCATACCAGACACAATGCCAGAAAACTCCTTTCCAAGAAGTCTCATGGAGATTCCTTGGATTTCAGACTTGTCAAAACCAGGTCATTCTGAATTGGACACTCAATACAGAAATCTATTCTCTCCAAAGCAGAGTACAACAGTGCATAAGTACAACTATTTAGCCCTTTAGGTCTTACTTTGCTGATCTTTTGCTCTTTTTTTACTACGTTTCTGTATCTGCTGTTCTTCCTCTGCAACAGGAGAATCCAGGATACACACTGTGAACTGCTGGAGAACCTTTAGGTCCGCATTCGTGCTGCTGTCATTTTCTGCACTTTCCCAGAGGCAGCCGATTTTCACAGGCTGTAGAACACGGAACCTCTTCCCCTTGGCCATCAGTTCATCCCACTCCTTTGCTTTCAGCTTTTGACGAACCTTCTGATTCTCTGGATCGCACTCCTAAAGCCACAGGCGAGAAAGAACTCAATACATTCATTCCAGAAAAAACAAAAGCTTTTTTAGACCCAGCTTTTTACCGTGTTCCCTGAGCTACGGAAGCCTGCTCCTNCTACACGCTCTCTTCCTCTGCCAATATTTGTTACAAGATTCATTGGAAACAGAGATGGATATCCAGTGACACCCAGTTCACTTACTTCTGTCACTCCTTCATCTTCAGATAGGTACCCATGGGGTACAAAAAACCCATCGTCATCATCTTCATCCTCTCCCTCCTCTTCATCATCCTAAAAATAAACTCTGCTTATTAGAAATTACACTGACGAGTGCAGTTGGTTCAGAAAGCTGTTTTTCAGCAAGTGGAACCCTTACCCCTTCACTATGGGAGAGACTTTCTCCAGGTTCCTCCTCTTCCCATTCTTCATCACTGTCTACTTCATAGTCCAGGAGTTTCTGGAAGAAATGCCAACATGCCATTTCGGTAAATAACTTGAGAGCACAATGCCAGACCCCATTCTGAGTTCAAAATTCAGTAGCAAGAGGGAACATGCAAGCGGATCAGAAATCCCAGAGAACAAGTGAACTTGGCCAACCCCATGTCCACTTTAAGAGCATAAAGAAAGAAAAGAATCCAACTACACTGCCTCTGAGGTGCTTACACTGTCCTTTGACCAAGGATTCCTGGGACGGATCATAGCGGTTTTCTTGTTCCACGTGCCCCAGTACGCAGGACGGTGATTCTCACAAAACTGCAGAAGTTTCATTCTACCGAATTTCCCCCTTTCAGGAACAGCATCTGTTTTGCAGTTATCCACTACCACCACGTCACTGTTAAAAGAAGACACCACCTTCAGTACTTGCAGCACACTCCCCTGCTGCTCAGGAAAACATCTTCTAGAAAGCTCCGGTTCAGCCACAATACCAACCCAGAGCTTGAGCCCATTAGAACAGCCACTCCCAACGCGCTTGCAAGAACGTGGGTTCCAGACAAGCCACCTCCCTCCTTAACAGCACCTCCGTTTTAGCTATCCGTAAGTTTACTTTTTAAAACTGTCAAAAACCAAACGCCGCTAAAGGCTACTAGTGTCCGGTGGTGAAGGCAGCTGCCTGAAGCGCAAGGTTTCCTGCGGGGAAGGATTTGGGAAGCATTGTATGGAATGAAGGAAATCTACATCATAACGTACTGCTCCCTGTGGAAATAATTCTCAAACGAAATGAGTATTCAGAGAAAAGCTCCTCTTTCCATCACCTCTAATATTAAAGACTCCCTCAAAACCATTCTGCGGTTCATTACGTAAAAAAAAAAGTAAAGAAAGCCCCCAAAACACAGACTAACCTGTTTACTATGTCGGCACTGTTATTGACAAAAGTAGGTCCAGTTTTACGTGGTTTACGACACTTTAGATCCCTCAAGAAAGAAACGTCACTATTCTGTGCACGCAGGAGCTTATCCAGCTGTTCTAAGAAGTCTGGATCCAGGGCAATACGACAGAGGGGAGCTAAGACCATGTTCTCCTTAATTTCAAAAGGAGCAAACTTTCCACAAGAGCCAGCAAGAATCTGAAATATTAAGTGAGGATCGTTAAGAGCCTGAACACCTGAGAAATCGCAGCACCAACACATTCAAGATCTACAACAAAGCTCATCACCAGGTGGTGAGTTTTGAGCGAAGATCAGGGTTAAGCCCTTCCTATCTGGAGACTCCAACAGATCTTCTCAAGGGAATCTAGGTCTTCACGGCCAATGCAGCAGGAGACAGAGCTGAGATTTTTACTAAAGCAACTACAAACTTCTTTTGTAGTCTCTGCTCTGGTCACAGACTTTTTAACTTTTTTTTAAATCCTTTACACTTTTGAAATGAGGAAGTAAGAAATACTAGTGCTTTGTCCACCTATGAAGCTCTAAGGGTCAGATCAGAAGGAAATCAGTGTCTTTGACAGCAGTCAACTACTGAAAGGCCAACAAAACACAGGAATAGCAATATCTCACCTTCGGGGCTTGTGGAGTCTTTGGTTTCTGGAAGAACCTCGTAATTTCTGCTTTCTGTGCATTAATACGCTGCAATCAGAATCAAAATGCAAATTATAAACACAAGGGTAGGACAAGGCCTTATAATTCAAGGTGAGCTCATGCATGAGCCAACTTCAAATCTAGTGAGGTATAAAGCAAAGCTCAGTTATTTACCAGCTCCTGTAACTCAACAAAAAAAAAAAACCAGTAATTGTCTTCTCTAACACAGCTATATGTATTCCAATGTCATTGCTAAGACAAAGGATGGACTTCACTTAGGGGCACTGCAAAGACAAATGCAGAAAGAATTTAACAGACAAAGGCAAAGATGCCAACACGTATGAAAGTAACAGAGAAGAAAGCTCTGTGACATTGCACCACCAGATCAGATTGGACAGGCTGCATCCCAAACGGGCACGTTCCCTCCCAAGTGGCACGTCGGCGAGAGGGACACCGAGGGAGGGTACGCTGCCCGGAGAACCGCAGCAGCTGCGGGAGCCCTGTTGTGAATGGCTCAGCAGCCGTCGGCCGGGCGCCAGGGAGCCCATTAACATCCTTTCACCGTAGCAGAAGAATTTAGAGACAAGCCAGAGAAAGCATTTACCTTTTCCTCCTCTCTTAACCGTTTCTCCTCTTCTTTCTTTCTCTTCTCCTCGAGTTTTGCCCTTTAATACAAAGTTCATTTTAATTGTCACAAATCACAAAGTGTTTATTCGCACTGAGGAAGAGGCGAGAAGCCCCACACCTTGACTAAGACCCCATCATGCTAGACAAGAAGATTATCTATTTATTCCGTCAAGGACCATACTTGGTTAAGCATATAGGACTCTTCATTCCTTCTAGAGCAAATATTGACCTGTTTTACCCACAAAGTAGCTAGGCTGCTTCAAGTTTCCCTGGGTACCAGGAAAGGGTATTTATGGTATTATCAAGTTACAAGCGACTTCCTCACCAGACGGGGCACCAGTGCCAGCAAATTGCAAAAGTACAAGCAAGACTGGTCATGAAGGGAAAACTCAAGTGGAGCATGACAGCTCTTTTCAGCCATTTCAAATCAGAAGCCCAGGTCAGCCTGCAAGCAAAAAGTACTGCTGAGACCAGGGTCTGGTGCACACAGCCTTTCAAGGGCTTAAAAGATATCCCGTGACAAAGAGGCACGAGATGTTTGACCAGTACAGCCTCTAGGAGGGACAGCTAAGGTGGGCATGGAAAGGTGCTCGCGTCATTACACGTTATTCCCCAGGGGCTTGGTTTCCGCAGGCACTTACTCTAACGCTTCCTGCCTCTCTTTGCGTTTCTCCTCCTTCACTCTCAGCTTCTCAGCTTTTTCCTTTTCTTCTTTTTCTTTCTTTTCTCTCCTTTCTTTCTCTTTCAACTCTTTCTCTTCTTCTTTCTTCTTCTTCGCCTCCTCCTTGGCTCGCTCTTTTGCGGCTTTCGCTTCTTCTTTCAGTCTTCCCTTTTCCTCCCTTTCTGCTTGCAGCTTCTGCAGCTTGTCTGCGCGCTCCTGATCCTGGTTCAGAAACAAGCCATTGTTGTCTTTTTGTACACAGTAATAGCTGCTGGCATAAAAACCTGAGTAAAATAAGGACTTCATTTCTTCAGCTGAGATACTAGAGTAGATTCTTGCACCCACCCCGCGCTTGACCCGCATCGTTTCCAGCTATCACAGGACATAAAGTTATTAACCACAGCTACTTGTTGCCTCAGCTGACTGAGCTATCTTGTACTTGCTCTCTGAAGGCATTAATTGTTCTCTTCTCCTAACAAATGGAGGCATTTCCATTTTCTAAGCATCGAGAAGAGCTTTGTAATTCTACTTGCTTCATATTTGAGTCATCTTCATTAGCAATGTAGCATCACAAGGGTGCGTAGCGGTAGGACAAGGGGGTAACGGCTTCAAACTGGGAGAGGGGAGATTTAAATGAGATATCAGGAAGAAATTTTTCACTGTGCGGGTGGTGAGGCAGTAGGGCAGGTTGCCCCGAGAAGCTGTGGCTGCCCCATCCCCGGAGGTGTTCAAGGCCAGGTTGGACGGGGCTTGGAGCAACCTGGGCTGGTGGGAGGTGTCCCTGCCCAGGGCAGGGGGTGGGACTGGATGAGTTTTAAGGTCCCTTCCAACCCAAACCATTCCATGATTATGGAAAATTACATGGGAATTTTAAAACAATTATTTTTTAATTTAATGTAAGATTTCAGATTGCTGCCAAAAGACTTTCTTTGGAAATACACAGCTCACGAGCTAAGCTTTCATGCTTTTATATCAATGTAGGGCTACCACCGTATAAGTTGGAAAAGTGAATTTGATCTGATTTTGCATTATAAACCCATAAGGGTTCTCCAACTATGATTTTTGCTATCTCAGGCGGTAATGCGAGCCACCAAACTCTGGATTATGCAGCTGTGTTATAAGACCTGGAGCTCGCAAAAAAGATTGTCACTTACGTTAGTGCATGTTAGATCATCAGACAACACCAGGCACCCTACGCTTATTTAAAGGGACACTATAGGAACAACGGGGGAAAGATCACATTGAAAGTGTTGCTGTTCACCGTATTTCCTCCCAAAGCAACTGAAATGCTCATTGTGGACCTACTGACACAAAGGAAAACACAGTACGCTTTCTAAAAAATGGCAAATTAAAGAAAGATAACTTCCCTAGGTTGTAGGCATCGGTGACTTCACCAGGAAACGGGGGTATGTCTGTGCTCAGACATACAAATACCCTCACTGTGTGTTTTCAGTTTTGTTTTATTTATTTCACATCTCTTCTTGGCACCATCAAGACTGACTGAACAGTGTCACAATGTACAAATAACTGCAGAAGGCAACCAACACACAAAATGGTGCCAAGGGTAAAAAAAAACCCCAATGTTGTCAGGACTGAGTCGTGGTAATCAGTGAAAATCTACCGGGTAGTTTGGAAAATGGTGTGAAGTTATCAGCAAGATTGGCAGGTCTATTTAATCTTGAGTGTAATAAAGCTTCCATTCTCATCTCTCTCCCTCACATTGCTGCTATTTTTAACGTACATATAGAATGGAAGAAAACAACAGATTGGACTTCTGCGCGGGGCACTGTAAAAAGCAAGCGTCTCGGGAGCAGGCTCAACCACATATAGCTTATATATAAAAAAAAACACCCCACGACAGTCCCCTACCAACTTTATAAACTAGTTACTAAGAAACACAATACGAATTCATAAGCACAGGCCTTCCCATCCACAGTTAAAATAACACCCGGTTTTCCAGCAGGCAAAGCCCACTCATCCAGCGCTGCCTGTTCAAGAACTCCCTGTGATCCATCAGCCTCCTTTATATTTAGCGTTTTATGACTGAAAGCAGAACGGACAGCAAAATTATCGCACCTCCGTTTTGTTACGGAACAGAGTTTGCTGACTAGCAGCGTTCAAGCAGAGATCAGAGCTTGAGTGTTTCCAGCAGCGACATCCAACAGGTTCTTCAGCAAGCCATAAACGCAGTGGCCCATTTGCCTCACTTATTAACGAGGAACAGCCTCTACGTTTTATGGCTTAAAGGGAGGAAGGATGAGAATGATGAAGCAGGAACGGACCCTAAAAAGAAGGCTCTGGAAGATTTCACCTGGATCTGTCCACTTAGCAGGCTGCACCTTCGCAGGAAGGGTTTGAAAAAATTCTCGAAAGCACTTTGACAAGCAGTCAGCAACATTTAGTTTCTTAATACCTTACCAAAGTGCACAGAAATGCAGTGCAGGCCACCCACACCTCATTACATATGCATTAAGAAGCTTTGGAACGAGCCAAGTACTTTAACTGCGTGCATTAAGATCCTTCCATATTCATCAGTGAGGAAAAACAGGAAAAGAGATGTTCTAAGTGGAGTAAGATGAAGGGCAAAGGGCTTTGCTTACTATTCAACGCAAAAGCACAGCGGGTTAATCTATGTCAGTGAAAATGCCTTACTCTTTGCAATCTCAGCTTCTCCTTCTCTGCCGAACTTTTGTGGAATTTCTGAGATACCTGGAATTACAAAATGCAAGTTTTAGAGATTCACATCATTCCCTTTCGACGAGGCACTGAAACTCTTACTGAAAGAACAGCAAGCTTCGTCTGAATTACATTAACATTGTTCTCGCACATTAGTATATTCAGCAACTTAAGTATTCCTTCAATATAGCATATAAGAATACAGTTCAAGCATTTCTAATCTCACTGATTTCCATTTAAGCCTGAATACATCTAAATGCTTCAGTTTACATTAAGTCCTCGTGTTACGGAGTTTTGCATAAACAAATCCCTCCAGTCTACTCAGTTCTGAAGTACCATTTGCAAGGGAATATCATGTGCGGAAAAACAAACAGGAGCCAGAGCTGCTCCAAATCACGAGAGCACAACAGAGAACATTTAATTATAGCAAAGTCACTTCCTTCGAGTTCAACTTTCTTTTTTTTTTTTTTGCATCCTACCATTTACTCTTGCTACAATATTTAACTATAACTTCCTGAGCACAAGGACTATTATCCATATTTTAACGCCGGTTCTTCTTGTAACCATAGCCCTGTTGCTCTTCCACTCGTACCAGCACATCGACCCGAAGTTCCCAACAGGTCAGACTTCTCATTTCTCTTAAAGCTGTTATTTATAGGTGGGAAAAAAAGTATTTTAAATTGAAAAGCATTATTCATAGGCTGGTCAAAGGCTTAATTTGTCAATATTTCAGCAGACTGTAGCTTGGTTTCTCCCTCTTCTTTCTCCTGCCACTCGCAGTATAAGGTACTCTGTGATTAAAGGACTAACACAGACCAACCGCTTCATTTTCCGTACTCAGAGATGTTTAAGTTTGCACAGTGCAAACCTGCATCAGGAGATTCTGCATTTACCTGACACAAAATAAGAGTTCTTTCAACCAGGAGCTTTAGTTTACCAGAGCTGTTTCCACCTAAGAAAACAAACATGCCAGGACAGACAACCAACAGGGCAAGCAGCGCCTGAGCTGTTCCTACCTTACTTCACACCACGGGAAACCAGAAACTTGTTTGCATTACCGTATTACATCAGGAGTCAAGTACCTTTTTTTTTTTTTGTTTGCTCTGCTGCACTGGAAATACTTCATGCCTGCTTGAGTTTACATATTTGTTTTAGAGATGAAAGATTGCAAGCTTGAACAGTTATAAGAATTGATCATTTTTCTTGATAAGCACGCAGCAGAAGAAATGGAAGACCCGTCATATCGTGAGCTCCAAGCCCCAGCTAACTCAGCCATACCTCCTCCAAGCCAGCGAGGTTTTTCCTCACCTGCGGGACAGTTTCTCCTTAAACCCCAGGGGGATAATTGTTTAAAATCTTTCTTAAAAGGCTCGGCATGACCTAAGCAGGAAGGCTACCAGCTGCTTCACCCTCATTTACCTGAGCCACATACTCAATTCTCCACCTCTGGCAGCACAACATTGACCCACCCCTCAATACCTTCCTCGCTTTACCCTCCAACAATGCAGTCGAGCAAAACAAATGCAGCGGGCGGATAGTCCAGCCTAACCGTAGTCGAGGCTGAGCTACAGCGCCCAAACACATTCACCAGGACTGTTCTGCTTCACAGGTCTCACCATGGGTGACTGTGCCTGCCCCCCTCCCCGAGAACCCCCCACTTCACACCTCCACTCATCTCTTCCCCAAAATGGTTGAGCGGTGAACAGGCACTTGAGCCCCGCGAGTGTTTCAGCCACCTGCACAGATACTGTTGTCCTTAGAAGCTTCCCCTTCAATACAGCACCAAAAATCACAATGGTTCAGGGTCTCTTGCTGGAGCAGAGGTAGTAAACTGCAACTAAGATCAAAACAAACCTCATATAGAGCTAATTTTGAGGCATTTCCTCCTGCACTCCAGCCTTCGCTGCCCAACAGCAGCACACGTCCCCAGGAGCACTCTACGTGCGGTGACTTTTCCCCGAAGCAGCTCCCCACACCCGTAACAAGATGGCTGAGAGCACAAGCTCTGCACACCCAGTTTGGGGACAGAGAGGCTCATCTGACTCGTCCTCCATCCTCACACGCAGCTCTGCAGTTCCACTGATGCGCTGTAGTTTTAACTTAAAGCGTTTTCTATGCCACAGCTGCAGAAATTCAGAGCTTGGGAAGTATCTGCACTGACTGGTACTGGGGTAACGTCCGCTCACAGTAATTACAGCAGCTTCATCAAGGATAGAACAGAGGTTGTAAAACATCACCTAATGGACAAAACTGCTTTTTGACAGTGTCGTTATCCCGATCACCAAAACGCAAAGTCCCAGGGCATGTGCTTCACGAGCGGTTTATAAAAAGAAAAAATAATAAAGTGAACCTGTAACAGAGTTTAAAGTTACATTCATAATGATGCAAATACACCAGCAGCTCAAACCCAGGCAAGATATAAATCCTTTAGCTCCAGGAAGATTCAAAAAGGCAGTTAATTCTGTTATGTTATTAATAACTCAACACCACCTTTCATACACTTCTCGCAATCTTTCTGAATATCTGACCTGTCCTTCTCACTACAAGTGCAGGAAGCCATACAACCTATCCGCAACACAACAGCTTTTAAAAAACCCCAAGAAAAGAGACCAACCTTCCTAACGGGCGTTGAGGCAGCTAAGGGACTAGTATTTCTCTTTGTTTCTGCAGCAGGCTGCGCCTCAGGTGAGCTCACAGAGTGAGAGCTTAGCGAGGAATTAGTAAGTCCAGAGTCTCCTTCGTGAGATGATTCCATGGTCTCATTTTCCGACGTGATGCTTCCATCCAGAGAAGCGACGTGGGGAGATTTTGCAGTCATAATATCCTCCAGGAGCACTACGGGCATCTTCCCCTCAAAAATGACATCCTTCAGTTCGCTCTGGTTTACCTTTGTGTTTTCCACGCTGTTACACTCTGTTAACCCGGAACATGACTGAGTTCCATCTACCAAATTTTCATCTTTATTTGCTACAGCCTCACACGGTGCATCAGTCTCCATTGAATCATCTGTTTGGCTACTCTGAGCGGAATTCAGGCAACTCAACTGGTTTATCTCTTTTCCTAATGTGCCGTTAGTTATAGCTACAGACGAAGATGCTTTCGAATCAAAGTTAACATGGTCTACATCATCACTTAGTCTATGGCCAGAGTCCTTTGTCAGGTCAATAACAATTACAGTTTCATTTGTGTTATCTTTCGTGTTTTTCTGCATAAAGTGGTCTAACTTCCCATTCACAAGTTTTGGGGCAAAATTCACATCCGAATCCAGCTGGCAGTCATTCTCCACATTGTCCAGGGACGCGTGCGATGCGTCTAGGGAGGAATCCTTACTTGGACCAAAACCACTTTGCGAGCTCTTTACTTTTTTGACTTCTGAATCTGCATCGTATTTCTCCTTTGGTACAGGATTCAAACGTTTGAACGGCAAACGAGCTGAAACAACAGTTTATTATTTTAGTCACATCGTACAAATCACTGGGGTGAGGGGGGATCAAATAGCGGGATATTTAATTAGTTCTTAAACACAAGAATTGAAACAGATTAACCAGTTGGGCACAGTTTATTAGTGGGAAGCCAATACATTTCACAACCAGGCCTGACGCCTTCTCGGGGCGCTAAAGCCGCGCCGGGTGACAGACGCTCCCTCTCCAGCCTTACCTTGGACGAGCTTCCGCGGAGGAACGGCCGCTTTGTCTCTGCACTCCATGGCTGCGGGGGAAAAACATAATAAATAAACACCTGTGGCCTGTTCCCGGTGAGCTACCTGCTTCCCCGCGATAGCCCGCCGCCGGCAGCCCCCCACAGCTCTCCCCGGGGCGGAGCGCGGGCCCGGCCAGGCCGGACAAAGGGGCCGGGGTCGGCCCCACCGGGCCGCCCCTCGGGCTGAGGGGATCTCCGCACCCGCCGGGCCCAGGGTCGCCGGACGCCGGCCCCCTCCGCCGGGGCCGGGCCGAGGGAGGGAAGGTTGGGCAGGAAGGAGGCGGCGGGCCGGGCCCGGGCCTGGTTCCGGGGCGCGGCGGCGGCTGCCGGGCCTCCTTTGTTACCCCGGGAAGGCCCCGCGCACCCCAACCGCCGCCGGAAACACACCGCGCCGCGGCCCCACCGCGCCCCAAGCTCGGGCCATACCTGCCAGGGCGGAGCCGCGGCGGCTCCCGCCGCTCCTCCTCCTCCGGCAGTGGCGGCGGCGGCCGACCCGTCCCGGCCCGTCGCGGCCGGTCCCGCCCCGGGGGCTCCCGCTCGTATTTGGCGGGAGCCGGGGCGACCCCGCGCCTCGCCGCGCTGATAGGCGGAGCGCGCCCCACGTGACCCGCCCTTCCGCCCGCTCCGCCCCTCTCCCGCCCGCGTCTCGCGAGGAGGGTGGGAGGGAAGCTCGGAGCCCGGCCTCGCCGCTGCCTCCCGATTGGCTAGCTCGACGGCCGTCGCTGATTGGTGGTGGCGGCTGTCGGTCAGGCGCGCTGGAGGCGCTGATTGGATAGCTGTGTGAGGGCCGGCGGGAGGCCGCTGCGTCCTTACGTCTGCCTGCTCGCCGGGCGGGAGCCGGGGCACCGGCAGTGCGGCCCCGGAGGGGTCGGGGCAGCCTTTCCCCAGCACCGGGAGGAGGGGCGGAGCCGCCCACCGCGCTGCGCCACTGAGGGGCCCGAGCTAGGGCGCGAAATGGCGGCGGCGCCGGTAGCCAATGAGCGGCCGCCGCCGCGACGCGCAGGCGCAGATGCCTACCGCGAGGGATCTTGGGAGTTGCAGTCCCTCCCGGTAGTCGCCCCCCCGTTCCCTCCCCGCTGCTATGGCAGGTGCTGCGGGGGGAGGGCCTGGCCGCCCCCGTGTCCCACACGCCGTCCCCTCCCCTCAGCCCCGGCTCAGGCGGTGCTGAGCCCCCCCGGCCCTGTAGCGGCGGTGCCCGCCCCCTCCTCCCGCCCGTTTCCCCGGGGCTCCGCCGTAACGCGTAGCGGCGTCGCCGGGCCGGCAGGGGGCGCTGCGGCACCACGTGGCGGCCCCGGCGGCGCTCCGGCCGGCGCCGAGAACCCTTCTCGGTGGTACCGGTGGTGGCGCTCCGCCGGGCCGTTAGGGGGCGGGGCGGGGCGGGGCGGGCGCTTCCTGGCGGCGGCGGCGGAAGCGGCGGCGGCGGCCGGACCGGGCTCCTGCGTGCCGAGGCGTCCCGCCGCCCCCAGGGTCCCTCGGCGGGCGGCAGAGGCGGCAGCATGTCGGTGGCGGGGCTGAAGAAGCAGTTCTACAAGGCGAGCCAGGTGAGGCACCGGGGAACCGTCACCCCCCTCCCGCCGCCGCGGCCCCGGGGGGCGGCCGAGCTGCCCTTACCGGCTCCATCTCCGTGACTCCTCTCCCGCCGCCGCCTGCCCGCCCCGGTGGTACCCTGATAACCCGCTGTTATCCCCTCACGGCATCCCGGGCCGGTGCCCGTCCTCGCCCCCCCCCGGTACCCCTCCCCGGTGGTCCCCCGGTGTGCCGGCTCGGCACCCACCGGTGTCCCGGTGTCGTATCTCCCTGCCCGGTTCTCTAGGTGCCCCCCGACACCCCTGGCTATCCCCTCCCGGTGGCTACTGGCCATCCCTGGGCCCGGTGTCCCGTTCTCCCCCGCCACGGCCAACCCTGTGCGGGCCGGGAGCGGGGCAGGGAGCCGCAGCGTCCCCGGTGTGTCCCACCGGGATGGTCCCCAAATTCTCGGGGGATCCGTGGGGATCCTGGAGGCGGTCCCGTACCCCCCCCTGGGGCGGCGACCCCAGCAGGGAAACGGGTCCGNAAATTCTCGGGGGATCCGTGGGGATCCTGGAGGCGGTCCCGTACCCCCCCCTGGGGCGGCGACCCCAGCAGGGAAACGGGTCCGCCGTGGACCGGAGGGTCCCGGGGTTTGGGTGCCGGCCGGTGCCCGAGGTCCAGGTGGGTGTCACGGTCCCCAAAAACGGTCCGTGTCTGCAGCAGGGTGCGGGGACGGATCCAGCCCGCTCAGCGCCAGACCCGCGCTGGCTCCGCGGGCGATGGCGGTGAAGCACCTCAACAGCCGAGACACCTCTGGACTTCCTAAGCGGAGCCGGATTTTCGGAGAAAATCTATGGAAGGTGGTTGCCATGTGGGGTTCGAGGTCGTAACGGGGAGTCACCGGCCCCGGTAACCTCGGACGGCAGCTGCAGCCCGACCCCGGGAAGCTCCCGTTTCCTGGAGAAGCGCTGGCTCCGGATTTTGGGAGCGAGGGAGCCCCGAAACCCGGTCCGGACGGGAAACGGCCGGGGGAACATTGGGAAAAACTTGTCAGATGTGGGATTTCTAGCCAAGCGAAAATCGATCCCGTAATCGGTTGCGCTGGCGGTAAATAGCGAGTTTATGTCATCTTAAAGAGAAGATGGTGAAGTGTGGCTCCTCGCGGCTCGGGGGGCTGCGGCTCTCCCCCCACCCCCCGGAGCTGGGAATCTGCTTCTGACGGGGTTCGTAAACACCTTCTCCCTCCCCCTCTGCGCGAGGGGTGGCCGTCCCCATCCCCCCGAGCAGAGTTATCCTTCCTTCAGCTCGCCAACATCGCCGAAATCAACAGTCGGGATTTTTTTTAATGTATTTTTAGAACGATTCGGGAATCGCAAACACTCCTCCGCTTCTCCCGGTCGCTGCTTTTCTGCCCCTCTTTTAAATTTAAGATGGATTTTGCACAGTTCTACCACCAGACCGTGTTTTCCAGGCATAAACTTTAAACCCCTTTAAGCTCAGCCCAAGCATGTTTGCTACGTGTGCTGCCTCCTTCCTTGGCCGTGTTTACGAAAAAGCATTTTGCTTAAACAGCAAAGCAAAATAACAAATTCCTGAAGTCATTCCCCCACCCCCTTTCTCGCAAACCCCTGCGTCCTGGGGTTTTTTTTTTTTTTTTTTT
>RSEF01000028.1:1119446-1145445 GCA_003993805.1 Himantopus leucocephalus
GAAAAAAAAAAAAAGGCGGTAGAAAACATTCCCGCAAAAGGAAAGAGGAGAAACAACAAACAGCAGCTTTGAGCTCCGGCGTCGCGAGCGGGGAGCGGGATGGGAAGTCTCTGCCCGCAGGTAGAAGGTTGTCCAGTCCCGGGTACCGTCCAGCCTTGGTCCCGCAGCATCCGCTCAGGAATTTGTAGGAACCTTGCGGTGTAGGTTTAGGTTTATACAGACTGGTGTAAGTCTTAAAAGCCCGCAAAACTTTCCATTAACCACGGGATAGGGCAGCCTGCGCCAAGCCGGGCGCCTGCCTGTGCCGTTCCTGCGTGAACAGGAGAGATTTAGATGAGATCTGAGGAAGAAATTCTTCACTCTGAGGGTGGTGAGCCCCTGGCGCAGGTTGCCCCAAGAAGCTGTGGCTGCCCCATCCCTGGAGGTGTTCAAGGCCAGGTTGGACGGGGCTCGGAGCAACCTGGGCTGGTGGGAGGTGTCCCAGGTGGAACTAGATGATCTTCAAGGTCCCTTCCAACCCAAACCAGTGTGTGATTCTATAAATCTGGTGCTTATTGGGTGTAAGTGGGTTTGTCACTACTTGCCCGCAGAGCAGCAGCCCTGCCTGGCACCGGCAGGTTTATCAGCCACCGGTGGGAAGGGACAAACCCTAGGGTGGAGGCACCGCTGTTGTCACGCGGTGGTGGTAAACACGTCCCCTCCCTCTGTGACAGCAGGACTGGCCTAGCTGGGATTATACACCTCCTGAGAGCGCGGAGGCAGGAGGAGCAGCAGCACACCCGCTCACGGGGAGACGGGTCTAATTCGGGGAGGGGTTGTGCGGTGCCCTTTTCCGTAGCCCACGTTGGTGTGGTGTCCCCGTGGCTCCCGGTGCGGCTCTTTGGGAGATGCCCCATGGATGCGGTGAACGTCCCCCTCTCTGCCCCGCAGGG
The DNA here is from genome assembly GCA_003993805.1 of Himantopus leucocephalus. NCBI lineage: Eukaryota > Metazoa > Chordata > Aves > Charadriiformes > Recurvirostridae > Himantopus > Himantopus leucocephalus. The sequence continues at coordinate 1,120,379 of RSEF01000028.1, forward strand.
CTGCTCCGCTCTGGGCGGTCGTGGCTCGGCAGGTGACCAAGGCACAGCAAGAACGAGCTTGCTGAATATTGTCATTTCGGATATAACAGAGCCCTTCTGGGGACACGAGACCTGTTTTTCGGTGCCAGCGGTTGAGCTTGGGGAGCTCAGCCCGAGCGAGGGAAGACGGCATCGCTTTCTTAAACCGGGCTGGTATTCAGCCCTGGGCGCCGCTGTCATCCCCAACAGGATTAACGTGCTCCCAAAGCCTGTGTGGTCCAAGCCTAAACCCTGCTAGACCTGCCTGGCCTTAGGAACCGGGCTGGCAACCGGCGGCTCGTGCCCTGCTCTGCCTGGCCAGTCCTGGCCGGAGACACGGACAGGCAACCTCCTCCTCCACGTGCAAAGTACAAAAGCCATTTTCCGAGAGGGGGAAGAGGCGAGTGCTAATTAAAACTTGACATTCACGCTTTTTCCTGAGTTTGATGGCTGCTCTCAAGGCTCCTGAAGATATTTTTGAACGTGAATAGCTACCGCTTGCTTTCTGCCCGGCTGGAGAGCTCGGGACGTGCCTCCGACAGCCATTTCAGCCCAGAAGGCCCACAGAATTCCCAAGCTCCCTACGTCGGCAATGTACGCTTTCCGGCCGGTTGTTAATGAGCCCTAAGAGCTTCCTTCCCCGCAGCTTGGCGCCCAGGTGCTGGGATGCGATGGCATCTGCTCGGAAGGCTGAGGCAGAGGAATCCGCTCCTCGAGGCGCCGCACGGGGACCGTTTGGTGACGGGGGACGGAGCGCAGCTGGCGGGCAGGGATGGCGTCGCTCCTTTTTTTATTTTTTTGGCCTTTGTGGTCAGTTGCTCTTGCTCATACTGGATTGGGATTTCCTTTATTTCTCTTTGGGTGAGGTTCTTTCTGCGGTGGCTTTGCGCTGTGCTTTCACACGTGGGGGTTTTTTCCTCCCTTTTCCAGATGATACCTTTTAGCAGCTACCTTGTGCGGGGTGTTTTTTTTTTTATTGACGTTAAGTCAGTCCTTCTGGCATCTGGCTCTCAGGGGCTTCTCTCGTAGGCATGAGATGGCTTTCCGCTCGCTGCCGCTGCTCCGCGTGCGGCGGCTTTCTCGGGACGTCACAGATGCGCTGTGCAGTACGGGATCTCCTGCTGGAAGAGAAATGGGAAGCGCAGCATGCGGGATAACCTTCCACGTGGAAAACCAAACCCACGAAGCCCCTTTCCACGGCCGGAGCTCGTCCGTGGGTGCCCTGTCTTGCCGCAGACGGTTTTGATTGTGCCTGCCCTCCAGCTGTAGCTTGTTCCCGGTGGAGACTGACACACCCCGAGTTTGTCTGCACCATTTCGCTCCAACTCACCGCTGCCGGAGTTTAAACCGCGGATGGTGTGGGGCTGGAGAGGAGCTGCGGAGGTGGGAGAGCAGAGGATCGCGCTCCCGCTGCCGACCACGCTGCGAGGCAGTTATCGCAGCAGCGGAGAGATCGTAGACAGATAGAATGGTTTGGGTTGGAGGGGACCTTTAAAGGCCATCTAGTCCAACCCCCTGCCATGAGCAGGGACATTTTTAACTGCCATCAGGCTGCTCAGAGCCCCGTCCAACCTGGCCTGGAATGTTTCCAGGGATGGGGCATCCACCGCCTCTCTGGGCAACCTGCTTTGTGGTTTCACCAACCTCAGCATAAAAAAAAATTCTTCCTTCTATCCAAGATCTTCTAGATCTATTAGATCTTCACCTGCTGCAGCTTTTTGGCCAGCGGATGCGAGTTGAAGCTCTTAGGACAGTGCTTGTGCCCAGAGGCATTAAAGTGGGGGCACAGCCCCCTGAGAGAGGCCAGTCTCCGCTCTGCAGTGGCATCAGAACTTCGTGCTGACTTGCCTTGAGTCCTCCAGCAGCAATTAGTAAAGCCAAGAGTGGACCTGAGATGGTCCATGTAGTGGCTTTTCTGCTTTGGCCGAGGCGAGAGGCGCGAGCGAGCGCAGGCAGCAGTTGGGCAGGGCAGCGGGGCTGCCTGCCCCGTCCCGGGGGGTGAAATCCTGGGGAAGCCCTTGCTGGTACGCTGCGGCCGAGACTTCACCCAGGAGAGCACCCAGAGCTGCCAGTGGAGGAACCAGGCGCCCAAGGGGGATTTGAGGTGCTATTTTGGGCTCACATGTTCTTTTTGAGCTGTTCTGGCGAATTTTGCGCGTCCGTGCCCGGCCACCAGCGAGCGAGTCAGCAAGAGGAGATGCTGGGAGCAGGTCGCTCCTTGGCTTTTTTTTGCCGTGGCGGTGGTTTGGCTTTGATGACGAAGGCAGAACGAGGACTGAGTGCTGCGACAGTATGGTGAGCAGGTAATTCCTGAGGGAAGTAGTTGGCAGGGTCGGGCTCCAAGTTCCTTATCTATAACTGGGAGTTTGGACCGGGGAGTCCAGCGATTCTGCTGATTCCTGCCAGCCTGACCTTCCCTCCCACAGCACCTGATGTTTGCTGTATTAACATTAACCTGGGCTGGAGTCCCCTGCAGCCTCCCTAGTTTATCTTTCAATATTAATCTGCTCAATAATACAGGAGGAAAGCCGGATTTGCTGGAGCGCAGTGTGACGTCCCGCGTGCTCGGCTTTACCGGCCGAGGTCTGTCCGGGGGGGAGTCGGATTCGGCAGTCAGCCTGAGCATCCTCGCCTGGCACGCTGACGCCCCGAGCAGTTTGCTGTCGCCGGAGATGGGTGTTTTAGTGCCGTGCGTGTTTGCAGATCCCACCTATGGCAGGTGAAAAAGCGGAGGAGGACGCACGTACTCGACAAACCTCCGAGTGAAGGGGACTAGACTTCAGCGCATCCCTCTCCTAGCCGAGGTGATGACGACTGAATACTTGCAGACATGCCTGCTGTCACGTCTAGCTAAAACGACTGCGCGCAGGGTATTTTCATAGTGACTCCCTCTCCTTTTCTTGCATGGTTTGTCGTCGGTGGAACGCCTGGCACGGCGACGGTGTTCGGCTGGTTAATCATTGTCGGAGCTGAGCTGGGCAGCCCCGTAACGGGGCAGTTTTCAGCTTTTCTCAGGATTGTTCAGCCTGCCTGGAGTCGCAGGCTCATGTCTCTGCATCAGTTACTTTAACCTGGCTTTTTTATTTCCTTTTAAGATCGCTTTCGCAGCCACTGGGCTCGAAGAGCAACGACAAATCAAATTCTTGCAAGGCAAAGGCAGAAAACAAGAGGTGGAAAACTCCCAGCTCTCCGTACCCTGCTCCGCTTGCTCCCCTCCTCGTTTTTAATGTCAAACAGGGAAAGCGTTATCATCCCGCGTCTGCAGCTGGGGAAATCTGGGACGCAGGAAGGATACGTGACTCAGGGCCGAGGGGAGGGGGCGATTGTGCGGCATTAGGAGTGTTGATTCCTCGTCGTCATCTCGCTCTGCGTGGTGATGCCTGCCCGCCTGCCTCGGGGCTTTCTGTTGAAAATTATCTATTTATCTATCTGTTTTCACAGGTTATGGGTGAACTATTGAAAGCGGACGGTGCCGAGGGGGATGGTTTCTGGATACGGTGGAAGGAAATCCTTCCTCCCCCTTCTCCCTGCCAATACTTTCCTCCTGGGAAAGAGCAAAATAGGGATGAGATCAGGCAGGCTGGCTTGTAAAAGCTGATTCATTTCTTTAGCACATTTCTTTTTTTTTTTTTTTTTTTTTTCCTTTTNTATGCCAGTGCCTTTTGCCAGGGCTCGCAGCCCCATCCAAGCCCCGGGTGGTAAAACCGGAGGGACGGCAGCTCCTCCTGCCCAAGACTGCGGAAATACCGATGTGAAAATCAAAACTGTGGGCTGTCTCGGTGGGCTCGGTACCCCTCGGGGAGGGAATTTGTGTGTAGTGGGGTGTGAGGGGTTATTCCAAAACCCGAGCCTGCTGCACCCTGTGTCCATGTTGCTCTCCCTTCTGGAGAAGGCTGCTGGTCTGCGCCGTTCCCGAGCAGGATGCCGAAATCCTGAGACGACCAGAAATGTAATAAATCCGTAATCCAGAAGGTCTCGGGTTTGTAATGCCAGCTGAACTCATTCGCATGGAAACTCAGTGATGCATCTAGACACTGATGCTGTTTCATAAGCCTCCCGCGTTGCGGAGGGCTGCGCTTATGGTCCTTTCCATCTTTTTAATTGCGCTGATTAAATCATCAGCCTGAGCTGTGAAGTCAGGGACGCGGAGCCGGAGCTCCTGTCGACTCGCTCCTGGAGTCCTGGGGGGCTTTCCCTGCAGATGGGCTCCCTCCTGAACTGTGTCCCCCACCTCTGCCGCGGCCGTGTCCCGGCACACGGAGCAGGGGACCAGGTGAGCCTGTGCAGAGCCGAAGCGGATGGGGAAGGATCCGGGCTCGTCGGGCTGGGAAAGCCCCGCAGCATCGCTTAGCTTCTCTTTTCATAAGCTGCTGTGCGACATGACTTAGTGCAAGATTCAGTCCCTCTTGGCCTCTCCTGATTATAAAAGCGGTAATTAAGTTTTCTTTTAAAAAGGTTTCCTCTTCCTCTTCCCCCCGGCCCCCCCATCCCTTTGGTCGGCGATCCCACGGCTTTCAGGAACAGTTCCTGTTGACGGGAAAGGGCCGTGTTTGGCCCAAGCTTGGGGGGGGGGGGGTAGAGATAAACAAGCTGCTCTTGGGATCCTCTCCAGCGGCCGCGTGGTTTCGTTGCTGGATGTGGGTTTGCCGACAGCGCCCGGGAGCGCCGGCGAGATCTGCAGCCTGCCAGCGCACAGGCAGCGGTGTCCCCCATCGCGCTGGGGCTGTCCCGGGGACGGGGGGGGGACACACACGGTCCCCTTCAGGTCCTGGACCTGCTCCTCTTGCAGCAGATGGAGAGTCCATCAAGAAAGAATCCAGGCTGCTCTTGCTTCCAGGAAAAGCCTTCCAGCCAGTGGCGTGTGTAATTAGCTTTGTTGCCGATACCTTATTAATAGAATGTCTTTTTTTTTTTTTTCTTCTGAAGCCACTGGGAATTTTAGAATCTTCCTATCTCATATTAACTGGCTATTAATAAAGTTCATGATACTGTCACTAATTAGATTGCTTTTCGGCTCAAAAAAAAAAAAAAAAAAAATTAAACGCCTCTCCNAAAAATTAAACGCATCTCCATAATGAAATTCTGTCTTTCAGACAGAAGATTGCAAATTTGCATGATTAAAGCTTTAAAGGGCTTTTTCTAATTGAGAAAATGCTTCATAATTCATCCTAGAGCTGGAAAACCAGGCTGGATCTTCTTGTTGGCCCAGACTTTATTCATCGGTGATAATTTATTAACGGCTTTCTTGAACAAATTTGTTTTGGCTTTACAGGACTAGCTATATTTAACCTTAATCTTGCCACCTTCGCGACGAAAAAGGCAGGAAAACGGTGAACAATCACCTACGTATGAAGCAAATCCACTGCGTAAAAAGGTGCTGTTCTGGCCAAGAGGGGTTTTCTCCCCCTCCGCCGGTCGTCTTCACTGTATAGCTCCGCGGTGGAGCATTTCGAAAACATCGTGTTGGTTGGTGACGCGTGTCTGTGGACACGCTTTTGGGTGGACGTCGGGGGCACTGGGCAGGCACAAATCTGGAGCGCCAGATGTTGGGGTGGCTATTCTCATAGTAAAGCTCCTCCTAATTCTATCGGGTGAATTTTAAAGACAAAGGGGTCTGTACTTTCGTGCTTGACAGGGGTAACACCGTCTAAATATTACCTACCTGAATTTCTGGAACGCCTGTTGCTCTGGCTGTGGGGCGGGAAGACGATCGTGGTGCGTCGATAGTGTCACCCGCAGAGTAAAAGCAAACCACGAAGTGCTGGGAGGGGTTTGGGGTTTGTTTTTTTTTGACATTTAAACCATTCTGAAATGAGGATTAGCAAGTGTTAATGATGTGCAGCAAGAAAAACGATGCATCGTCTTGCATGGGCTGGAAACGTGACAGAGGACCGGGCTGCGGGGAAGGCTCCCGTGCAGAGCTCTTGGAGGAACTGATGCAGGAGCAGGAGTTTGATCTGGTCCAGCACGTCGTCGCCGCATTGCTCCCGGCAGTCTTACAGAGGTCTGTTCACTGGTTCCCGCTCTCCTTTTCCTTAGGATGCTGTGCTTTGGTCTGATAGCCACCAAGCTTTTCCTACTATTCAAATTAACACGGAAAACGCGTGTTTATAGTGTCCTCAATTATTTCTCTCCCTCTTTGATGTTTGTGTACGCTGAGATATCGCTAGGTCCGTGCTGGAGTTTTCACTTGGCCAACGCTGTCTGTGTTAAAACGTGCTCTGCATGGGGCTCCCTCTGCCCCCTCCGACTCAGGAAGAGGGTTTTTGCCTTCCCTTTGAGGGCGTTGAGCTCCCGCCTGAGCTCAGCATCTTTTTCGATCTCCCTTCTGTCTGTAAACCTGCCCGGGAACTCACCTTGACTCTTCCTCGACTCCTTAACGCTGTCTGCCACCCAGAACTGAATGCAGCCGCGACTACGCTTTTTAGGTAACTGCTCTACGTGTCCCACCAGCCTGGTTTGGTCTCGTCACGCTTGCAAATCCGGAGGTTCTTCTGCCTCCTTCCCAGTTCCTCGATAATCTCCGGGCTCTCTTGCTGGGTTTTTTTCACTGGGTGATGCCAGTTTGTGTCATGTGCCCCGAGGAGGTGGTTTTTTTCATCTCTTTTGCTTTGCACAGGAGCAGAAATCCCGTCTGCTGCTTTTTTCAAGCTGTCCTGCGGCCATGGTGTTTCCCCCAGGGATGTACAGGTGTCCTAAGTCCTCCTGTCCCTTTTTTCATCCCGCCTCCCCTTGCCTTTTGTGAAATCCCGAGGATTTCACAAAATCCCGGGCGGACGCTTGGGGTACGCTGAAGGCCAGGACTGCTGGGTGCTCTGCCTGGGTTCGTCCTTGAAGCTTTGCAGAAGAGGAAACCGAGGATTGCAATTACTAGGAGGCACTTCTAGCGCTTTGTACTTTTATATCCCATCTAACGAGCGGCTCTGAGTCTCAAATGCATCTTTTTTTTTTTTTTTTTTTTNTCGGGTGGAGTTGCTGAGGAATGATGGCTCAGCAGCTTTGCAAAAGTCGGGCCGTGATTCACTAAAGCTCTTCTGCGATAGGACGGTAGGGAGGTCGGGCAGGAAATCTGGATGCAAAGCAAATATTCCACGTTTCCCCTCGGTTTGGTGAGCTTCCTCTGAATTGCCGTAGTCACTGCGAGTGGGTGAGGAGAAGGGCATCGCCAGGGGAGAGGGGAGAGCTGCTGCTTTTTTCCTTACGTGTTTTTGTTTTCCCTGTTAACTTGACCCAATTATGGTTTGGTTGGTTGTTTTTTTTTTTTTTTTTANTTTTTTTTTTTTTTTCCAGCTGAATAGAAATTATGTCTCATTTGGTCCAGAGCATGCGAGAAGTAATTTAATAAGAGGAGAAAATATTTATGATGCAAATGGCTGTTGCTGACTGTTGGGAGGTGCCCCCTTCCCCGCAGCAAGAACATTTCAAGTGTCTCCCCGCGGTGAGAGCCTGTTGAGACCTTTCTCCTCCGGGATGAGTCTGCTTTTAAGGCAGCGTCGTGCCCTTTCGGCAGGCTGGCCCGTCCCTGCCTCGGCGTCAGCCCGGGCGAGCCGAGCCGTGGGCTTCTGCTGCGGGAAGGGAAGGAGGCAGCGTCTTTCTCCTTCTGGCAGAGTTCGCTTGGGGAGCACCGAGATGAGCACGGAGCCTCATAAACAGAGATCACAACCGGGATTTTGAATACCGTCACGCTACGGACAAGGAAAGGACGAATTCCCCCGAGCAAACGGGGGGCGACCGCATTGCAGTGCGGTATATGCCCTTCTCCAGCCCGAGCTCTGCGAGTGTGACCTGCTGGCTGCTGCTCAAGTTACTTTTTTTTTTTTAATTCATGCTGTCCTCATTCCTCTGAGCCCATCTGCTGGATGGAGATGAGTCATTCGATAGCGCTTTGAGTAGGTGATTTGACAGGTGGCTCCCTAGAAAGCTGTCTCTGCGTGCGGCAGCTCTTTCTTTGCGGTTTCTATATGATAAGATGACAACCTGAGGTCACTTTGAAGGCTCTCTGCCTTGTCGGGAGCGAAGGGAAGGAGCTCTTCATTGTTCTGGGTTGACCTTCCTGCTCAAAATCGAGGCAATTCCTCCGGCGTTGGGTGGAGAGCGGCTAGATCCCCATCTCAGATGGTGAGGGGGTGGAAAGCTGGGTTTGTTTCCAGACACGTTTTCCTGGTGCACGTGTCTGGAGGCAGCGGAGCACCTCTACGTGCCTTTGCGCGAGTACGTCGGTGGTGCTTGGGTGGCGAGTTTCGGATGGGACTGGCCCTCCTCGTGGGAGGTGGGAACAGAAAAAATAAAGGCAGGAAAGCTCAGGAGAAGATTGAGGGCTGGATAACAGTAAAAATGCTCCTGTGAGCTGTTTAACAGGGACACCAGACAACTTAGGTGGCTGGTGGAGCGACCAGGTGCCCCAAGACAGGTTAGATCAGCGGTAGGGCCGATGTTAGGGACCGGAGGGGCAGGAGAGCGAGAGCTTCGGCTGCCGTTGCTCTTTCTCCGGTTTGCCCAACGGGGATGTGAGAAATGGTGAGACGGTGTCTGCCGAGTCACATCCACCTTCTGTTTTTAGCTCTGCTGCTAACCTGCTCTTGACAGTAGGCAAATCGCTTCCTCTCACGCTCTTTCCTCTTCTGGCACTTGTCACTCTTCTCTCCTGGCAAAGTGGCAGCTTTTGGGGTGGGAAAGTCCAGTGGATGCTAACCCTTGCGGGGACCACGGAGCTGCTGGGTGCCTCCAGTCCCCCAGCTCTTCGGAGCATGGGGATGTGCTAGGGAACGTGCCTTCCTCTTCGTTACAAGGCTAATGGTAATTGTTCATCCCCTGTTCGGCACAATAAACACTTAGATCTGTTTTCTTCTCGTTTAAAGTAGGTCAGAAGTTGCTCAGATTAACATGTGCTTTGCTGTGGGCGTGCCGATCTCTCCTGAAACTGGGGTGTCCGCTGCCTGTCAGCAGTGTCCTTCCTTAAGAAAGGATGCCTTCCGTTTTTAATTTAAAAAAAAAAAAGGCTTAAAAGCCTCTAAGGAGGCAGAATACAGTCAGATCCACAAAGCGAACGTGAAGGGACAGAACGGCAGGCTGGCTGGGGAGAAAAGGGGTGTGCGCAGCGCCAGAGCTCTCGGTGGGTTCGCATCGGCTGCGGCTGCTCCGCGGGAACCGGCCGGTCCTCTCCTCCCAGTTCCCAGCACCGCGGTGACCGCTGCCGCTGTGGCTGGGAGCCGGAGATGGACCCGAAATGCCGAGGTCTCGACACGACGTATGCTCTGGATCCCAACTGATGTCTGCTGTCGGACCAGCACCTTCCAGTCTTGCCTCGTTTCCAAGGATTACACCAGGAAGGTGACAATTAACTTTTAATGAGACACTTTGTGTTGGCGCGGACGGGCAGCGCATCAGAGCCCAGCCATCTGCGGGGGATCGCCGTCGGCCTTGAGACGCCTCCCAGTACGGGCTGGTTCCGCGAGGAGCCTCCGCGGCGGCACTCGGGGAGGACCCCGGATGTTTTCCGGGCGCTGCGGCTGAACTCCGGCACCGCTGGGCTCCTGCCTCTCCCGGGCGCGCTGTGAGAAACAGAGTGTGTTTGCAGAAGGCTTTTTGGGGGCTCTGCAGCCCCGCCGTCGCCGTGCCCCACCGGCTGCACCCGAGTGACTAAACCCATTGACTACCCATCTATTTTGAAGCTTAAACACACACGCGGCAACAGAGTAAATTCTGACGTTGGCTCCGTGGAGCTGCAACCGCCCGGCTGCCTCTTACTCTGTGATGATAAAGCTGTCAGTGAAGATGACCGAAAATTACACTTAATGCCAGGGAGTCACGCCTTGCTGAGCTGGAGCAGTGGCGGTGGCGTTATTTAGCTTTTTTGGAGCAGCCCATAGATCTGCGCCACTGGGCACGACTGAGACTGGGCGCTAGCGATGCCAGTTAGCACTGGTTTTCCTTAACTGCTCCTTCTGCGTGTTGTACCGGAGCCGCCTTCATCTCGGGTTCAAAACATTTACAGCACTTTTTTTAATTATTTTGTGGGCTGGCTTTTTCCACCGGACTTGCTCTTTTCCTCACCAAGGGAGCCAGGGTAGAGCTGTTTGTTTGCTTGGGGTTTTTTTTTTTTGGTTTTTTTTTATTTCTTGAAGGGAACTTTCTGTTGAGAGGTGGAGGGTGGCGGAGAGGAAGAGGAAGGCTTTGATACACCAGCGTCTGGAGGGATAAGGTTTTCATTCTACTGCAGGCAACTGTTTTGAATGCAAGGATGGCGTATGTTTGGTGTGTTATAAATAGGGCTGACTGTTTGCTATGGAAAAAAGAAAGGAAAGTTTTTTTGTGTTTTTTTTTCTTTTTTTTTATAGTTTTTGTGTTTCCCTTGGTGGGTTTTGCTTGTTTGAGGCTGAGGGAGTTAGGGATAGTTTCCCAGTTTAAAGCATCTAAAGGCTAAAGAGCAGAACATCAAAATCAGGAATGTAGAATCATAGAATCACGGAATGGTTTGGGTTGGAAGGGACCTTAAAGCTCATCCAGTGCCACCCCCTGCCCTGGGCAGGGACACCTCCCACCAGCCCAGGTTGCTCCAAGCCCCGTCCAACCTGGCCTTGAACACCTCCAGGGACGGGGCAGCCGCAGCCGACGTGTAAAGTCCCATGGGAAAGCTGCTTATTAGCAGAAAACGACACCGAATTATGGCTCCCGCAGACGAGGACCTGTGGGGGATGTGTGCTGCAAACCTGCCCTCCTGCGGGTTTCGAGGTGCCGCGCAGATGTTCCTCGGCCGGGGGGAGTTTGGCTGATGGCGTCTCCCCTCCCAGTTTGTCATGGATTTTGCTGTTGATGCTGTACAAAAATCTCCTTTTTCTGTTGTTTTTTTTTTTCTTTTTCTACTCATCTTACACACCTCTGCCACCAGCAGCCCCTGGGAGCGACGCAGCGAGGCCACGGTGCGAGAACAGCCCCATCCCATTGCTCCGAGCTGGGACTGCCCATCTCTTGTCGGGGAACAGCCTCACCTACTGCTCACGAAACCTCTCCCGGTTTTCTGTGCACCTAAATTTATCCAGGCGCATCCTGGCCAAGCACGCCTGCCGCGTGGCGAAACGCGCTGGGCATGGGCTGTGCTCCGGCCGGGAATGTTAATGGGGGTGATGCTGCAGCCAGCAACGAGGGAAATGCGGCTTTGGGGTGGGAGCGGGTGTGTCGGGGTCCTTCTCCAGACCTTTGGGATCTGTTTGGGTTTCAGTGATGGCATCTGTCTGTCTGATGCGTCTCGTTCGCGTAAGGATGCCCGGTGAGGTACAGCAAGGAACGGACACTCAGATTTCTTTATTTGCTGCAAGTTGTCCTGGAGCTGAGCGGCTGAGATGAAGGAATGGTGGGTTTGGAGGAAGGGCGTGCGGATTTCGTGCTGTAAGTCGGGAGCGGCTGCGCAGCCCTCCCTCGTCCCCGAGTTACGTTTCTCTCCCACTCCCAGCTGTAAAAGAGAAGCCCTCTTCATCGCGCCTTTCTTCCCGCTCTGTGTACACATACCATTCCTGCCTCTCCCCATCGCCAACCTCCCGCCGCAGTAGTTACTCCAAACAATAGGTCTTTCATTTCTGAAGATCTTCCACCGTGCGCAGCCCTTCGGTGGGGTTTGAGCAGCGAGGGGAAGTCGGGATTGTTCGCGTTCCCACGCCCCTGCGAAGGAAAGCGATGGAAACCCCCGTGAGTCAATGCTCTTTCAGATGAGGCTGCAGGAACTCATGGTCGGGGGCAGCCCGTCGGTGGCAAGAAGTGGCCGTAGCCCGTCCCTCTGGATGAGCTCTCCTGCAGGCGGAGCAGGCTGGACGCCGTGCTCCTGGGGACGCTCGCTGGGGTGGGAGCCGCTGCATCGTGCCACGGCGCAGGAACCCCGCACCAGCCTTGAATTAAATACACCTCCCTGCTCGCTGATCTCAGGTCGGAGCTATCTAGGGCACGTTTTAACTGCCAGTATCCTTTTAATTAAACATGGATGGGAAGCGAGGGATTGATTCCTGGCTTCTCCGTTGGCGTTTGCGTTCAGCGTCTGCTTCGGCCCTCTTCCCCCGCCCTGCGGCGTGGTTTGGTTGGGATGTCAGGTAAACAGCCGGCCCGTTTTCGGAGCAGTTTTTATCTCGCTGGGCCGTGACGCCCAACTATATCGCCTTGTGCTAATATTTGCTGTAGGAAGCATTTGGCTTCGGCTGCTGCGGCGGCGGAGCTGTGGGCTTCTGCTCCGTCGCTGCGGTAGGGCTTGCTCCAGGTTTAACCTTTTAGTGTGTGTCCCGACCTGGCAGGGCTGGGAGATTAAAGAAAACAGAGACTATAGGCTTGTTCTCATCTTTCACACCGAGCCAGCTGATGCGCTTCAGCACGAGCCGGCATGAGAGCATTTGGGCCACTGAATTTGGTTAACGATTTGCATGTCTTGCCTCGCACCGTCCCTTCCCCGGGTTCACATCCGTCTTGATTGCAGAGGTGAGGTCCCCAACCAGGGGAAGACCGACACATCCCATGCCTCCTCCTGGCTGCTGAAGCAGTAAAAGTGCAGAAGAATTGTCACCACATCCTCAAAAAAAGCCCCCGAACCGCTTCCCGGAGGAAGCTGTGCTGGGATGTGCACCCGCAGCGTTTCGCTGACCCGAGTTGACTGAAGCCAAGTTACGGGCGGCGCGTGGATGCTTCTTCCTTCCTCTCCCATCCTGCGAGCAACGGGCGAGCTTCCTGGTGAGCTTAATGCTCCCCGGAGAAAGTCAGCCGCCGACTTGCCAGCCTTCGCAGGCTTTTTTGCAGCCAGCGCGATGAGATGCGCGATGCGGCACTCGGAAACTTGGCTCCCAGTCGCGTCGTGAAGCTCTAGGTTAAACAAGGAGCCGGCGAGGGCTTCTCCTGGCTCGTGTCTCGGCTAGCGCCGGAGGGGGGGGAATCGGCATTAGTTTGTCTCTTTGCCTGACAGATTCGGGGATAGGGATGGAGCCGCTGCGGATGACGCGCAGTCCCTCCTTCTTTCCTCCCGTGATGAAGCCTCCCAGTTTAATTAGAGCCAGCAGGGAGAGAACCTCAATCTTATTCTTCCTTCACAGCGGGGCACCAGTAGCATTTCTTGGACGTCAAAAGGAGGATTAAATTAGTCTGTGAGCGAGGGTTTTGGGGTTTTTTTTGTTGTGTTTTTTTTTTCCCTCCTTCACATCTCTCCGCTCTCTGGGAGGGTGTTAAGCCTCCAAAATCACTGTGGTGATCAATGCCTTTGACATGGCATGCGGTCCCCGATTACGGCAGAGCTCCCTGCCAGAGGGGTTATTTGCAGCTTTCTGGGCTGCAAATCCGTGGGTGGGTGGGTGGAGAAAAGCGGGAATGGAATTGCTTGGGATAATTGTACCCTTCCCAGGTATATTAACAAATAAAGGAGCTTTCCGGAGGCTTTGCGAAACCTTTGCAACCTTTGCGAAAGCGATCCGTGCCACGCTGGGGCGTGCGGCCGCCCCTTTCCGCGGGACTTTTGGCAGGGGACGGGCGATGGCAGCCGGGAGCGGGTTTTGCTCTGCTGCGCTTGCCCTGGCGGGCAGAGCGACTGCGTCCTGGGCTTGGGTTTTGGGGTGGGGTTTTTTGTTTTGTTTTTTTTTTTTTTTNCTCCCCAGCTCGGAGCCGGCTTGCCGGGGCGTGCGCTGGTACCCCAAGCACAGAGCCAGCGTCCAAAATAAAACCCTAAAAACCCCCCAAAAATCAAGCTCAGGTTGGTTGCCCATCTGCAAGCAGCTCCGGGGTGATAGTACCCTTTTGAGCCTCCTTCGTGTGCGGGGCTGAGCCGTCCTGGCACGCTCTTGCTGGGTCCTGCGGACCTGTGAGGACCTTCTCAGGGCTTTAAGCAGAAGAATGAAATCCACAGCTGAGCCGAGCGAACCAGGAGAGCGTCAACCCTTTCCTTTTCCCCCAGTGTCTAAATGTCAAGGGTGAACTGCAGCAATCCCTCTTTGTCTGACATCTCCGGTCCTGTGCCGAACTGTGCTTCCCCCGAAAGAGGGGAGGGAAAAAGAAAGGCTTCCCTTGGTGCAGCGAGGCCCCGAAAGGCTCTCGCCTCGTTTGTCAGCCTCGTTGAGCCGTCGTTTTGGCCCTGCGGTGATGGATGCTGCACGGCTCCGTGCTGAGCGGTGGGTTAGAGGAGCTCTCGGTGCTCCCCAGCCTCTCCTCCGCAACGTCTGCGCTGCCTCGGCGGCACTGAACGGTTACTGGTGTCTCCCCACCGAGATGCGAGAACCTTATCAGCCGCGGCTGTGCTCGGAGCGATGACGTCCGTGCTCAGCGCCAGAGCCTGGCTCTGGGCACACCAAGGGGCTTTGAATATGCACTTTTTTTTTTTCCCCTCCTCCTTATTTTGGGGTCTGGGAATGGGATTTTGCTGAGCCGTTGAAGTTCTTGTTCTTCTTCATAATACCAAGCGTTTCTTCTGCGTGTCCTGCTTGGTGACTTGATTTTGGGGGGCTGAGCACAGCGCGGTCGGTGCAAGCCCGTAGGGCAGAGGGGGTGGGGGGGGTTCCAAGTGCTTTTGAAACTGGATAATTACCTAACGGGGTTCTCCCCACCGCCTCTTCCTCAAAAAAGTAAGGAACCGTTTTGAATCCCCATGGGACCAGGAGGGTTCCAGAGGAAGAAAGACTTGATAAAAATCAAGTATTTGATGTTGTAGTAAACAAACCTGTATTGTTCATCCAGAACTGGACTTTTGACTACAGACAGGAGGAATCCTGGCAGTGCCCTGCGGCAGGCGTCGAGTGCTTGGGACTCAGCGCCTCTTTCCTAGACCGCTTTTGATGTCTGCGTAGGTAATTTGCTGTCCGTTTGGACCGGTTTGGGGCAAGATAATCACTAATTTTGGCTGATCCATGTGACCTGCATCCCCAGGTGCTGCCTTGCCCGCACCAGCGTGGGGCTGGGGAGGAAGTTTTCCTCCCCGTTTGGGCTGCAGGGAAGGACGCTTTTAGGTGGATTTAGTGGGGCATTTATTATCTTTCAGCCCGGGCAGTTGAATGGTGAGGTTTAGGGATCAGGGGTCTTTTCTTAGACCAAGCAATATTTAGAAGAAAGCTGATAAGCCCTTCAGACAAATAGCCAAAAGCAGCTCTGTCTTTACAGCTTGTCAAACATCTCACCTTTTCGCTAGAACAGGCGTCAGAGACGCTTTGATAAATGGATTTGAAAACTTTACCGTAGCTTCTGCGGATCTCTCTATTCTCCGCTTAACAAAGAATTCAACCCCCCCCCCTCCCCGTGCCCCAGATCCTGAGCTCCTCCAGTGTTTCCCCCAGGAGGGATGGTTTAGGGCTTTGGGAGCTCTCTGCTCTCTCCAGACTCTGTTCTTGCTCTGCTGCGAGCAGAGCGCGTTCGTTCCCTGTTTACTTGCATTTTGCCATGTGTGAAACTGAAGCCTTGGCTCAAAATGGAGTCGAGAGACAATTCTGCTGCTTGCTTTTTCCAGCGAGCGTTGGAGTTGGAGCCGTGTGGTGGGATTTAAGGAGCTGCGTAGCTTCCGTTGGGTGAGGAACGTCCTGACTGAGCCGTGCTTTGGGAGGGTAGGAGATGCTCGGATTTTTAGTGGGGCAGTGTTAACAAAGAGCCACGTCTTTTTAACATGCTTTGGGCTGTTCCTGCCACCTCCTTTCTCTTGCAGATGCTGTCTGGACCACCTCTCTTCCCTTTGTGTCCCAGGGACTTACTGCATGAGGTATAAGGAGCTTTAAGGAGTTACTGCTGCGCCTGATTCCTCCTCCCTTGTTCTTTTTCTGCAGCTGGTCAGCGAGAAGGTTGGAGGGGCTGAAGGGACCAAGCTAGACGATGACTTCAAGGAAATGGAAAAGGTGAGTAGGGAACAAGAGAAACGTCTAAAATCGCCCGTATAGCTCCTCTGTGACCTTGCCGACGCCCTGAGCTCATCTTCACTGCTGCTGCGTCATCTTTCCTACAGAAAGTGGACCTGACCAGCAAGGCAGTGACAGAAGTATTGACCAGAACAATAGAGTACCTCCAGCCGAACCCAGGTGAGTGCCTGGATCTCTCCTGTCCCCCTCCCTCTGCCCCGCGGTTTTCAAGGGAAAGAGGCAGAGTGGGCAGAGGGACGTCAGAGAGAACCTTTTTGGCCCTGAGATATTGGTCACCGGCCCGCATTCGAGATCAGGCGACTCGGGTAAAGATCCAGCTGCTCCTCTTGTCCTGTGCTGTGTTCTTAGGCTGTTAAGACGCTGCTGTTGCTGTTGAACAGTGAAAAAACAGATGCGTCTTTCGCCTTGGACCTAGAGAGGCCCTGAAGGGGTCTCGTTTTTCTTGGGATGCCCAGAAAAAGTGGCATCTCCGGGCCGGGCGGCTGCTTTTTGTAGGCATCACCTCTGGAGCCTGCTGTCCTGCCGTGCTTCCAGCCAGCTCGTTCAGAGAGCGCTCCGGGGACTATGGGAGGGCTGGGGAAACTCCTTTGGCCTTCACCGGCGAGCTGTGGGGAACTATTTTTGCTTGCTGCCTTGGAAAAGAAACTTCTCTTTTCGTAGCGAATGATATTTCTGGTAGATGAAGACAATAGGGCTTCTTGGCTTCGGGTGTAGCTTTAAAGAAAAAAAAAAATGTTGGCAGTGGCCAGCAGCTGCTGGCAAGTCCAAGTAATCGCAAACACGGCTGTGGCTGTTTCTGTGCCAGCTTCCAGAGCCAAGCTAACCATGCTGAACACGATGTCGAAGATCCGAGGGCAGGTGAAGAACCCCGGCTACCCGCAGTCGGAAGGGCTGCTGGGGGAGAGCATGATCCGATACGGCAAGGAGCTGGGCGAGGACTCCAACTTTGGTGAGTGTCCCATGGGGCCAGCTCCCCCCCCCACGGTGAGCGTGCGGATGAGACGGCAAAGGCTGCTGCCAAATTTCCAAGCTGTTATTCTAAATTCTGGAAGGGCTGTGTGACCTTTTGCATCACCTAACAGTACTGGGGGCTCTTAAAAGAGGTTTGAAGGTTTCCACCCGGGGCGACAGGGAAGGGATGAGCAGAGCCCGAGTGTCCTGCATCCCAATCCGTGGCATCACCTGCAAAACCACCTCTTAATGCTTTGTGATGAAACACTGAGATTAATTTGTATGTAGGAAAAAATGCTTCTTTGCTTCTAAACTGACGTGGAAAGTAGATTGAGCGAGATGCGGAGTTTTACGGTGCAGTTTCCATCTAGAGCTCTGCTATAGGGAGGCTGTAGCCAAGAAATCTTTTTGCGTGGCAATTTCTCATAACCACGTGTGACTTGCGGGGAGAAGGGGGGGTGAAGCCTTTCAGTGACATCAGTTTTAATCCACTAAAACATCAGCCTGCGCACGTGATGGACCTGGTACAGTGCACAGCTGCCTGCTGGCTTCCAGCACAGGGAGGAGCCTTCTTGCCTCAGGAAAATTAAAAAGCTCTGGCTACTTTGTGGGAGTGACGAGGGAGCCTCGAGAGTGTCTCCGGCCAACTCAGAGCCCTGCGTCTCTCCTGGCTTGCAGGAACTGGAGAGCAAGGGGGAAGGAAGTATTTAGAAGAACACACCAAACCTGATTTCCTTTAATAGCCTGTCTTTAAAGGAACACTTAACTTGATAAATGTCTAGGTTAGTGCTGCATCCCTCCCTAGGAGAGGTTATCTAGAGTTATCGCAATTGAAATAACTCTTCTTGTATATGTATTTTTTTCCAGCTGGACAGTAGAGTGATGTTTTCGCTCTACCCTCTGTTTCACTTGTATATTCTCCTGTGCTAACGGAGTGCTGAAACGGCTGGTTTGCCAAAGCTGCACAGGGATAATTTAATCTAGAAATGGTTTCCACTGGAATAGAAAGCCAAGTCTAAAAGCACTTTGCTGCAAGTCCGTCTGGCTTAGCTGTCATTGTGGCAGGAGCCGTAGAAAAGCATGAAACGAAAGAGGTTTCAATAAGCAACTTTGAGCCCTCTAATTCAGAGGGGAGGAGAAGGGATAAGGTTGGCCCGGTAGAGGTTAACGTCTAAAATGAATAAAAAGGCTGCAAGTTGGCTGCCGGCATCTGGGGAAACTTGAAAAGTTGGTCAGAGCTCTCTGGGCTTAAAATTGGCTGAACAAAAGGATGGCCAGGCTGGATCAGACGGAACGCGCCTCTGCCCCGGGCTTCTCTTGCCAGCGGTGGCCAAGGAGCAGAGCGAGGTTAAAGCACTGTGTGGCCAAGTAGCAGCTCAGCAACTCCCTGAGCTAAAAGGGAGTTTAAAAATACTGCTTTTTAGAACGTTTTTACCTTTTCCTTCCTCTGTGTAGTTGGTAGAGATTGTTCCTGTTTTTCCGAGGAAAAAAAATGAAGCGTGTTGGTGAAGTGTCTGGCGTGGAGTCAGTACCAACCGGCAGTCGCCTGCTCTCACGCCGGGCACCGCTCGCCCCGTGCCAGGCTCAGAGATTCGCTCCAGATAGAAACGTGGGGGCGTCGGACGGAGCTTGCGCACGCTGGGTGTCTTGGCAGAATGGCTCTGCATGCAGCCACCACAGACTTCGGCTCTGTTTAACTGGCTGGCCTCTTCTCCCTTTCCCTTCCCTTCCTCTTCTCACTCGAAGGCGATGCGCTTCTCGATGCTGGCGAATCTATGAAGCGGTTGGCTGAAGTGAAGGACTCGCTGGATATCGAAGTCAAACAAAATTTTATTGATCCCCTCCAGAACCTGTGTGACAAAGACCTGAAAGAGATCCAGGTAAACACCCCGATGTTTATCTCTCCTCCTCACCTCTTTCGTTTCTGGCCTCTCCTGGCTAGTAGTGCATGTCATTGCTTGCTCTGTCACGGTGGGAACCAGGGACTCGCATAGGTGTGGGGTCTCTTCCCTGCTCTCTCTCCCTGCATTCACTAGCCACCTGCTCAGCACCGCTGCTGCTACTGCTCCCGAGCAGCTCGTACGGCTGGATGCAGGTTTAAATGGTTTTTCATTTACCGTGTTTTATGGCGGATGTGGTGGGAGTACAGCCCAACATGTGTTCTGGGCTTGCTGAATTTGGTTCTTTGTGCTGCGAGCTCCCAGCCGTGTTACGTTTGGGCTGCCTAGCGTTAAACTTCCCAGTGTCTTTACAGCTCTGGGCTCTATTCTGTTAGTAGCCCGGATTCACAACTTACTTTCAAGCTACGAGCAAGCTTCCCTCTAGGTCTCTTATGCAGCATCTCAAGACGGTCCTTTGGTGTCTCGCTGGGGAGACACGGGGCTTGGTAGCTCCCGTATGGTACCACAGAGACGAGTCTGTGCAAAGCACGGCCAGGCTTTGTAACAGGATCCGTCCCGACCTGTAATTCACAAGGCAGCGCTCTCGAGTGAATTTTTCGCTTACGGTGGTGTCCCAGATAAAATAACCGCCAACTCCCGTTCCAGTACTTATCTGTACTCCAATTCTGCGGGCTGCCATAGGGCTGATTTAAACAGCCCTGCCCTGAGCAGTCAGGGGATGTAATGCCCTGAACCTGCATCCCAATTCCTGATCTCCAGAGGTCCCCGTCGCTCCTGGGGAGCTGAAAGAAGCGGGTCAACTCTTCGTCTTCCCGAAAGGTTTGCATGGGGAACGGACCCGAGCTGCTCCCTGCAGTGTTTTCCTCCAGCTCCAGCTTCCAGGCTGGAAGGGGGTGAAATCATAGCGCCATGCCAATTAGTTGAGGGTCGTTTCTTAGTAAAAAGCCCCTGCAGCCACAGCAGTAGTCCTCTGCCAGACTGAGTTCAGGTGGTCCGCTCCTCCCTGTCACCTCGCAGCAGCCCTGCCTCTCTCCATCACATCCTGGAGCTTCTCCAGAGCCTGAACAAAGGTGGGAACCACAGAAGTGTGTGCTCCGGGATCAGGTTTCTGAGCGGAATGAACTTGGCCTGTAACTAGAGCTGCCTTCCCAGCAGGAGAGCTTGGCTGCTCCCACTCCGGCTTTGCCTTCTTTTCCTTTACTATTCATAACCGTCCTCTTCCCAGCACCATCTCAAGAAGCTGGAAGGCAGACGCTTGGACTTTGACTACAAGAAGAAGCGACAGGGCAAAATCCCCGATGAGGAACTTCGACAGGCCATGGAGAAATTTGAAGAGTCCAAGGAAGTAGCGGAGACCAGTATGCACAACCTCCTAGAAACCGATGTGAGTGCGTGGGGGGAGCGCCGGCTTCTCCGCCCCGGGCTGAGAGCCGCCGGGTGGGTGGCGTGTTTCTGTGTGCACAAGGGCGGGATCTCTCGAGTGATGCGCAAGTTAGACACTAATTTTCACTCTTGTTTCTGCAAGCGTTGGGTTTGCTCTCTGAAAACCCTGATCTGAGTGCCCGGCACGTGGCTTGGTGGGCCTCTTAGCCTTTCCGTAGCTCCTCTTCCTCATCCATCCCTTGGCCAGAGGAGAGGCTGTGGCTTGTACCAAACCAGGTCTCTTCTCAGTGTGGTGGTGGGAGTGAGTTTGGGCAGGTAACGCAGCTTACTTGGGAAGGATTTGAACAGCTAGCGAAGCCCAGAGAGTGGTAGGAGGTGTCCTCTGTGCTGCTGAGTCGCGGCCAGTGCCTGACCTCTGGTGTCTGAAATCCCAAGCCTTCTCCTCATCTCCCTGGGGAAGTTGCCCTTCGTACACGTTCCCCAGTATGGTCCTCATATACACAACAAGGGAGTCTGTGGTCAGCTTGGGAGAGCCATTCATCCCGCCTTGGTGTGATTCTCGCAGATCGAGCAGGTGAGCCAGCTCTCGGCCTTGGTGGACGCCCAGCTGGACTACCACAGGCAGGCAGTGCAGATCCTGGACGAGCTTGCGGAAAAACTCAAACGCAGGTGAGTCCCAGGGTGCTGTAGGCACTCTCAATTTTCACAGCCACAACCTCTCCCCATGGTACTGGTCCGTAAATACCCGACCATCCCTCTAAATCTATCTCCTGGCATTAAAGCTGCTTCTTGCAATCACCCGAGCATCAATCCAGACCTTCTTCAGGTTGTGGGCAGCTTGCGCCGTGGGCAGCGGGTCCCTTCTGGGCTGAGCCCTGCCTGAATCAGGGTGTGCTGCGCCCGGGGAGGCTGGAGGTGAATTTGGCAGGGGTGGAGAAGGGGGGTGAAATCCCCTTCGTGCCAGGGCTCACGGCTCCTTTCTTTGTGGGCGTTGAGCTTGGGAGTGTCCTCCAAGATGTGCCTTTTGGCCAGACCCAGCATCAAGTCAGAAGTTGCATCATGCTGGTGGAGCAAATGGCTCACATGTCACAAACTGGACGTGCCTGGCACCCTGCGTCACCTGGAACCACCTAGCCTAGAGTCTTTGTGCCACTAGCTTCAGCTCTAGTTAAGGAGCGTACCTGGCCATCGGCTGTGGTTGTGGCCCGGAAAGGTCCATGTCGAGGGTTCCCGGTTGCTCTGAAGACCAGAAGGTGAATGTGATGTGGTGGGGAGAACGTGGTGGCCACGGGCCAGTGGAAGGGCGCTTAGGTCACCTCCTTAAAGGCAGGCGTCTGTGAGCCTTCCACCAGAACCCTCGTTTTCCAGCGAGCCCTACTTTCCCTTCTGTCCACACGGCGGTCCCTGGTAGATCCTGCCGCAGACGGGGCACCGCCGCGCGTGCTCTGGGGTTTTGAGCCACGTGAGCCTCTTGCTGAAAGGCAGATAGGTGTCTGGCACCCAGGAGCAGGGAGAGCCGCGGAGCTGCCTGGTCTCGCTGCTCTCCCTACCCCTCCTCGAGTGCTTGACCTCCGCCGCGGCCCTGGGGAACGGTGCGGTATCTGCCGAGGTGCCAAAAACCACAGAGGTGCTGTTGAAACACCGAGCGAGCTGGTTCGCATGACGGCCGTGACTTTGCACGGTCGTTCTTCCTGCTGCTCTGTCTCACCCGTGCAAGCGTCTTCCCCAAAGAGATTCTTCTTCCCGGCGAAGGTGGCTTCATTGCATCTGGGGCTTCCCTGCGGAGCCGGGGACGTGCAGCCTGGCACAGGGTGGCTTGGACAGAGCCAGGGCAGCCTCTCCGCTTCTCAGGGCGATTTGGCAATGCTGCCTCGGAGAAGAAACTGCTGAGTGGATGCTGTGTCTGGTTTGAATTAAGAAGAGCCGGGAGGATCCTGCCAAGTGTGAGCTTTCGCAGTGCAGCACGAGTGTCCTCTGCTGGCGTGAATCGCCCGAGACACCTCCGTAGCAAAGCCTGGGGCGCGTGGCCTCCTCTAAGGACCGGGTCCCAAACCCTGGGCAAGATCCATCTTCAGAACGCCCCAGCGCGGAGCGTTGTGCAAATTCTTGTCTACAACCCAATCTGCTCCCCTGCATAGCCACCGAGGAGAATAAATATAAATATCGTATTGATCTCATCATATTCCATTTCATATTTCAATTTATCCACGTTTGTTTTCCTTCTTCCAGAATGAGGGAGGCCTCCTCGCGTCCCAAGCGGGAATACAAGCCCAAACCCAGGGAGACATACGACTTTGGAGAGACTGACCAGTCTAACGGGGGCTTCTCTTGCAATCCTACCCCCAAAGTCTCAGGTAAAGTTGTCCCGTGTGTGCGCGTGCACGCGCAGGCGCCTCTGGAGCGACCTCCTGGGGATGGAGGGGAACTAGTCTGCCTGGAAATGACGTTTCTGGTGCGCTGGATGTGCCTGCACGAGCTGGCGGCTCTGAAAAACGTCAGAAATGCCTCTCGACTCCGGCTGTTTTCTCTTGGGGCCCAGCAGCCTTCGTTATATCGGCTTTGGGGACATCCCAGCGGGGTCTCCAGCTCGGGCCGCTCGCCTCTAGCGCGCAGTCAGCGCCAGCAGTGGCAGACAGGAAAAATGAAGCATCTCTCACTCCCTCCCCGTCTTCCATCACGCTGCATTCGTCCCTCCCTGGTCCCGGCGAGGCAGGCGGGTTCCTAACACAGCATGTGGGCCGCCCCGTTTCTCCTAACAGATCCTCCCTTTGGGCCCTGCCTTTCCCTCTCTCCAGTTCCCGTTGTTTTAAGCATGTCTCTTTTTGTTTGGAAGCAGCTTCCTCCTCTTTCCGATCCGACAAGTCGTCCCGGGCCTCCGTCAGGAGTATCCGTGAGTTTCCTCCCTCCGCACCTGCATGATGTGTGACCATCTCTTCCCCCGTCCCTCCTCGCTTTTCCTTCCGTGACGCTGCCGCTTGGAGCCGCTAACGCCTCCGCGCTGAGCCTGGCCAGCAGAACAGCCGAGCTAAGCCTCGAGCTAAGCCCCAAATTAAACCAGCCGCGCTCTAGTGGTCATTTACCCCCCCAAAACTGGGGCCTTTGCTCACCCGGAGGAGCTGTAGCAGCTACCGTCGCGCGGGCATGTCCTGCGTGAGGCCACAGGGATCAGATGCTCTTCCACGAGGTACCGGACATCTCGAGGGTTACCCCCTTCTCGTTACGAGCACCCGGTTTGGATCTGCTCGTGCTGCGCCCCCCCCCGTACCCCACCGCTGAAGGTTGGGGGGAGCGGGTAGAGCCTGGGGCACGCCGAGCGGGTTTTGTGGTCCCAGCTGGGCAGCGAGGAGCCTCCGATGGGTTGTGGGGTGACGGGGAGTTCCGTGGGTCGGTGTTCGTGCTGAGGGGACCCGTTGGGGTCCCGTTGGGGTCCCGAGGCCAGGCTGGGTCTGTGGCTCAGAGCTGTCGTGGTGGGCAAAGCTCGTGGTGGCGCAGCAGCGGGGCAGGAGGACTTGAGCCTGGTGTAGGGGAAGCGCTGCGGTGGTGGGACCAGCCTGGTGTTTTGGGAAGCTGTCTCAAAAACGTGAACCCGCTTGGCTGCCGCTTTTGGTGTTTTCCGACTTCTCATCTAACGCCGGGTCCTTTCTTGCTGTGGGTTTTCGGCAGACCAGATGCGCTGGCTGCCGTTCCCGCCGTTCCCCCTGCCCTGGTTGGAAGAGCTGTGGCGCAGAGGGAAGGGAACGGGCGCCCCGCAGACCCCGCTGGGCTGTGTGAGCTCTCTCCCTTTTCAGGAGGATCCCTACGGCTGCAAAGCCGAGCGCCTGCCTGTCCCAAAACGTTAGTGCCTCGACAGAGCAAGCAGCGCTTTCCCTGCTGCAAAAAAAAAAAAAACAAAACACATTTTGCAGTCAGAAGGTCTGATGGAGCGGAGATGGGGGGAAGAGACTTTGATTTTTCTCCCCATTTTGGGGGGGATCCTCTCATCCAACACCGAGCTGCTGGTTTGCTAATTTAATTTGAAGCCCTCTGTCCAGGGAGGCAGTTGCAATCCTCTCCCTCCCATCGCCCTCCGGCTCGGGGTGACCCCCTCTAAAGGGACCCCCGGGGTCCTTCTCCAGCACGTGCTGATGTCTAACCCCATCGTCGATGAACTGCACGGCAGCTTCTCTCTCATCTCCGGAGAAATAATGTGGCTTCTCACCACCTGGTTTCCAGTGGGAGGGTCTCATTTAGGTCGGAATTTAGCTTAGAGTGGGGGAAGCGCAGGCGGGACCAGGCAACTGGGGGTGCTGGAGGTGGGAGTCTGCTTTGGGAGAAGCTCGTGGAGGACGTGGTCGCGGCAAGATGGCAGAGGAACGAGTGAGCTAAAAGCCGGTGAGGAGTTTAAACGGAATTAACGCTTTTCCCATCGTGGGGGCAAAGTGAAGGGCCAGTTCATCCCAGGCAGAGCTGGTTTGTCAAACCAGTTGCGCAAACCCCGGCTCTGGCAGAGCCCGTGATCCCGCGTGGCGTCCGGATCTGGCGTGCGCCAGCGGCAGGGATCCCCGGCATCGGCAGAGCCGGGCGCTTGAGGACGGGGGTGTTGAGGGGGTCCGGCTCACCTCTCTTTTCCCCCCCGTGTCCCGTCTCTCCCCGCAGCCCCCCTGGACCAGCCCTGCTGCAAGGCGCTCTACGACTTCGAACCTGAAAACGATGGCGAGTTGGGCTTCAAGGAAGGCGACATCATCACCCTGACCAACCAGATCGACGAAAACTGGTACGAGGGCATGATCAACGGCCAGTCGGGCTTCTTCCCCCTCAACTACGTGGAAGTGCTGGTTCCGCTACCTCAGTGAAACGGCATCGCTCCCGTCCCCCCCAACTCCGCTCCCGCGGGGCCGAGCCTCCATTCCACCTCCCTCCTGACACCGGCCCTCTCCGGCAGGCGGCGGGGCCGCGTTAGCTCTGCGTCACCTCGGGGCGAGAT
>RSEF01000028.1:1145545-1190727 GCA_003993805.1 Himantopus leucocephalus
CCATGGCAGGGGGTTGGAACTAGATGATCTTTAACGTCCCTTCCAACTCTAGCCATTCTATGAATTGCGCAGTATCCCTGCTGTGACATTGCAATGGTGTGTGATTTGAGCAGTGATTTTCCTGAGCTGCGCAGGAGATTACCTGTGTGTCTTGTCCTCTGTTCATTTTTTGCTCTTTCAGGTCCGTAGCTTACAGGATGAATCCGTTTCCATCCATACCACTGCCCTCTGACTACACCTGGAGTTTGTAGAAAATGGACCCACATCAAGTAGTACAGACAAGGCAAAGGAACAAGGAGGCTTCTTTCACTGAGTCTGAAATACATGTTAAACTAGCTCAGGAAACCACGTTGGTTATTGAAGTAGTAACACTGGAAAGGGAAACCTTCCCTCTTTTTTCTCACTTTCTTGCAAGAGTGGATTCAGCCTGAAGGGTTTTCTTGGGTAGTTTCTGTGGACAAACAATCTGCCTTGCACTGGAAAACAGCTTTTTCAGTGCAAAACACTCTGGCTCTTCTTCTGCCTGTGTTTTTCAAAACATGGCTGTTGCTTTGTTCCGTGTGCTCAAAAACTTGAGTCCAGAATTAAGGAGGGAATGCTGGAGTCATTCAGAAGTACAAACATGGGAGTGAGTAATTAGTCAACCTCTGTGTAACTTTTGAGAGGAAAGTTATTCTCATGCCTGAGAAGCAGAGACTAGTGGAAGGAAAGCAGCTGTTGGGAAATTTAAAGCAAGACTAAAGGAATTTAATCTCCCTTTGTTTTTCCCTACAATTAAACGTCCCATGGATGTAGGAGCCATTTTCCAGCATCATGCTGCACAGCCAGAATAAATGGAGTTCACCACTGTGACCTTTCATGGTGACTAAAACTGTCACCAGCAGTAGGAGCATCTACAGCTTGGCCAAGAACCATTCTTGATCTGGAGATATCTGGTAGTGCCTCGGTGTTGCTGATGCCTTTCTGACGGATGTAATGCTGTTGCATTCTCTGAAAATGTGTGACATTTGGATTTGAAGTGTCGGGCTACAGCTACCTTACCTTCAAACGAAGTAACTCCCCATCACATGGCATCGGCAATCGGTGTAATCAGGAATATTCTCTCTGTCATCATTTACATATTTAAGACAGACCTGCCTTTCTCCCCTCCTTGTTTGACTTTGACTCTTGTTTCTGTGGTCTTCTGGGTTTGTAAATAATCTGAGGGATCATTCCGTTTCACACATGTTTAAATTTGGGTGTGGAATGGGCCATTTGCTTTGTCTGTCCCTTGTTTCTTTTTTTCTCAGCCCAAACACAGCAGTGCTAGTTATTTTATGGCGACTCCAGCTCACAGCAGTTCCCACTTGCTCTAATGCGACATTATTGCTTTGGGGAAATAAGCTCATGATTAGTTAGTGACTTGTCATCTTGTCGTACTGACTATTACTCTTCATTTCGGCACCTGATCATTAATACAAGATCTCATCATTCCTGAAGTATTCTTGACATCTTTTCAAGCCAGCCCATGTACTGCTAACAGTTTCAGTCTTTGTTTTCACAATCCTTTGCATGCAGCTCCTTATTGATCCCCATGCGAAGGAGGCGCAATCGATATACAGATTATTGTCTCAAGAAGGAGAGTTCTGCAGATCGCTCAAGACTAGAGGGAGTAAGTGTAGACCTCACCCTTATCCTTTTCATGAAACCGGGGTTGTTTGCTTGGAAGGATTTATCCCAGAGGGTTTTGTACTTGGTCACATTCCAGCAAGGCGCAACAAAGGGGCATTGACACTTTCCCGAGTTACGAAGCTGTTTCTCGGTATGACCATCCTCAAAACGGAGGCTGTCCGAATCCTTTCTGTCCCCTTCTCCTTTCATTATCCCATAAACTCCTCCCTTTTCTTTTAGTGCACACGGTCACTGGGCTCTGCCTGCAGCCAGACAAAGTGGTCTCCAGTGGGGTTGTCTCGCTGCTAATAATCAGATGCTTGGGGATGGTGAATTGCAGCACACAGTGTGCGCTCCAGTTGACTAGAGGCATCCTCTTTTCACCAGTCCTGGTAGAGGAAGGAGCAAGAATTCCACACGTGCTTCACAGATCCTTTCCCTTCCTCCCTCTCGGTCCTTCTCTTGTATGGCAGTATCTTCTGCTGCCTTCCAGGCCAACCATTATCTTAGTGGTAATTATACCTGGAAAATAGCTGTCTCTCTAGTCGTTATGGAATTTGCAATATATGTGTTAACTTGAAGGCACTAACTTGGAACCCACAGTCTGGGGTGGTTTTTTTGGTGCATAGTTTGCTTTGTTGTTAGAGGATGAGTTTCGATATGAAGCGGTACTGTGTTTCCTTAAATAAGTCTTAAGAACCTCGTAGTGAAGCATTGTAGATGTCCTGGCTCGCACTGAGTAAGTGAGGAGTGATGGTGCACAGCTGAGATTATTAATGGCTGAGGATCATAAAAAGATGTCATTGGTGACTGGGGGACTGAGACTATGATTTTCTTCCGCAGTCGGATGCTCTCAGTCACCCAAAGGCATTGGTTAATTACCTGCTTGCTCCCTACCTAGGCTGAACTTGATGAACAGCATTTCCATGTACAGCAGCCCAAGGAGCAGCAGATGTTGTGGGTTGTTTTCCAGGCCTCAGCCCATACTGCTGCCTGAACTTCTGACCGAACACTGCCAGAAAGCAGGTGCCTGTTCTCGGTGTCTACCTGTCTCACCCTTTCCCGCCTCGCCTGTGCCACTTGCAGTCCTACCAGACTCCTTCGCTGCCTGCTCAGCTCTAAATTTCTTTGCTTGCCCCTCTGAGCCTTCTGGATGCAGTGAGGCGTTAGGGAGAAGCCAGCCTATTATGCCCGGCTGCTTCCGATTGCCTCTCCAAAGAGTGGGTCAGTTCATAAAAATGCTGTGTTCAAACAAGCATGGTGTGTGTATTTAGAATAATGGCTTAGTGTAAGACATAAGGATCTGAGGTCTTAAACTGGTGAGAGGATAAATAATTAGTGGAGTGCTGAAGATAAAAAAGATAAAATGGAAACGCGGCCATGTGCAGTTAGAGACTGAGGGGAAGGTGATGAATCTGGAGGAGAGGAGGCCTGGAAGAGCTGCTAAATACACTTGACTGAGCTCTTTTTGCACAGTACAGTTTCTAATGCTACCCTGTGTGGGTTTTGTTAACTTTTGCTTTGAAATTAAGTTAATTGCATTTGCTGGTGGGGTTAAGTGGCTGGAGGCGTGTTACATTTTTAAGAAGAGATGTCTCAGCCCTATTTTTCTCTTTTCTTGAAGGCCTCGGTTGGCAGGCAGAGTCCGAGGGTGGTGCCATACCCAGCCCACAGTCTATGTCCTGGAGAGCCTGGCCTTCAGAGTGCAGCAGGTAGCCGCAGTTTAAGTATGCTTCTGTTTGTTGGTCTGGTTTCCAGAGGAAACAAGGCTCCTGTGATCAGCCTGTCCGTTCCCTTCTCCTTCCAACATCTTCCGAGCCTGTTGGTTGATTCCCATGCCATTTGACAGAGGAGGAACGTCTTAAAGATGCCAAAGCTCCTACAAGTGTCCATTTGCCCGTTCTTGCAATAGAGGTAATTATCCTAAAAATGCCTCGGGCGAAGGAAAGGCTGCAGTGTGCATTCACATGTTATGACATTAGCGAATCCAGTCAGGAGAGACGCACGAATACGCAGAAAACCTTCAGATTCAGCTTTCAGTCAGTTGTGGGACTTGAATGTGCAGAGAACCCAGCTTTGCAATTTAGCGCTCATGGAGTGACTTCTTTCAGTTGCGTTCCCCAGCCCCTCTCGCTCCTCTCTACCTAATCCCTTCCTCTGGCTTATCATGGCTGCACACGCAAGAGGGGGTCGTCCCAAGCTTGCTTTCATCTGAAGATTTGGTCCGGGGTGGTGCTAGTATCCCAACTTCTTCTAATCCCTGCAGTTGTGTCAATGGGCTCAGCTGATCATCGACTGAACCTGGCAGAGATACTTTCACAGAACTATGGTGTACGGGAAGAAAGAGAAGAAGATGAAGATACTCAGGAGAAGCAGAAATCTTTAGAAGAGCTGGAGAAGAGCATCAGTGCCTCTCAGGTAAAGGCAGGAAGGGAAATTAAGTGCTGGATTTTCTTGTTTGCTTTGACAGTACTGGTACCGAAGATCTTTGTGAGAAACTCTGACTTGCGTGCTCAGCTGGCAACGCGCTGTGTCCACCCATCAACGACTTATGTTTGAATTTGGATAGGAAGGAATTGGCTGACAGTAGGTAACAGCAGTAAATTTTGGAGTCTCCCTCTGCCAAGTAGCCACTCTGACGAGGTGGTCTTTGCTCACCTTGCTGAAGAGTCATCAGGTGTTGGGTGTATGTCCATTTTACAGTGGAGGAATCGCAAAGGTGAGATGATGTGGTCCTCTTGTGGGTGGTCCCACGGAGGCCTCAGTGGAACACTGAGTGTGTTCGTGGTGACAGAGACTGTTTCTTCAGGTCAGGCACAAGACTAGTATAGGGTTTTTGCTCCTTCCCTTCCTCGGTATAAATACAGTTCTGCCTTCTGGCATCTGTTCAGCAGCATGAAATCTAGTATAAAAAATAAGTATATTTTTAAAATGCCCTTGGCTGTATTGCTTTGGGGTGAAAGTTCCTGAATTCTTCATACCTTTGAGAAGAACAGGTTATGGGGAGTCCAGATAGACTGTGCCTCCTTCACTATGCAGCGTTACCCGAGGCAGTTCAGAGCCCCCAGAAGAGCAGAGCTGCCTTGACTGCGTCTGCATATCTCTGTGTTCACTACAGCTGGTGTTGTACTTGGTGATTGTTCCATTCCTGATGAAGCTTTGTCCTCCTCTCGCTCAGAGCAGTGAAATGCCATTTGAGGAGCTGCTTGCACTTTATGGCTATGAGGCATCTGATCCCATCTCGGAGCAGGACAGCGAGAGCAATGATATTACTCCAACCCTCCCAGACATGACTCTGGATAAGGTAAGAGCATCTGTCTGCTTGAGATGTCTGGTGGCTCTTTTCAGGTGGGGTTTGCCTAATGCCGGGGGAAGGGGTCTGCCTAGTTCTGATGTTCCAGTAAGGAACACCAGGTGTAGAAATGTGAATGCAAAGAGCTTAAAGGAGACCAGAGAAAGGATAACTGTTTTAAAAACAACACTGTAAAAACTCTGTATGGAACTTGGGTTATGAGTCTTTGCACATAGATGTGGATCTGTGGAGAGTCAGGGAAGGTTTGTATCTTCCCAGGTGAAGCTATGGCCCCCCCGTTCTAGCTAAAGTCTTTAGAAAGCTTTTTTTTTTCCTTCCAGGATCTTTTGAGATATTTGCTGAGTGGGGCTCTACAGAAGGGGCCACTTGCTCGTCTTCTCTAGGGCTTCCATAGGAGCCACTCTTGACGCTTGTGGAAGTGCTTCTAGGGAAGATAATCTAGGGGTGGTGGGGAGCGTGAGAGGGAATCTCTTTGGAGAAGCTATGGGAGGGTGAGATCTGTGGATGTGGCTGCCTTTGGCCAGAAATGCTTTACTGTAGGCCTCACCCCACCTCGTGTAATTTTTTTATAATTTAAAAATATTTTTCACTTTCTTGTTGTTGTTAAAAGGAACAAATAGCGAAGGATTTGCTTTCAGGGGAAGAAGAGGAGGAGACACAGTCTTCAGCTGATGATCTGACTCCATCCGTCACATCCCATGATGCATCAGACCTATTCCCAAACCAGCCTGGCTGTATGTGTTGCTAATTTCTAAGTAATCAGTTTTTTACTGTGCAGGGTAGGGCAAGAATATTTTCCTTTATTTTGTCATTTAGTTTCCTGACATCAGTTTTTCCACTTGCATTCTGGGGACTGCAAATTGCCCGTGGTTGCCAGTGGTGTTACCAATGGTGTTACCAACCATTGGTTAGGACATGATAGAGCATAGATGAGCAGTGGGATGAGGAAAGAATTGTCTTTAGCTGTAACTCATAACATTGAGAAAGTGAGAATTGCTTTGCTACCGGCTGTAACTGCAGTCTGAAAGATCAGTACCTGATCTGGCATCTCTAGAAGTGAATAAATTCAGTAGTACTAGTGGTGTGAGATATAGTGGCAGTTGTTAAATATTGGAATACATGGGAAGCCAAAGTGCGTGAGAGATGCAGCATGAAGTGATCTTACTCCTTCCGCTAGCCTGCAAAACAAAGGAGTGTGAGCTCCCCAGGTTGGTCAGGACCACCCATGTGGCAAGTGTACAAATTCTTTTATTTGAAAGGAGAAAAATAAAATACGGGTAAGCTGTTACCGAGGACCATGCTGAAAGTAACTTTAGGACAGAAAATGAAGGGAAGGAGAGGAACATAGAGCAGTAGAAAAAAAAATAGTTTGTAACTACAGATTTTTTCCTTTCCTACAAAGCAAACAACTTCCTTGCTGATGAAGACAAAGAACCCTGCTCATCTCCATGTGCTTCCTCCATGGCTGAGGATTCAGAGGAGGATTCCATCCCATCCAACGAGTGTAAGAAGGTAAACAATCTGAGTGCATTGGGAAGGGGAGCTACTACAACGTGCCTGAGTCTGAGGAAAGCATGGCACCAAAGCGCTGTGATATTTCCCCAAGAAATTTTCTTTCTTTTATTTTCTTTTGCTCAGCGCCTTGCGTTCTGTGGTAAGGTGGTAGAAATGGGTTACAAGAGGGTTTTTTTAATAGGATCTTGAAATCTGTATCTGAAATTATCTTCTGCTTCAGATATAGAAAATGCTGTTGTGCCCTGGTAAATTTAAACTGCAGCCTGTAGCCCTATAAAGGTGAAATGCTGTGTGATATTCCCAGCAGGATTTACTGAGAAGAAACCGTCACACAAAAGAGAGGAGTAGACTTCCAAATTCATCCTGTTTGTGAAAGTTGCAGGAGAGCTGCTGCTTTTTTTTTTATCTCTGGCCTTAGCTGTTTGCTGTATTTCTTTAACATTAGAACTATGTAAATGCCAAAGGTCCCCAAAGTATCATCTGGCTGGTAGTAACTCTTTTTAGTTACCCTATAAAATAGTCAGGGTTCCCTAGAAGTAGTAGTGACAGTGGGGACTACCAATACATAAATCGGCCTCGTGGTGTCATAGTCCCTAAATCATGAATTACACCTTAGTGCCTACGTGGAGTGTTTTTCATTTCATTTTACCCACTTGTCTGTGGTGATATTTCAGGAGATCATGGTTGGACCTCAGTACCAAGCCACTGTTCCCATCCTCCACTTAAGCAGGCATGGTGAAAAAGGTAAGGCAACCTACTTTATGTATCGTGTTTGGATGTAGGGCTACTGGCCTGGGCATCTGATGGGGCCCTGGTTCACCAGTTCTGCTCTATATCTCTAGGCTTGGCACCTCCCAGTATTGACACCAAAATTTAGAGCTACACCTGAGCTAGCTATAAACTATCCTGTTTGAATAGGGCTAGTAATACAGCTACAGAAGATAAGCAGCTCAGAGAAAACTGGTTTGTGACACGTTTGGAGGAGGGGGTCTCAGCTGTAGCCAAAGAGAAGGAATACCCATATGGAGACAGTCTAATTTATTTTTCTCTGTCTTCCTTAAGTAGCCAGGATTGTTTTCATTCAGTACTTCCTGGAGCTGATCAGTTTCCAGTTTAGTAGGATGTCTGCAGAGTAGATGGAGGTGCCTTGATTTGCAGATTGTGTCTATTAACTAGTGCAATACTAGCACCGCTTGTTGAGTTTCTGAAGAAGATAGCTAACCGAAAGCCAACTCTTTAGAAATTACTTGCTTCCTCCCTAGTTGTTTTATCCTGGCAGTCTCTGAGCTAATTAGTTAAAGGAGACAAATTTTATCAGTTTTGCAGGTACTTTTTTAGGTTTACTCAATACAGTTCTCAGAGCTTTTCACTGTTACTTTATAGAATCATAGAATAGTTTGGGTTGGAAGGGACCTTTAAAGGCCATCTAGTCCAACCCCCCTGCCGTGAGCAGGGACATCTTCAACTAGACCAGGGTGCTCAGAGCCCCGTCCAACCTGGCCTGGAATGTTCCCCGGGATGGGGCATCTCCCACCTCTCTGGGCAACCTGAGCCAGTGTCTCACCACCCTCAGTGTAAAAAAAATTTCTTCCTTATATCTAGTCTACCTCCCCTCTTCTGCTTTAAAGCCATCACCCCTTGTCCTATCGTGACAGGCCCAACTAAAAAGTGTGTCCCCATCTTTCCCGTAGGTCCCCCTTAAGTACTGAAAGACCGCAATAAGGTCTCCCTGGAGGCTTCTCTTCTCCAGGCTGAACACCCCCAACTCTCCCAGCCTGTCCTCCCAGCAGAGGGGCTCCAGTCCTCGCAGCATCTCCGGGGCCTCCTCTGGCCCCGCTCCGACAGGTCCACATCTCTTCTGTGCTGAGGCCCCTGAGCTGGAGGCAGCACTGCCAGGGGGTCTCACCAGAGTGGAGCAGAGGGGCAGAGTCTCCTCCCTTGATCAGTGCTCTCAGCCTTCTATCTTGAAGACCACAGATTTAGTGAGCGTTTTCCATAACCTGTATGGTTGCATCAGTGTGAAACAAAAGGAAACTGAGTGGAGATCCCGATGAGGGTCTTTTGTGCCCTGTCTGTAGTGCCTCTGACCTGATTTTAGTGATTCTACAGGGCTGAAGAATCAGTTGCTTTGTAGAAATGAGTTAAGTACAGAAGGTGCTAATGAAACAAAATTATAATAATATGAATAGAAAAATCTCAAATTTCCGATTTTTTTCATTGCAGAGTCTTTCTTCTTGCTTTCCTCTGTGCTGCTATTTTACTTAAACATCTCTCTGCATTGTTGTGTGCTGTGTTCTTATGGGCTAAGAGCTTTGAAAGCCAAAAGGGGCAAGAATCACTTAGTGATGCAGTGTGCTCCCGCTATTCTGTGTGAGTGGAGCAGCTCATGGAGGAGCATTACAAGCTATCGCAGGGGAGGGACAGCCTTGCAGCTGCTTAGGTTTGTGTCTGGGACAGGGAGAGGGTCTTGAGACTCGGCCAGGGTTGTAGCTCACAGCTGCCTTTGCCTCCCACTCCTTTTGTTTACTGTGTGCTGGAAAAGACACCTTAGAACCTAGGGAGGTTTAGTTGCCAGGATTAATGAATTGAAGCAACAATCTTTGAGAACATGATAACAAAAACCTTGTCAACCAACCCTTCTGAAGAAGTGGAAGCAAGTTGAGCCTGTGCTTGGGGCTCTAAAAGAGGTATAAAGAGTATTAAGCTTATCTGCCTCCAGAATCGGGAGGGAAAATGCAGTACCTTCACAGAGGTGGTTTCTTCTGTAGCGCGAGGTTGGATTACCAAGCAAAGATTTCCTCCCTCCTGTCTCTCCCATGCAGACCATTTCTCAAAAGCAGCAGAATTCTTTGATTAGCTTATTTCAGTGCTTTTTCTGTTAGCCTATGAGAATGAAGATCAGCTGCTTTGGGACCCAAACATACTCCCTGAGAGAGAGGTTGAAGAGTTCCTGTACCGTGCAGTGAAGCGGCGCTGGGAGGAGCTGTCTAGCAGCAGCCTGCCAGAAGGAGAGATGGTGAAGGACAATGAACAGGTAAATGTGGGGGCTTCTTGCAGCCCACAGATACTCTAATGGTGCTGGCATAGTAGTGCAACGTTTCCTACAGAGATTCTGACTGAGAGACCCGCTTAAAAGGGAATGAGACCTAACTCCTGTGGTCTCTCTCCCTGCTTCCTGGGTAAGTGAGGGTGTGCTGCTCAGCTGCAGTCTCAGGAGGGTGTTCAGCCTTCTGTTGGAAGACTGGAAAAGCCGTAGTGGATTGGACCGCAGGCCTGTCTAGCTTAGTACTTTTCTTCCAACGCAGTAACATGTTTGCAGAAAGTGTATAACAAGACTGGGCAAGTAGAGAACGGGTCCTGTTCTTGACTGTATTCTCCCAGTATGCCAAACTGTCTGAGCCAGAGCTTGCAGCAGGAACATCCTTTTGGGTCTGTCCTCTATAGCATTGTCTAATTTTTCTTTGAAACCAGCAGAAGATCAAACATTTGGCTAAGAAGCTTCAGAGCAGTTCTGTTTCCTCTAAGCTAGCCAGGTTAGATTCTCACAGTAAACCTGCAGGAACACAGAGGCACATCTGTAATCTGCAGAGCTGCTGGTAGAACTGCATCTTTTCAGTCCCGTGGTTTGTTACCCAGTGCCTTGAAAAGTGGAATAATCAATGCTGATGGCCAGGCTGGGGTTAATGGCAAAGTAGCTCCTGGGAAAAATAAGTTTTACGAGACGAACGTGAGTCATGAGCAAATCGGTTTGTGGTGTGTTGCTCAGGTACGTGCTGTCAGTAATTTTCTTCTGTTTCCTAGGCTTTGTATGAACTGGTTAAATGCAACTTCAATGCAGAAGAGGCACTGCGGAGATTACGGTTCAATGTGAAGGTTATCAGAGGTGAGGACCCCCCATGTTTGGGTTTTACCCCAGACATCAAGGCACATGTAACACTTTCTAGATTCTGTACATCTCCAATTCCTCTTTCTTCCTGCTATAGATGAGCTTTGTGCCTGGAGTGAGGAAGAATGTAGAAATTTTGAACATGGCTTCAGGGTCCATGGGAAAAACTTTCATCTTATCCAAGCAAACAAGGTAAGGACACTCACCCCTGCATCCCGCTAAGACAAAGGGAAGGAGGCATGTGCATTTGCACCAGAGGTCCGTTTTGAGCCTCGGCTAATGCAGGAAGTTCAGGACTGCTGAGTTCCGATCCCAGGCTTTGTGTTGACTCATGCTAGCAGGTGATGGGCTGTTCACTGCCCTGCTCTGCCTTATTTTCCAGGTGGGAGAAGTCACAAACAACACTGACCTGCATGAGTGATGTCAGTTAATTACTGATTAGCCCTTTCTGGAGTCTCAAAAGTTCTTTCCAAACTCTCAGCCCTTGCAGTACTTCTGTGAATGAGTGAGTTGAGCATGTGGATGTTTTGTAAAGTCCCCTGGGGTCCTCTAGAATGAAAGGTGCTGTTGTAGGGAGAGCTGGGCCCCAGGACATACGCTGCTGTGCTGGGAGTTGGCAGAACCAGAGAGTCCAGTTCTACCGCTGATTAATTGTGGGCATGTTGATGCTGGCCAGTGAAAATGGATGCAGGTTTGCTCTCTTGATGTTAAGTGTGCTACTGGAAGCGCAGGAAAGTCCTGCACGAATGTACCATGTGTGAACCCACACTGGGGTCTGCAAGAACAATTGTGCACTGTGGGGAGTTGTTTCTCTGGCCAATAACCACCTTGGAAATCTCAGTATGTGCTTCTGTTCTGCAGCATAGATGTGTCCATAGCAATATAAATTACTGTAATGCACTTCATTTTCTTTGTTGATTAAATGGGAGAATAGTTGCTCCGTAAGATACATCTTGATGCATGTCTTTCTGACTATGATATTTCTCCTCAGGTCCGCACCCGGTCAGTGGGCGAGTGTGTGGAGTATTACTACATGTGGAAAAAATCGGAGCGCTATGACTACTTCACTCAGCAGACTCGTTTAGGAAGGAAGAAGTACGTCCTCCACCCTGGAGCCACGTGCGTGGAATATTCTCACACTAAAATTAGTAATATTAACCTCCCAGTGAAGATTCCTGCTGCAAAGCACCTGCACTTAAAAGACTGCACTTTCTGCTCTAGGTTTCTTGGGTGGGAGCATGGAGGGATGCAGTGGATATTCTCAGAACATAAACACTGTTAGTGTGGGGGGAGGGAAGATAAAGCACTTAGTTGCTTGGATGTGGCCTTTCTTGTGTCAGAAAATACTGTTTTGTTTCAGACAAATGCAGCCACAAAAATTAAGGCTAGGGTCAGGGATTCAGAGGTGATCTCAGGAAATAACTCAATTCAGTGAGGTTTTGGGAAGGGAGCATTTTAAGTTAAAAAATGCACTATTTCTGGTGGTTTGGAACCTGAATTAATTTCTTTCCGTGCTGCCACCCTTCGAGGCAAATTCTTCACTTTGAAATGTATGCTAATTACAGAAAATACTTTTCAAAAAGGTTGAAACTGAAATATTTTAAAAGGTCAAAATGAAATATTTAAGTTGAATCAATTAAAAACATTAGATGAAGTATTAGATTTTTTCTTTAATTATTATTATTCTGATGCAAGACAGGAAAATACCTGAAATCTCATATCCCCCATCGTGGGAAAATATTTTCTCATCACTTGCTCTTTGCTGGCACACTAATGTTGTCACAACCCACTTCAGTCATTCTGTGAAGCTGGCTGTTCCCTGGGGAGAGCATTTGACCATTTATTTCATTGTGGAAGGGGCTGAGGCTCAGGGAGAGCTGGGGGGCAGAGCTCTTTGTTTTGGAAAGATACAGAGCCCGTTCCAGTTCACCACGGGCTGGTCTTAGCCACGCTGAGTTAACCGTGATTGCTTCAGTGCAGAGTCTGAACTGGGCTCTGCAGACCAAGAAGGGATGGACATTCATTCTAGTGAGGTCTCCACAGTCCTGTTGCTTTATTTATTAATGGGTTTTAATCCGTCACCGTTTCCCTGCCTGCATCTCTCTGCTTAACAGGTGGTGGCAGTGCTATCTGTCTTTCCCCACAGGGATTACACTGACAATGACTTGGATGGGGGTGAAGTAGAAAACACCAGTCGTTCTCGGAGCTCCCCGCCAATTCCCTCTGCAACTAGCTGCCTGGATTCTCACTTTGGTCAAGATCAGCTAGCAATAGAGAGCACAGGTAACTTCCTTTTCTTCTGTCTGCCATGGGGATGACTCGTCTCCCTCACTCTGCAGCACAGACCCTCCTTTGCCTTTCTCCTGTTGCCATTATCCAGCTGTTCTTCTCCCCACACCTTGCCTGTGTGCTTACTTTGCCCTGGGCAGATTTTGGTGTGAGCAAAGGAGACTTGTCTGCCTCTATGTTGATGAGCAGTGACTTAAAAAGAGTTGTTCCTGCTTTGGGCTTGGAGGGGTGGCCTAAGTCATTCGCAAACCTAAAGGATTTGCAGTAACTTTGGGCACCTGAGTTAGGTGCTTCCAGTGCACTAACACACAGACGCAGGAGACACGAGCAGCTCCTCCGGAGGCTGATTTAAGGCACCAGAAGTCAGGCTGTACCTGCAAACTGCTTCCAGAGTGAGCTGGCTGTGAGAAGACTCACAGGGAGCCTGAAAGGGGTTCATTCCCTCACCATCCTACTGCAGACGAGGGATTTGTGTAGGCACCTGCCAGGGGCTGTTGGCACGAGGGGATATGACTTTGGATTTGGCTTATCTTGGAGTGTCTCTGTGAGATTTCCTTTAATTTCCATAGAAACACTGATGGCCTCCCATCTGCTGTCTGTATCTTGCCTTTCTTTGGTACATGCTGGCAGGGATCTCGGTTGCTATAATAAAGAAACATTTGTGCCATCAAACAAATACTGTTGTGATTAGGTGGGATTGAACTGGGCTTTTCTGTGTTATGGACTCACTCTAGCTTTCTTACACTTGCTGTCCCCCACCCTTTCTTCCTCCCTGTCTGTCCATCTCCCACGTTTCCCTCCTTTGTGGTATGCAGAGCCCCTGAGCGTGGAGAGCACAGCCTGCAGCCTGGGCAGCATGAGCGAATCGGGGCAGGGCTACGAGTGCAGTACTCCTTCGGAGACGAATTGTTCCTTCGACCCCACGGAGGAGACGTCCTCAGGCACCATCTCAGCTTCCTGCACACGACATACTGTCAGCCCCTCAGAATCGGGGCTCTATGCTTTGCCGCCGGCAGGACCAGGACTAGCAGAGAAGCAGGAGATGTTGCAGAGCTCTGGTGAGACGATAACCATGGACTTCACTCTCCCTGCAGACATTAATGAGGGTTTGCCTTTAATTGCTGGCGCTGTGGATTTGGACAGAGACCCAGAGGCAGTGGTGGCCCCTGCGCAAGTGTCCTTATCGGTCACAGATTTTGGCCTCATTGGCATCGGAGATGTAAATAGTTTTCTGACTGCTCATCAGGCTTGCCCAGCACCTGTGGCTCGGTCAGAGCCTTTGTCACAGTGAGAGTCTCCAGTCACAAACTTGTCACAGACCCAGCAAGGACTTTGACCTGACTGAGTGAAATCCTGGAACTTCCACTGTTCAACAAGGACAGTTTGGAGCTGTTGGTCAGAATCCGTCTTTCCATCCTCCTTGATCCAAGGCTACAGTGAAACTAAACACCTTTCTGCTCCAGTGTGTTCTGACACAATCACGCAAAGCTGGTGGCTGGCTTTAGTGAGGGGGGAGGTACGTCACCCCTGTTTCGTTGACCATGTGTCACCCTGGGTAATGCCAGGCTGTTGGGAGAGTCCCTGCCCTCGGGAGAGGGGCCATGTCCCTTGGCCCCAGTGGGATGGTCTGAGTGCAGAGATGCTTTGAGATCAGGGATGTACCACCGGCACCACAGGGGCTGGGACAGAGGAAACAGTCTGAGGTCCGAGAGCTTAGGAAATCTGCAGGGAGCACAGCCGGGCTGCAGGGCCATTTGCCTGCAGCGATGGGCATGGGGATGCCAAAGGCAGATGAGGAGTCCTGGCCCTTCACCCGCAGGTAGTGTGTTGCAATAGAAGTCATTCTCCCTGTTCCTCTCCTGTCAGCTATCCTGCGCTGCGTAGCTGTGGGTTGTGACAGGCACGCACACTGCTGTTCGCAAACCTCGCAGCCATGTGTGACTTTGTGCCCACTCAACCACCAGCTGCAGGTGCCTGGTCCGGCCCTTTGGCAGAAGCGTCAGGCCTTGGTGAGGGATACCGCGTGGTGCAGTAGCACTGTGCGCACTTAAGTCCTTCTCACCTTCCCTTGCAGTGCTGGGCAGTGCAGAAGTTGTACTGGGAGTAAAGGGAGTTTCCAGACCCACAAAGCGACGTTGGCCCTCGGTGCAGTGCTGCCGCTTCTGTTACTGCCAGTGAATGACTTGATCTGTGCTGACTGCTGCAGTACAAGAGGGTAAAATGCAGATGAAAACATCTGTAGCTTCCCAGCTCATTCAAGTAGTTGTCAGCTGTGGGAGGAGGAGGTTGCTCAGCTCCCAGGGCACCAAGTCTAGGACACCAGTGCAGCAGAGTCCCAGGCAGGACAGCACACCAGTCCCTGGGCATCCCTGCCCTGTCCTGCGTCACAAAAAAGCTCTCTGTTTTCTGAGAGGAAAGTATGTCTTTACTGCCATTAGCAATGTTTCAAGGAAGTGACAATGGTGGCTCCGCATGGCAGCGAGGTGGCCGGCTGCTGTGCAGAGGGCCACAGTGGCATGTTTGTGGGTGTGCTGGAGTCCGGAGCTGCTTCGCTTCCCGGGTGTGTTCCAGGTCTGGGGTTTGCCACTGGCCTAAATCCACATGTTCGCACTTTCCATGCAGGGAATGCTGTCTGCTGACTTGCTGGGCAAGGCTCTGGTGCAGATGTTCCTTCCTCCAGCCATTTTCTGCATTTGGGAAGGGGTCTGGGTTGAGGTTTTTTGCTTGTTTTGGTAGAGGCCTTCGGGCGGTGATCCTGCAGTTGGCTCTGCTGCCAGTGGATTTGGAAGGCGACTAAAACCATTAGCCCGGGTCCTCCTTTTACCCGGCCCTGTGAAGTTGCACTCAGCCCTGCAGCAGGAGCACGGAGACAGCATCGGGCAGCTTCACGGGAAGAGCAGCTCTCTCATCTTCCAAGCCCCAGACCCATTTTGCGTGCACTAGCAGGGTTTGCTTTGGTCCCCGGCCAGCTCTGCTGAGAGGTGCTGAGCTCCAGACACGCACAGCTGCCTTGACCGGGCATCGCTTTGTCACCCGGGCGTAACCGGAGGTCTCCCCTCCAGCTGCTCCCAGCTGCTGGAAGCTGAAAGCAAATACGAGTGCCCGCTCCATAGTGGAACTGCCCAGGCTGTGATTCCCCTTTTCTGGGGGAGAGAGGAAGCTCCTTGGCTGAAAGGAGAAGAGGAGGCAGGGTGAGAGCACGGGCAGCCCTCCCAGGGAGGGCCAGGCCTTGGCATCTCCTCTCCATCAGCCAAGAACATTCTTAGTTTTCCTGAAACCATTTTTTCTTTGGTTTGTTTCAAGCCCTAGTGAAAGAAGAGGGGAGGCTGGGGGAGGCAGAAATGTCTCTTATTTATGTTCTTCAGTGTTGTTTACAGATTCGCGTGGGGTCTTTCAACATGAGTGCGGCGCTTTTTCCACATAACTTTAAGGGAAAGGGGTGGAAAGGGCTGGGACAGGGAGGGGGCGTCACTTGGGGGAGGAGGTTTGGGTTTGGTTTTTTGTTGGGGTTTTCTTTTTCCTTCTTACAAAGCACATTCACTTTGAGCCGCTCCCAATGCTGGACTCTTTCCCCCCTTCTCCCCCCCCCCAAGCCCTACACTGTGAAGTGATACTGCCTTGAAGACCCCTCGACATTATTTATTTAATTAAAAACCTAATTTGAAAGTGAGACGGAAGCCTGTCATGGTTTTGGAGGCTAAGATGCCACCGTCCTGTGCATCATGATGGTGAGAAAAGCAGTCCTTGCCTCTTCTGTCTGATCCTCTCCCACCCTGGGTGAGCGCTCCATGGGCAGGGGCGGGATGCCCAGCGCAGCGCTCGGGAATCTGGTGGCTGTGGATGTGCACGGTCCCTGAGAGAGAGGATGTCCAGGACAGGGTGTGTGGCTGAACGCTGATCTTGGGTCTGTCCTCGGGCGGGTGGCAGGCCAGGTAATGACCCTGGAGCCCTGCAGGATCCTGTCCTCCCATCTCGGGTGCTACGATTGCCCCAAGGTCCTGGTGCAGAAGCTGAACTCGACCTGCTTCTGCTTGGTGAGGAGCATCTTCATCCCAGGATCAGTGAAGAGCTTGTGCCTCCAGTCTGCTGCGCGGGCGTTCCCCGCAGCCGGAGCGTGCGTGAGCTGCCCCGCTGGCTGCGGCTCCTGTCCTGGGGGGGCTGGGGCTGGGTCTCAGGGTCCCTCCTTTCCCTGTTTCTGGCTCTGCCTGCCTTCCCGTGCCTTGTACCAGGGATGCCATCACAACCTGGGAGGAGGCCTGGCTTCCCTGGCTGCATTTACCCTCCCAGGGCTGTCTGTGGAGGGGAGGGAGGTGTTCATCGCTCTTATGGGTGCCCCGAGTCCTCTGAAACCCTGGCAGCCTTCGGAGAGCCCATGGCGGTGGGAGGCGGGGGTCCATCCATGTCTCACTGGCTTCAGCCAGAAATAACATCCTGAAGGCGAGAGAAACGTTCCTGCTGCAACTGCGTTGTACGTTTCCGCAAGAAGGCTCGTTCCTCACCACAAAGCCCCTCTGTTTTGTTAGAAACCCCTTAAATTCTGTTCCCCAGCTCTTGCCTTCTGTCCCAGGGCCTTTGGGCGGGATGGGGACTTCTGTCTCCCTCACTCGCAGCTGGAAAATCCCACCTGGAAAACCAGCAGGAAAGGGGCAACCCACCCCTCTTTTTGGGAGCTCTCCCTGCTCTGCGTTTCTGGCAGCTCGGCCAGGCAAGGCAAATGCCCCCTCGGCAGAGCGCCGAGCAGCAGCGGGCAGAGTGTCCCGGCTGCCGGCCATGCGGCACGGGTGGGAGCGGGAGTGGCTCTCGGCTGTAATGCGGCACATGCCGGCTGCTGGACCTGGAGCAGGGCTGAGGCTCAGCTCCACCGGTGCCTCAGAAGAGGAGGGTGTGCTCAAAGCCCTCCGGTGGGATCACTGTCCCTCATCTTGGCGCATCCTTTGAAAGGCCTTTTTCGGCCCCGTGTGACCCAAGTGATGTTTCCACGGGTGTAAGATCAGCAGGACCAACACCCCACCGAAGGCTCCTGCGTCCCCAGAGGCTGCGGGGGGGGAAGTTTCCTCTCTGCTTCCAGTGTGCAGGAAGGTGGGCAGCGTCATGGTGGGGCCACACGGGCTCTGCCCACCCCGCGGTCACCTCACGCAGCCCTGGGTGGGTGTGTGGCCGCTGCAGCCACAGTGCTTTGATGGCAGAGGGGACTGCCACACCGCTCCGGGGACCTGCTCCCCCACGGGGGTCCCAGTGCTCAGGGCGCCAGACCTTTCCCCCCTGTTTCGCTGAGCCAAGCTGCTGGCTGCTCCCTCTGCGGCTGCAGTGGCCCAGGGAGGGGGCTCAGCAGCCCCCGCTCCTCCGGCTCGGGCTGGTGGGAGGCCGCCGTCCACCTCCCGTGAGCCTCTGTGCGAGGGGCCGGCAGCAGAGATGTGGGCAAAGCTCTGGCAGTGGGGGGAGAAGGGTGCCAGCCTCCCCCCCGGAGCAGAGCATCAGCATCCCCCCGGGATGGGGTCCCAGCGCTCACCTGAGGCTGGAGGGGCCGGGACCGGGGTCCTGTGGGACTCCACGGAAAGGCCAAGGGAAGTTGGAGGAAACCTAACAAACAGGGCCTAAATGCCGCCAGGCCTCCCCATGACCCCCCCAGCAGCCACGGCCGCGTCGCCGGCCCCACACAGCCCTTTGCTGGCCGGGAGCTCCTGCCGAGCAGGGGGGAGGCTGAGCCCCTCTGCCCAGCGCCGCGCAGGCTGAGGTGAGGGCAGGGGCTGCTCCCCGTCCCTGCGGCATCCCCGAGCGTGGGCCGAGCTGACAGCAGCCGGTCCGGCCGGGCTGGGCCGTTCCTGGGCGGCTCCCGCCGCCCTGGCACCATCCAAGCGCCACGGCACCACGTGGGGCAAAGTCCTGCTCGCGGTGTCTGCTCCGCGGCACAGGCAGGGGAGCCGCTGCCTTATCTCGCTCCCCTCTGCCCTGCTCCAGCATGGAGCCATGCGTCCGCAGCACAGGCCAGCATGACCCCGCCGGGCTCTATCCTGTCCTCGCTGAGCCCCGCGCTGCCATATCTGCACCCCCACGATGGCCCACCAACACCTCCACACCAGCCGCGAGGGTGGCTCAGCACGGCCAAGGGCCGCTGGGGGCTGCGATGAGAAGGGGAGATTTATCAGCAGTGGGATAAGACCTGTCTTAAACCCCACATCCCCTCTCCGACACAGCCTGGGCATCCCACAGGCGCCGGCCAACCTCCCCTCCTGCAGCATCATCCCCTCAGCTCTCCTGCCTTGGGGCTTCTTCCCGCCTGCCGCCAAGATTCGGGGCCTGCAGGCAGCACGTGCGCAGCAAATCCTACCCCGGCAGCCGTACCAGGACCCCACGGCACCGACGGGC
Source organism: Himantopus leucocephalus (assembly GCA_003993805.1). Taxonomy (NCBI): domain Eukaryota; kingdom Metazoa; phylum Chordata; class Aves; order Charadriiformes; family Recurvirostridae; genus Himantopus; species Himantopus leucocephalus. Next base: position 1,164,565 of record RSEF01000028.1, read on the forward strand.
AGAAAGGAGGTTGTACGAGGTCGGATTGGGTCGGGTCAGAGCAGAGGAAAGCCAGCAAGTGGTTCTGCCCCTCTCCTCACACCCCAGGGCAGCCCGAGAGCGTTTCCAGCTCTGCTCCCTTCCCACAACAGCCCTGACATTCTCCACAGGCCACTCACGCTGCACTTAAATAAACCAACCCAGTAGCTATCGTTTGGGTGGTTTCTGTATTATTTATGTTTCCTTCCGCTCCTGACCAAGAGTCGGGCCCGGTGCAAACAGCGGGGCTGCGGCCGTCCCCGCTCCCACCAGGCGCTCACTGCGGGGACCCGCGCTCGAACCTTCGCTGCCGTCCCCGCTCCGGGCGCCACGGGCTCGGCCCGTCCCCAGCGCACCGGGCAGCACCGGGCGCCTGTCCCGCTCCGACAGCGTCTGCGGCACAGCAACGTACCGCCCCGCGTCTCAGCCGTTAAATCACAGCTTAAAACAAACACGCGCCTCGTCCTGTGTTGAGACGCGGCAGCTCTGCTCCCCGCCGCGCCCGAAGCCTCCCGGGGAACCCTCCTCCCCCCATCCTCCCCCCCAGCGACCGCCATCGCGACGGGGCCGTCCCCGTCTCTGCTCCGCAATAGACGGCCGCTGCAGCCAGCGCACTTCTGTGGCCGCGTTCTTCCACTCTCGGATTTTTCTTTCCCCCCCCTTTTTTCCCCTCAGGAAAGCAGCCCGCGGCTGGCGGGACAGGGGCGGCCTCGCTCCCTTCCGTCTCCCCCGTCCCCTCGCCGCAGCCGGGCCGGGGGGGGCCGGGGGGGGCCGGAGCCCAGAGGCTGGAGCGGGGCCCGGGGAAGCGGCGGGGGGCGAGGGGGGGGAGCCGGGCCCGGGCCGGAGGGGGACCCGCCGCCCCCCGGCCCCCGCCCCCGGCCCGGCCCGCGGGCGGGGGCACCGGCTGCCGGAGCCGCCCCGTCCCGCCCCGCCCCGCCCCGTCCCGTCCGCCCGGACTTTACCTCCCGGCCGGGCCCGCGCCGTTCCGGGCCATGTGAGCGCGGGGCCGGGCCGCGGGGCCGCCACCGGCAGCGGGATGGAGCGCAGGAAGGTCTTCGTGGTGCTCGACGTGCTCTGCCTGGCGGTCGGTGAGGGCTCGGTACCGGCGCGGCCGCGGCGCCCCCGCCCCGGGCGGCTCCGGAGCGTCGCCCCGACCCGACGCCCCCCTCGGTGGGGCTGTGGGCGGTACCGGGCTCCGGGGTCCCCGCGCGCCTCTGCCCCGGCCGGCCCGTCGCCGGTGCCGCGGGCCCGGGCGGCACCTGCCCGGTCCCGGGGCTCCGGGCCCACCCGAGGCGCCCACCGGGCTCGCCGGCGCCGCTTCGCCCCGGGGGGGGGGGGGGGGGCCNGGGCGGGCACCGGAGCTGCCGGTCCCCGCCGTGGAGCTGCTGCCCCGACGTGGGGCCGCCCGGGAGGGTCCGCGGCGCCCCGGGGACGTGCCCGGCGCGGGGCTCCGCGGCGCGGCCGAGTGGGGGCCGGGGGGCCCCGCGTCGGGTGGGGCGGGGGCCGGAGCCGGAGCCGGAGCCGGTCCCGGGCCGGGGGGCTGCCGGCGGGGCCCCCCCGCGCCGCTGGGGCGGGAGGGGCCGTTTCCTTCTGCCGCCGGCCGGGCCCCGCCGAGCCCGAGCGGGGCCGGGGGGGCTCCGCAGCCGCGGGCGGTTGGGGTCGGGGAGCCCCTTCCCGTGCCCCGGCACCCCCCCCACCCCGGTGCAGGCAAACGCCCGTTTCTAAAACTGACCCTGAGAAGCACCTAATTAAGACGGACTAAAAATAAAGGCCCAGGTCGTAATTTCAGGCTGAACCTCCCGGGCCGGAGTTGCTTTCTTGGGCTCTAAGCACCGGTGGGGAGAGGCAGGTTCCTGTTTTTGTTTGGGTCGCTTTTCTCTCTCGTGTGCCAGTGCCTTTTATTTTTAGGGGAGCTTTTTCGGAGGATGAAATTATCCCGAAAGGAAATCGGCGTCTAATTTGAGCTGCAAATTAACGTTTGAGGCGCACACCGAGGCGGCTGCAGGCGGGGGCTCCTCTCGGCGGCCGCTGCCTCCGCCCGGGGGGAGCCGGGGGGCGGCGGGGGGGGCCGGGAGCAGCCCGGTGTGCTTGTCGCCATCGTTTCCCCCCCCCCCGTCCCCCGCCTGGTGAGCGCGGGGGGCGGCGGGTCCGGGCGCGGGGAGGGGGCGCGGGAGGAGGGTGCGGGCGGGGACAAAGGTGCGTGTTCCCGGGAGACGGTGGAAGAACGGGAGGCGGAAACCGCCGGGAGAGGCGGAACCGGGAGAGGAGCCGGGGCTTAAGGTGGACCGCGGGCCGAGGGAGGGCCTTTCCCCGGGGCAGCGCATCCCGGCGCCGGCTGCGCCCCGTCCCCCCGGGGCGGCCGCCTCCAGCCCGCGGCTCTGCCCGGGCCTCCCCCGGACCGGCGCCGCCGGAGGAGTTATCCCCCGGGCGGGGGCGGGGGGGGTCCCCTTTCAGCGGGGGGTCTGGCGCTCCCGCTGCACGGGCGGAGACCCCCCGAAAACCCCGTTTGATCTCGGGGACGATCCCGTCCAGGGACGAGCCCTGAGATGCCCGTGGCCAGGGTTGGGGCGCGCTGGGCGGAAAAGCCTCCGCGCCCGCACCGATCCGGCCGGGTGCAGCATCTCTCCGGAGCCGTGCCGGAGCCCAGGCGGAGGAGAGGCTGGCAGGAGCACGGGCTGCGGCAGGGCGAGGGTAGGAAGCCAAGCGCACCGGGGTCTGGCCGTGCCCGGGCTGGATCACCCACCGCCGTCTCTGGGCACTGGCTCTCCCGGAGCTCGATTGAGGCGCTGGGACCATCTGGGGCCTGGGGCCCCTTCCCTGCTGTAAAACAGGTTTGCAAGATGCCTGTGCTCATTAATTCTAATGAGCTCTGTCCTCCTAGGCCGAAAGACCCTGGGCAATGTGAGGACAGGGCATGAGATCAACCCCGGTGTCCTGCGCCGCGGTGGCTGTGCCTGGGGAGGAGTGGGGCAGCCGTGGGGGCTCTGGAGGTGCCCGGTCACGGCCGTCTCGTGTGGTATCTGGGCGCCGCAGGCAGCTGCAAGCTCCGATAGGGCCCTATCAGTGGCAGGGCCGGCGTGCTGGCGGGTGCGAGTCCTCCTGCCCTGGGTGCAGGCGGCTCGGGACTGTGTTCCCAGAGGGGACCCGTCCTCAGCAGAGGAGCAGAGACCCGGGGAGACTGCACGGCGCTGGGTGCCTGCGTGGAGCCTGCAGACCAGTCTCCCCAGTCCTCACCTTCTTTCTGCCTTGCAGCATCTCTGCCCTTTGTTATCCTCACGCTGGTGAACTCCCCCTACAAGCGGGGCTTCTACTGCAACGATGACTCCATCCGCTACCCCTACAAGGCGGACACCATCACCCATGGCCTCATGGCTGGGGTGACCATCACCTGCACCGTCATCATTGTAAGGAAGCACCAACCCCTTCCCTCTGTGCAGGGACATCCTGGCAGGTTGCATGCAGGAGCTGGGTGCCAGCACAGCCCACTGCCCGACCCCCAGCAGGGCAACAGGACCCTCGGGTCAAGTCCTGCTCTGCTGGGGTCAGGAGCTCCCTCTGGGGTGGTGGCACCCACCTCCCATGGGGCTGGTTCCCTGCAGGGACGGGGAGAGGCCCCGGGGGCTCCTGTGGCAGGCGGGTGCCGGGGGCTCCTCTGCCGCAGCCCCAAGATCCGGAGCATCCCGTACCCCGGGTGCTGGGGAGCTGCTCGGTGGCCCCAAGACCCTCACCCCTTGCCCCTTGGTCTCTGCAGATCTCATCGGGGGAGGCGTATCTGGTCTACAAGGAACGCCTCTACTCCAAGTCAGAGTTCAACAACTACCTGGCTGCCCTCTACAAGGTGGTGGGGACCTTCCTCTTCGGGGGGGCCATCAGCCAGTCCCTGACTGACCTGGCCAAATACATGATCGGCCGTCTCCGGCCAAACTTCCTGGCTGTCTGTAATCCCGACTGGTCCAAGGTGAACTGCTCCATCTATGTGCAGCTGGAGAACGTCTGCCAGGGCGACAGCAGGAACGTCACTGAGTCCAGGTGAGCCGTGGGGCCGCAGGACCTCACCCACCAGGCTCCTGTGGTCTGGTGGCAGCCCCGGACGGGTATGGATGCTCTCCTGCTGCAGGGCAGAGCCTGTGGAGTGGGTGGGTGGCTTGCGGGGGGGCAGCTGGGTGCTGGGGGCTCGCTCTCATGGCCTGACCTGTCCCTTTTTCCCTGCAGACTTTCCTTCTATTCTGGACACTCCTCCTTTGGGATGTACTGCATGATGTTCCTGGCGGTAAGTGCCATGCTCCAGGCGCACCGTGCCGCGGGAAGGTGACAAGCCCCCGCAGATCCCGTCCCCCTAGGTGGACCGGTGCCCCGAGCACCCCGTCTTTTGGCCCGTTGGTGCCCCCTGCGCTGGGTGATTGCTCCCCCCTTCCCTGCCCAGCTCTACGTGCAAGCCCGGCTGGTGGGGAAGTGGGCCCGGCTTCTGCGCCCCACCATCCAGTTCTTGCTCATCGCCTTCGCCATCTACGTGGGCTACACCAGAGTGTCGGACTACAAGCACCACTGGAGCGATGTGCTGGCGGGGCTGCTCCAAGGGGCTCTCATTGCCGTCCTCATCGTGAGTGTCACCTACGCAACCTGGTGCTCTGCCGGGTTGCCACTGGCTGCAGCTCAGCTGCTGGAGAGGTCCCCGAACCCTCTTTCTCCTTGGTCTTTTCCAGGTCCGCTACGTCTCTGACTTCTTCAAGCACCGTCCCCCACGACAGTGTGACGAGAAGGACCCGGAGCGCAAGCCCAGCCTGCCGCTCACCATGAGCGACCCTGACCGCAATCACTACAGCTACCGGGGTGCCCCGTGAGCCGCGCACGGCCGCGCGCACCGGACTGCAGACCTGCCCCTCGCCGCACACCGCTCCTGGTGCGGGGGGACAGGGACACTGGCTCTCTATTAACCGTCGGCTCCATGGCTCCCGTGCCTCTCGCTGCCGCAGGTACCTGCAGGGCGGCCCTGCATCCCCACTCCCGGCTCCCCGTGCCTGCGGTGCTGCTGTGCTTGCTGGTGCCCGGCGATCCCGGCGCCCTGCCTGCGGCAAGGGGAGGTTCTCGGTCCCCTGTGCGTCTGAGTCACGCTCCACAGCTGCCGTCCCAGCCCTCTGCACGAAGGAAGGGAGGGGAGGGTGGCACGTGGGGGTGGATTTATCGGGCTGGCAAATCACGCCGAGCAAAGAGCAAACTCCTCAGGAAGTCTGAGGTTGCCTGTGCTGAGTGTGTGTTATCCCTGTCAAATTATCAGGCCTTATGAGTACAAATCCTCACAAGCGCAGGGGGAGGAGGACAGCTGCTGGGCTAGTAATACTTTTTTGGAAAGGATTAAAACAATCCAGAGCTCTTCTCTGTTCCCTGATTACCTTTAAAAGCAGTCCTGGCCGCCAGCAGCTGATGCGGGCGGCGAGTGCGCGGGCAGGCTTCTCTCCGGTGGTGCCTGGTGCGGCAGTGCTGGAAGCGAGGGCTTCTTGTGCCCGCCTGCTTCGCGCCTGGCTTGGGGCGAGGGGGATGCTTTGAGCCTTTGTCTCTCCTGCAGCTTCAGCTGATGCTTTAGGGGGTGCGGGGGGGATAAGGGGAAGGGGAGAAGCTTTCTGTGGTAAAGGAAAATAAATGGGGATGTGGAGCTGGACACAGGACTCCAAACTCCTCGGGAAGGTGGGGAATGGGCCACAGAGCAGTCGCATTGCTGACACGCAGCTGCCTCTGGCGCTGGAGCACTGTGGGCCTCTTCTTAGACTACATGCATTTTCATTATGATGTGTTTTTATAAAAATGTGTTTTTTAAATTAGATCATCCTTAAAGAATGTCTGTGTCAGGCCTGTTCTCTTACTCCATGGATGCTCCCGGCCTTGGAGTAGATGGGCTGAAGTGTTCAGGGTTTCCTCTTCCGAGGGAAAGGGGTCTGAAGCCCTTTGCTAGCAGGGAGGCTCGCTGTGCTGCGGGGGGCTGTCAGGGCTGCTGAGCCCCCTCTCCTGATTGTGCTGAGAAACCTGGGCTCAGCCGGGGCCGATGGGATGGTGAGGGGCCGATGGGAGCAGCATCCTCCCATGGGAGGGAGCCCCGGCAGCGATGGGGGTGGCCAGGCGCCTCTCGCCCACGCTGCCTGTGAAATACCACCTTCGAGAGGGTTGCTCTTTTGCTGGCCGGCCCTTCAAGAGGCGAGGAGACCCGTCCCTTGTGGGTCCCGTCCAGGCACTGCCTTCGCCCTGACCCTGGGAGCCTCCCGTGCTCCCCGGCACCGCGGCTGGCCTCCGCGAGGGGGAAGGGAAGGGCGAAGGCGGGGAGAAGCTCTCGGAAAAAGTGACGTTTTGTGCCTGCAGCTCCCTTGGCTGCTGTAGCAGCCGGAGCCGAGGGAAGGCCGGGTGGCGAGGGAGCCTTGGCACGGCCGGCCCGCATCCCTCCTGCCGTGGGGCCAGGCAGTAGCTCTGGGTGGCGTGCCGGGGGGGGCGTGGGACCCTCTGCCCTGCTGGGGAGTGATGGGGGCACCGGGAGGCGGCACCCTGGCAGTGCTCAGGCTGAGCGGGCTCGAGGGTCAGCCTGGGCTGTGTCTGCTCCACTGCGTCGCCCATGGTGTCAGTACCCCTGGTCGTGGGGTCTGGATCGAGGTGGGGGCATCCTAGCTCTGCCCGTGGTGCTCAGGGCTGCTTGGGTCCTGCCCACGGCTTGCTGGAGACGTGCAGAGCTGCCGACATGGCACAGGGAACCGCAACCCTGGCTGGACCCCCAGAGCCCCAGCCGCTGCTGTAAGCTCCCTCCAGCTCTGCAGGGTACCAACGCCCGGGGACAGGGCCAGGAGCGCCCGGGGTCACCCCAGTCCTTCAGGGGCCATGATGGCCGGTCCTGGGGTCGGCTCTGCCGCCAGAGCCTCTTGCCTGCCCTGGCCCAGTGCAGCCTGGTCTGTCCGGGCCGGGACCAGCAGGCGCCCTGCACACCCCTGCGTTGCTGCGTGGTGTCGATGTGCTTACACAGTGTGGGTTACTCCAGTCTAGACAAGCCCTGACCAAAAATACCTTCCCTGTGCGGAGGGAACTCCCTCGCCACACGCTGCTTTTCTGTTTTCCTTTGAGAGCTTTCCTCCTGCGAGCCCTTCCCTGGTCCCCCAGCAGGGTCCTTCCCCCTGTCCCAGCCCTCCATGCCGATTGCTTAATATCTGATGGTGTAAAACAAAGCCGGTGGGAAGTGCCAGGGCAGGGCGTCTCTGCCGCGGGGTTTGCAAACAAAGGTCTGTAAAGCAGCAGCAGCTCTTGGAGTCGGGGGCAGCGATGCACAGCGCAGGGGCTGGAGCGTGTCTGTCTGGGTTTCCTCTGGCCGGGCTGCGGTGCCCAGCAGCTGCCCCGGTTCCTGGCATTGCCTCGACAGCTCCTCTGTGCAGCCAGGAACGTGCTGCTCCCTTCCCTTGAGATCTGATTTCGCCCCTTGGATGCATCTCTGGAAAAACCAGCCGGGCCACAATGCTGCAGTGTGCGGCTCCGAAGGGCAGGGCAGCCTGGTGTGCGGCGGGGAGCTTGGCTGCTCCTTCGCCAGGCGGACGCGGCTGCCTGCCTGTTCACAGCCATGCCCCCATGCGGGACCGGGGCTGCGACCTGACCAAACTCATGGCATGCCAAGCCCTGAGTCGCCTGCAGTTGGAGGGAGCTCCCGAGCCGTGTGTGGACACGGTGAGGGGCTGTGAGCTGCAGCCGGTCCCTGCCCCCTGTGTGCTCCCCAGCCCTGCAGTGGAAGGATGGGGGATGCTGGCAGGGAGCTGCCTGTGTGCCGGTGCCCCGGCCCCACGGATGCCAGCAGGGCACTGGGAAAGGCAAAGCAGGTCCAGTTTCTGCTGCGAAGTCTGCAATCCCTCCTGCCTTCGCTAGCCCTGGTCATGGCTGAATGCTGTGGCGCGCTGCCAGCGCTGCTCCAGCTCCGGGCCGGACGCTGCTGCCTGCGAGGGGGCTGCCTCGAGTCCCCCAGTCTGAGCACCGTCCGGGCCTGGGCTGGGCTCGCTGCACCGCGGGCATAGCTGGGCCGGTACTGCTCTCGGGAGCTGCGGGTGGGGGAGCAGGGTCTAATGGGGGGGGGGGGGGGGGGGGAAGGGGCCCCCCCNGGGGTAAAGTGCCCCCCACCAGCTTGTGTGCCTCGCTTTCCCCATTCGAGGCTTGAGGTTGTAGGAGCCAGGCCCACGGTCAGGGCTGGCGAGAGCTCTGTGCATCCTGCTTGGTGGATCCCGGGTAGCTCCTCTGGCGTTAGGGTGAGCTGTGGCCCTGGGCACTGTGCTAGCTTGTGACCGGGGTGTCCAAACCCCTTTGCAGTGGGTGACTCAGGAGTTAAGGATCCAGTCCCGGTTGTGCTGGGGCAGATTCAGCCCCAGGCTGAAGCCAAGCGGCGTTGGCCCGTGAGGCACGGCCGGGACCTGCTCTCTGAGAGCCGTCCTGTTCCCCAGCGTCAGCAGCTCCACGCACCAAGTGCTCAGCCAAAATGCCTCCTTTCCAAAATAAGCCGTTTCTGGCAGCACTCAGCCAGGCTCTGGCTTCCAGCCGGGCTCCGGAGGGGGCCCTCCTGGGCTGCCTCCCCCAGCCTGTGCCTCCTGCCTTGCCACGCAGCATCCTCCCCCCCCGCCTCTCCCTGGCACCTGGGGTGACTCCTGCCGACTCGCAGTGCAAACGGACTTCATCTGGGTTCGTTGGCCCTGGCCCCATCCCCAGGTTTCTTCCTGCTCTTGGCTGCTTTCCCCAGCTGACTGGGGCAAGAGGCAGGCAGAGGGGCTGAGCTTCCCGGTGCCCGCAGCGCGCTTCCAGGAGCGGGCAGAGGCCTTGCCAGGAAGGATGTTACTCATCCCCTAAACATCCCCTTGCCTGGCCGGCAGCCACAGGAGGAGGGTGCCACCAGATGAGCCTGTGGCTGGGGGTGCGAGGCGGCCCCCGCTCAGGGATGCGCTGGGAGGGGGACCGAGGCCGGCGTGGGGCGCAGGTCGCACCTTCCCGCGGGGATGTTGGCAGCTGCCCGCCCGAGCGCGGTCCGCGAGGGAGCGGCACGAGGGAGGCTGCCACGCGAGCGGCACGAGGGAGGCTGCCACGTCGCAACGCGCGCATCGCATGGACCTCCTCTTCTCGGCGCGGCGAGAGCAAAGCTGGGGGCGCCGGGCCGGGCCCCCCCGGGCCGTGGCCCCTGGAGGTGGCGGTGCGGCCCGCGGGGGCCCAGGGCGGCTGCGAGAGCGGGGCCGGTGCCCGGACTGGGCTCCCCGGGCGGCCCGTGCCCCCGGCATCGCCGCTCGCCCCCCCGGGGGAGCCGTGGGGGGGAGCGGGCACCGTCCCGCGCTCCGCCGGGCAGCGGCCGCCCCGTCCCGCCCCGCGCCCGGGCGCTGGGTCCGCCGCCAGCCGGGGCTCGGCGGGGAGGCGGCGGCAGAGGGCAGCAAGAGCCCGGCGGAGCCGCGGAGCGCGGCCGCGACGCGCGGGGCCGCCCCGGCAACGCCGCCCCCGGTGCCCGCGGAGGCCGCTCCTCGCCCGGGCGCTCCGCCGGCGCGGGGCTGGGGGGGCCCGGGGCTGTCGGGCCTCTGGGGGGGGGGGGGGGNCCCCGGCCCCGACAGCCCCGCAGGACCGCCGCCCCCGTGTCCCCCGCGCCCTCCCCGTCCCGCCGGGCCGTGCCCGGAGCGCGGGTGCTCCCTCCAGCCTCCCCCTCCCCCTCCCCGTCCCCGTCCCCTTCTCTCTTCTCGTCCCACCAGTGCCACCTCCCCCCGCACCCTTTCAACGACGACTCCTCCGAAACGTGCCTGGTGCCACAAAGACTCCTTTGATCTCTCTGCGTAAGGGAAGGATGGGCCGAGGGAAGAAATTAAATAGCAAAAGAAGGAGGAAACGAGGAGGGGAAAGCCGTCCCACGGGAGGCTGGGAAGTGGTGCCTCTTTCTCATTAGAGCAGCCGGGCAAGAGCCTGTCCCAAGCCGCTGCCCCGTCCCGCTGGAGCGTGCGGGGTCATCCTGCCTCTGGCGCTGGCACAGGGGTCGGAGCTGGCTGGGGATGCCCCTCCGCAGAGCAAGCGGCCGGGGCGGCAGGCACCGCCGGGAGCCCTCCGCGACACGTAACCCCAGCCCCGCTAGAGCCACTCTGGCATGGAGGAGCTGGCAGCCAAGCCTGGAGAAGCAGCCAGAGGGTACAAGCAGCAGTTTGTTTTCGGCCGCTTGCCAGGAGCCGCACAGAGATGCGGCGCTGCCAGGGACGTGCTCTCCGGAAGCGGCTGCCGAGCGCCAGCCCTGCCGCGGGATGGCTGGCCTTTCCCCACCGGCCCTGGCTCCTGCTCAGGGGAAGGCCTGACCCGTGCGGCGGTGGATGGGGTGGGTGTTCCCTGGGGTCTTTTCCTTTCCTGCTCCTGCCATGACGTTCCCACCAAACCGGAGCTGCCCTGCGAGGCCACCGGGAGCAGGGTGCCTGCAGGTGCCAGGGGCTGCAGGTCCCTCTCCTCCATGGCAGGGGTCACCCCGCTGCCAGCCTGTCTCTGCCTCTCGCAGCTGCTGCGCACAGGCTGGCCGCTGGACAAGAAATGACCCACTCCAGCGTCTTGGACAAATGCTCTGCTCCTGCCCCAGCATCTTCCTACCCCCATCTCCCCCTCCAATGCTCTGCCCTGTCCCTCTGTCACCCCACCCTGCTCGACCTCAGCTGCCCGAGGCAGCCGGACCCCGTGCATTGCGGGCCGTGGGAGGAGGGTGGTCCCTGCCCAGACCTGGCAGACCTGAGCCCCTCCGTGGCTGCAGGCCGGCGCAGTGCCGGGCACCCTGTTGCCTGCAGCAGTTTCTCCCCTTCCTCCCTTCAGAGACGTGCACTGCGCCGAGCCGAGCAGTCCCTGGCAGGCATTCGGCTGCCCCTCAGAGCCCATCCATCCCTGCTGGCCCTGGCCCTCCTGCGGCCCCCGCTCTGTGTCCACTGAGCTGTCTGTGCTCATGCTGTGCGAGCAGGTCTGGCCCTCCCAAGCCTGCGCCTCTTCCCTGCCTGCTCTCTGCCTGGGGTGGATGGCACGGTCAGCCGGCGGTGATGGACGGCGCTGTCAGAGCCCCAGACCCGGGCCCAGGACGGGCAGAGGGGCCGCTGCTGCCCGGTGAGGACATGAGAGGCTGCAGTGGCAGGGGAGGGGGATCCGCCAGCGGCTTCCTTGCCTTCCCCAGCAGTGCTGCCATGGCTTTTGCCCACCTCTGCTGCCCTCGTGCCCTCGTGCTGGGGAACGGTGCAGCAGGAGGGAGCCCAGTTCCCTCTGTGACAGCCCAGCACCGCCTCGAGCACATCATCGTCCCCAGCACGCAGGGGGACGAGCACGTCCCTCGTCCCACGGCCCGGTACGCTGGCGGGATCCCCCAGTGCAGCGCAATGCATGGAGTCTGCTGCAGCCAGGGGAGAGGGACTCGAGGGGGCTGCAAGAAGGGGCTGCCGGAGAGCAAGGGCATCAGGGTCCTGCCAGGGGCCTCTCGTTGGGGTCTCTGTTCTCCTCTGCTCCTTTGGCCTTTCCCACCCAGCCAGCCCCTCGCTCCCGTCCAGCCCCCTGAGCCCCATGGGGTGATGCTGGGAAGCGGCAGGGCAGGGACGGGCTGGGCAGAGGGGACAGGGTTCCCAGACTGGGGAGGGGGCTTGGGGGGGAGATGGTGTCAGTCCAGCTCTCAACTGCATTTTTGTTGTTATTTTAGTATTTTTCCCTTTTGCACTCTTGCTGCCTGAGCATGACCTTGGCCAAATTATTTCCCCTCCCTTTGAGATTTATGGCCCTCTTCCAGAAATGATCTGTTCCATCTACGAAAATAGATATCATGCTGTTATTACATTTTAAAATATAATAAGGGCTGGGAGACCGCTTTTCTGCCACCCTCCCTTCCCAGCCCCAGCCATTCCCCCTCCACAGAGCACAAACCCCACAGGTCTCTGGGGGCCATGAGCCAGTGCAGCAAGGGTGGGGGCATCCCCAGCCCTTTCCAGCTCCAGAGAGGGGGTCTCCCTCCCCGGTTCCCCTCAGCAGAGCTGGGATAACGGGTGATCTCCCATCTGAGACCGCAGCTGTTCTCAGAAAATGCTGGGACTGCTGGGGGACAGACGGGACGAAACGGGCCAGGCTTCCCACGGGGCAGCTGGGGGTGGTCCCTGGCTCTGTAAAGCCAGCAGGACCTGGTTCCCAGCTGGAAAACCCTGCTCATGGAAAACCCTGCTCACAGTCCAAGGGGACAGCGTAGTCCATCGCTCCCGGGACTCCCGAGCCCTCTGGGCATGTGCAGTGTGGCCTCTGCGCAATCATGCTCTATTTCTGTGGTTTTGTTGAGGTTATTATTATTGTTCTTTTTTACCAGGGCCTGGAGGCGAGTTTTCATCCCCGAGGACGGGCTCTCGTTCCCCTGCTGCGTACCCCACCAGTGCTCCCTGTGGCGCGTTAGGAACCGGCGTGAGCAGCCGCGCGCTTTGGTGCGATGGTGATGGGGAGCAGAGGCAAAGGCAAGTTCGAACCCACCTCCTCAGCCCCATCTCAGCCAGAGGGGGTCTGGGATCACGGGGGTGTCCTGGAGATGCAAAGTGGCTGCGAAATAAACCAAACATGAAAATCAAACCAAACTTGGACATTTCGGTTGTTGCTTTTCCTCCCCATGACCCTGTTTGTTTCCTGACTTGTGCACGCGTGTGTGTATGTGTGCGGCTGTGTCTCTGCGTGTACGTTTTGGGATGATTCCTTCTCCCTTGGCTATTTCCTCTCCTGTTGTAAATGCAGCGCCCTGCGCTGTCCCCGTCCAGGCAACCTGCAGACGTGAGCCCTCGAGGGCAGTCGCCCCTGGGTGCGGGAAGGCGGTGCAGACACCACGCTCAGGTAACGTAAGGGGTGCATTTAACAGCAAATTTTAACTCTGCAGGATGTCCAGAGCCGATGCCTCTCTGGACAAACACCATCTGGGCAAAGGAAAAGGCGCTGGGGAGGTGCCTGGGTCTGCTTTGCTTTCTGCTCAGAGGACTCACTTTGGTCACCCCAAAAGCCTGTGCCCGCGTCCCCTGGTGCGAGGACGGGTCTGTGCCACGGGCCGATGGCGTCGCTGCCTTCCCCGACGATGCCGGGACTGAGGACAGGACGGAGCTGTGGCGGGGAGGAAAGGAGCTGGGCCTGTTCGTGGATTAAGGTTAAACAGGAGGAGAAGCTGACCCCTCACAGCTGCTGCTCCTCAGATGTTTTATTTCCTGCTCTGTGTAAGCCTGGATTGACCCGCAGGCAGCAGAAAATGTCGAACAACAAACGATCTCCCTGAAAGGAGAAAAGCATCAGAAACCCCCGAGCGGAGCCCAGCGGGTTGCAGGGCGCCCAGCCCGCCGGCTGGGAACACGGGGGGCTGTGGGGAGGAGGGAGGGCGCACCCGGGGGGGGCACCGGGGCTGGCGTAGGGCGAGCGGGCTGCGGCGGGGGGGGGTCCCCTTCCGCGGCTCCAGGATCCGCCCACGCGTGAGTTTTCCCAACGGACGCAGCTCTGCCGCGGCCCTCCCGGAGCAGCGTCCCGGGGGGCGGCCGGAGCCGGGGAGAGCGGCCGCGGGGGGCGGGTGCTGGCGGGGAGCTGGGGGCCGGGGGGTGCTGGCGGACCCGCACCCGGGCCGGGGGGCGCCGGGCGCCTTTTGCTGGCGGGCGGGGGGCGGGGGGGNCTCGGGGCCGCGGGAGAGGGCCGGGCCCAGGAGCCCTTCCCCGGCCGCCGCCCCGAGCCGTCGGGGGGGAGAGGGATGCTGCCGCTCCCCGCCGTGCCGGGGCGCGGGGAACTCTCGGTGCGCCGAGACCGGCGGCCCCAGAGCAGCATTTCGGGGTTCTTTTATTTTCTTGATTAAACAAAAAAAAAAAGGGGTGGGGGGGGTGGGGGGCAACGACTTCTCGTGTTTGGTGTTTATTAGAAAAAGCCCAAACCCCGAGCGCCGGGAGGGGCGGTGGCGGGGCGGGCGGCGCACGGCCTTCGGTGCGAACCTCAGGGCTCCGCGGGGCGGGGGGGGCAGTGCCCGCCGGCCGGGGGTCCCGCGCACCGGGAGCGGGGGTGGCCCCGGGACGGCCCCCGCCGAGGCCGCCCCCCCCCCCCCCCCCCCCCCCCCCCCCCNCCCCCCCCCCCCGCCTCGGTCCCGCCCGGCACCGCACGGGTTAATGGCCGCTCCCCGCCCGCGCCGCCGCCGCGCGGCCTCCGCAGATTGACACCTTCCGCGGCCGCCGGCCCGCCTGGCCAATGGGACGGCAGCTCCGCGCGCCCCACGTGGGGGCGGGCCGCTCGCGCGGCGCTGCCATTGGCTGGCGGCCGGGGCGAGTGCCCGCACGGGCCAGGCCCCACGTGGAGCTGGCGCTGGCGCTCGTTCATTGATCGCGCTCCGCAGCGCGGCGGCGGCGGGCGGGGCGGGAGGGGCGGCGGCGGCGGCGGCGGCGGCGGCGGCCCGGTGCAGCTCGGCCCGGTGCAGCTCGGCCCGGTGCCGTGCCGTGCCGTGCCGTGCCGTGCGGTGCAGTGCAGCTCGGCCCGCCCCGGCCCGCCCCGCCCCGCCGCAGGGGCGCGCGCCCGGGGCCGGGGCCAGCAGCGCGGTGAGTCCCGTCCCGTCCCGTCCCGTCCCGTCCCGTCCCGGTTCGGTCTCCGCCGCGCCGGTCCGGGCCCGCTCCGGGACTGCCGCCGGGCGCGGTCCGGCTCCGCTCGGGGCCGTGGCGGCGGCGAGGCCGGTCCCTCCCCGCGGCCGTACCTGCTGCGGGCGGCGGCGGGGCCATTGTCTGCGCGGCGCGGGGGGGAGCGGGCCGGGGCCGTGCCCGCGGCGGCGGAGCCCGCGCTGGGGGCGGGCAGCCGGCGGGGGGTCCTGCGGCGGGCGCCCGGGAGGAGCCCCGGGGTCCCCCGGTCCCCGCGGGGACGCGGAGCGGGTCGGTCGGGGCGTGCGGTGCGGGGGGGGTCCCGGCGGCCCCGGGGGAGCTGCGGGCGGCGCCGGTGCCCCGGGGCTCTGCCCTGCTCCGCCGCGGCTCCCGCAGGGCCCCGCGCCGCGGTCGGGCGGTGACTCCCCGTGTCTCTCCCAGGGCCTGACCCGGAGCCGGGAAGCGTCCCCAGGCCCCGGTGCTGAGCCTGCGACGGGGCCCGGAGCGGTGAGAGGGATCCTGCGCCTGTGCGGTGCCAAAGATGTTCCCGCAGAACCGGCCCCCGGTGAGCCCACGGGTCAGCCTCGTCCCCTCCGGGCCACGGCCGAGCAGGCGGTGCTGCGGCGCGGTGCTGGCCGGGCCCTTGGCAGGACCTGCGCCCCCAGACCGGGCTCCCCGCCTGCCTTGGCCCGGAAAGTTGTGCTGATGGCGTGTAACACGTTCAGGAGTGGTGGTGTGGCTCTTCCCAAAGTGATGCTGAGCCCCAGCGCTGCGGGGATTTGGGTTTCACGACGCGCTGGAGCCGGATCGCAGTCAGGGCATGACCGCAGGACGGGTGACGGGCAGCTCTGCGTGTGGCACGCGCGCGAGGACGGGTGCTGGGGCTGGGCGGGATGGCCGGGGGTTGCACGCTCTGTGCCAGCCGTGGCTGTGCATCCTCCTCTTCTGGCTCAGTGGCTGAACCGATGCTGAAAAGGTGGAGAACCATTGCCCTTGTGCCTGGCTGTAAGCGTTTTCCTCTGCGTTAACTCTGCCTCCTCCTCCGTGTGCTGCTCTCCCAGACGTGCCCATAGCCTCTTCCCCGGGTGCAGGAAACCCCCGGGGGACTCATGAGCCTCGTCGAGCCAGCAGCAGTGACCCCGGGGGTCCCCTCCTCTACCTAGGCCCATCTCCAGGCACCCTCCGCTGCCTCAGGAGCCGCTGTCGCCGCCAGCGCCATCCCCAGCACCCCCCAGTCCCTCAAGCTGACTTATCCGGAGACCTTGGACCGCATCAAGGAGGAATTCCAGTTCCTGCAGAACCAATACCACAGGTGAGGAGCTGCCAGAGCTCGCCTGCCAGCAAGGCACTGGGCACTTAACTGGTGCTGGCGAGAGGCAGGCGGCCCCTTGATGCTGGGCATCGCTGCGGGCTGGCGAGAAGCGCCATCCCATGCTGCTGCGGGCACTGGTCCATCTGGAGGACGGCTGTGCCAGGCACCACCTTGGTAGCTTGAAATGATACTGTTCGAGGGGGAAACTCGCCCTCCTCCTGCCAAAAGCCCTGGGATGAGGGTGCTGGCTTCCAGGGCTTGGCTTCTGGGCTGAGCTGGAGCCGTCACTTAGCAGACCCGGAGTCCCTCTGATCCCCTCCTGCTGCTGGCCAGGATCGCCCCTTCCCCGCACGGGAGCAAGGTTTGAAATGCAGCTCGGCTTGGCAGCTCGCTCCATTTGGGAAGCAGATGCTGGGGAGGGGGTTAAAACTCCGTGCAGATTGCTCCCTGACGCCTGGATCCCTTTGCTGTCCATCTCCTCTTTATCAGCCCCTTCCCACCCTCTTTCAGGTGGTTTTCTTGGCTTGTGCTGGGGGATGGATCTGACTCTGAGAGCAGGAGACTGAAGCACGTGGTGCACTGGGAGGGCTAATGCTCTCTCCGGCCTGGGAGATCTTGCCTAGGGGGGAGCAGGGGGTCTCTCCCTCTCTCTTCCTCCCTCCCTCTCTCTTTCTTCTCTTTATTTTTACAGCTTGAAGTTAGAATGTGAAAAGCTGGCAACAGAAAAAACAGAAATCCAGCGTCATTATGTCATGGTAAGTGAGCTCCACCTGAAAGGAGGAGGGCGGTGGGGGGTGTCTCCTCAGAACCATCAAAGGACACGCAGCCCTGGGATGCTCTGGCTTCCCCTTGCACTTGGGTTGTGTGGCCAGGCCCTGAGATCTGCTTCCTGTGGTTGTTATTGTCTGTCGTTCCCCCAAAATGAGCCGTGGTGTTTGAGCAGGGCTTGCTGCTGCAGCTTGCAGTGGCAAAGCTGCTCCTGTGCGGCTTGTCTCCTTCCCCACGGGCAGCGAGCCGGAGCCCCGGCAGGACCACGTCCGTTCTGCAGGCTGCAGCCGTGTGCCGGAGGGACCTTTGCTCCCGGGCGAGGAACTGGGGACTACTTTCTCCTCCTGGCCTGTGCAGAGTGTGGGCCTTTGTGGCTGGGCTGACCCCGCACGGCAGCACCGAACTTTCTGTGTGCGAGTGCCCCCGGGCTCCCTGGCCGTGCTGATGCTGCCTTCTCTCCCCCGCAGTACTACGAGATGTCCTACGGCCTCAACATCGAGATGCACAAACAGGTGAGTCTGGATGGGTCGGGAGCGTTGTCCCGGGTCCCCTGTCCCCGCTTTGCCGTCCGGGCCCTTCGAGGCCGTCCCTTCCCACGGAGCGCGTGGGCAGTCGCTCCTTGCCATAGCCCGGGGAACGCTGTGCTCGTGGGGCTGCGCCGCCTCAGTGCTGTGGGAGCTCTGCCCCGCTCTGCGTCACGGCCTTGGGCTGTCTCCTCAGCTCTCCGCACATGCGTGTGCACTCCAGCATGAGCTGCCGGTTGCTCGCTGGGTTCAGGGAGCGTGTTCCCGGCTGGGTCGCGATGCGCTTGTTGCAGTGGGGAGAGAGCAGTGGTGGAGCGCTTGTGCTTACACAACTACTCGCGCCAGTTGTGAGTGGCTGCTTGGGGACCACCATGGAGGAGAGCGGCTCCCGCGGGGCAAGAGGTGCTGCAGGGTGCTGGGCAGGGCGCCGAGCTCTGGCTCGCTGCCTTTGCAACTGCCTGGTGCCGGCTGGCCCTGGGGGCAGCGCGCCAGGGGCCGGGGCCGAGGAGCATCGTGAGGTGGGGAGGAGGGGGCTGGAGTGGGGTGTGGGGTGGGCTCCCCGAGGGCTCGGGGCTTCACATCCCCCCTCGCTGCCTCCCCATCCCTCCCTCCCTCCCTCCCTCTCTCCCTCCTGCCGCGCCGCGCTCCGGGTCACCAGCTGCTCTGAGACAGAAGGTTTCTTCTCATCTATTTTTAAAGAGGCTGCGGAGGAGCCGGGCGAGGCGTGCTGCAGCCGCGGCCTCCTTCCCTCCCGCCCCGCGCCCCACCGCCAACTGTTGCGCGGGAGCCGGCTCGGGCGGGCGGCGCGGGGGTGCCGGCCCCCGGCACAGGGCAGGCTGACGGCTGCTCTCGCCAGCGTTGTGCCCGCCGGGAGGGTGTTTCTGCCACTCCCGGCGTTTCCCGCCCTGCCCCGCGCACAGCCGGCCGAGAAGGAGGTGTGAAGCCGCCCTTGCGCAGGGCGATGCCGAGGGTCCGCCCGGCCCAGCACCCCCCTCCCCGCAGGGCTGCGTGCTCCTCTCATCTGGCTGCCCGTTCTCCCCCGGCCCTCGCGGGCTCGTGTTTTCGGCCGGTCCCAGGTGCCGCTGGCTGCGCGCCAGCGAGCTGTCTGCACTTTTAACAAGGGCCCGTAAGTCTGCTCTGACAGCCAGCGGCCATTGTGTGAAAAATGGGAACTGCCTGCGCGGGAGCCACGGGTTATCGCTGCCGCGGGGAGATCGGGTCGCCATCTCTCCTCCCCTTTCCGCACATGCGGCGCTGCTCGTGGGCTCGGGCAGGGGTCCTGGGTGCTCTCAGCTGCCCCGGGACCCCTGAGGAAGCGCTTGCCCCATCGCTGCTGGCGAAGGCTGGGCAGTGCCGTGGTGCGGTGCTGCCTCCGTCCGCGCTGCACCCAGCCTGGCGTCCCCCAGAGGCTCCCCGGGCGCCAGGCTCCCGCGGTGCTGGTGTCGGCAGTGCCGGCACTGGCAAGGGCCGAGGCTCGGGGCGGTTTTGCCCTGGGTTTGTTTGGAGGGAAATGGGGCTGGGGGCTGGCTGTGGTGCTGCAGCTCTCCAGGCAGCCACAGGCTCGGCAGGGGAGGCTCAAGACAGGAACAAGCAGGAGACGTTAATTTTTTACTGTTGTTTTGTTTTTGGCATGGAGGGGGCCTGTAGCTTTTTATAAAACCACCTCCCCGAATCTGCCTGGCCTTGGACTTGCTCACCGCAAGCCAGAGGGGAGGTGACGGTGCTGGTGGCTGGGGGGGCTGCAAACAGCATGATCATTTTTCATGCTGAGAGCGTTAAAGTGCCAGTAAATTGCACATTAACGAGCGCGAGTGAATTGGAGGCAGCTCTCCCCAAGGAGCTGCTGCCCATCAGTGCATTAGGGAAGAGAATCCATCACTGCCGGCCCCAGGAGACAGCTAAATCCTTCCCAGAACTGCCGGCTGCCAAATCTCCTTGCTCCCCCCCCCCTTTCTTTCTTCTCTTTCTCTTTTTTCCTCCTTCAGAAGGGGAAGCGAGGGCGGGTGCTGGATTGTTTCTGCTCTCCATGGGTCTGGCAAAAACGGGTCGGTGGCCGCTCTGGAGGGCGGCACGGGATGTCCCTGGGTGTGTGTCCCCGCAGTGGCTGGGCAGCGCGGCAGCCCCTCACCCCGACACTGCGGCACCTGCACCAGCCGGGCACGGGAGGCGGGGGGGAGAGCTGGGGGTCAGCTCCATCGCTGCCTGTTGGGGCCCTTCAGCCTCTGGTCTCCTCCTCGGGCTGACAAGAGGGTCCGGGTTGGACCCCCTCCTCTCAGCCCCATGCTGGCTCTGTAACGCTTTCGTCCTCCCCGCCGAGGCAGGCAGCAAGCTCCTTGGAGCTTGGGGCAGCATGTTACCCACAGCGCCCATGCCTGGAGCATCCCCCGCCTGTCCAGGAGCGGAGGACGCCTGTGTTTAGGGAGAGCTGCTGGTCTCTGCCCCCTCTCCGCTGCTGAGGTGCTGTGGGGTTCCCGGCTCCGCACAATGAGGAGCAGCGTGGATGTCTCCGCTGCTGCCTCGAGCGGTGTCTGCTGTCCCGGCTGTCACCCACCGGTGCTCAGGGCGGGGGCCCGACCCCGCAGCCACTGGGGATTCTCCGCAGGGATGTGTCTGTGGGGCCAGGGGTGGCTGTGCTCGCCCCCAGCGCGGACGGTGCAGTGTGAGGGTGGCGGGGCCCTGCCCTGGCTGTGGGGTGCGGTGGGAGCCTGGCACGGCACGCCGCCGCTCTCCCGCCTCGCGCTGCTCCCGCGCTCGGTGCTCCTGATTGCCTGTGGCACTCAAGTGTTGCAGGAAAACAGCAGCTGTAAGGAGAGCACCTCTCCAGGGCTTCCTGCGGCCGCGAGAGCGGCAATTAGCGGTGGTGGTGCTGGCAGGAGGCTGCGCGGAGCCTGCGGGGCCCTGACCCACGGGCTGGGGGCTTGCTTGGGGATGGCCCTCGGTGGCATGGGCCATGGGGCTGCGCGTCCCTGGGAGGGAGGAGGCAGGGGCCATCGTGGGGCTCTCGGGGTGGGAGTGGAGGATGCTGAGCTCCCGGGGCCAAGCGCAGGCACGCTCTGGCTGCTGGGGTGGTGATGGGGGGGCTCCGCCTGCCTGGGGGGCACCTGTGGCGGGAGGGGTCTCCTGCGGCATCGGGGCCGCGCGGCGTGGGGGCAGCTCTGCCCCTCGCCCTGATGGCGCCGCCTCTCTCCTTCTGCCAGACGGAGATCGCGAAGCGGCTCAACGTGATCTGCGCCCAGCTCATCCCGTTCCTGTCTCAGGAGGTGGGTGAGCTCTCGGGCCCCGGCCGGGCGTGCAGAGCCGGGGGGGGCTTTGCCCCATCCCCTGAAGAAACGAGCCTGGCACAGCCCCGCTCGCCACAGGAGTTGGCGGGGGCATCGTGTGGCGCTGAGGGGCTCTTCTCTCCCCGCAGCACCAGCAGCAGGTGGTCCAGGCCGTGGAGCGTGCGAAGCAGGTGACTATGACCGACCTGAACGCGGCGATCGGGGTACGTCGGTGCTGTGCTCCCGCAGGCGATGGTGCCTCCTGCGCTTCCGCTGTCCCCCGGGCTGGAGACCCGTCCTGCCCCGAGCACGCAGGGGTCGGCTGCAGCCCCCTGCCCCCATTGTCCCTCCCTACCCGTGGCTGAGTCGGGGGGGACGGAGGGGGACATGCCAGGCTGGCGGGGGGCGCTGCCGGCAGTACTTGGGGTGGAGGAGATGCTGCTGCAGCGGTCAAAGCAGGGCACGGGGCTGGTGCGCGTCGCTGTGTGCTGGTGCCCTGTGGCCCAGGTGGAGGGGGGGTCGCCACCGTCCCCACACCGTGGTTATTTCCTCAAGGCCGCAGTGGTACGGTGGTACGGGTATGGGTAGGGTCCCCCGTCTGTCCCAGTAGCTCCTCTTGCAGGGTGGGCGGAGGCGGTGGGAGGGACGTGGTGGCCCCCGCAGCTTGGCTGGGGGCACCCTGGGAGCATGTCCTGCCCTTCCTCGCCCAGCTCCCCGTCCCCATCCCCGTCCCCGTCCCCGGGCTGACCTGGGGCTGCCAGTGGGGGGAGCAACCTCCACCCCCCACCCCGACAGCTGTCCTGACACGACCCTTCGGCTCTGCTCTCCTCCTGCTCCTCTCCAGCACCAGCTCCAGACGCAGCACCTCTCGCACCACGCTCCCCCCATCCCGCTGACCCCCCACCCCTCCGGGATGCAGCCCACCGGCCTCGCAGGCATCGGCAGCGCCTCGGGGCTGCTGGCACTCTCGGGGGCACTGGGGGCCCAGGCCCAGCTCCTCGCCAAAGACGACCGAGGAGTCCATGACACCGAGCCCAGGGGTGAGTGTGGGGGACAGGAGCTGGGGGGGTCTGATGGGGCCCTTCTGGCAGCAGGCAAACCTGGGAACGGGCAGTGCTGGGCCCTGGGCTGCCTCTGCTCCCCATTCCCCCTTGGGAATGGGAGGGTCGGGGCGGCTAGGGCAGGGTCGGGGGCGGCTTGTCCGTGCCGCGGGGCTCCTGGATGGGCTGGTGGAGCAGGGGGTTGCCGGCTGGAGGGGTTTGTGTGGGGAATGTCCCTCACTGAGCAACACCACCTGGGAGGGCGGTGGAGTGGGCTGGGGGGGTCATTCCCAGTGGGGTCCGAGGACCACCCCCCCGCCACAGCGCTGGCCCCGGCCCTGGCACCTGCGGGAGGCGCGGGCGGCTTTCCCGGGGGGCTCTTGGCGGTGGCACAGCGTGTCCCTCCTTCCCTCCTTCTGCTGCTGCTCCGCGTTGCCACGGCGACAGAGCGGGACCCCGGCCCCGTAAGTGCCTTTTCCTTCTCTTGCGCCATTTCCCTCCGGCTGCACAGGCTCCGGCTGGGACCCTGGGAGCGGGCGGCCACATGGGGAACCGGTCCTCGGGTCCCACTCCCCGGCCGTGGCCCCGCTGCCGGCACGGCTGTGCGGGTGAGAGCAGGCGGGTGCTCTCCCCGTGGGGACCCTTTCCCCATGTGGCGTGGGCAAACCACGCCATCCCCCCGAGCAGCGTCCCCCTCCTCGCTCCTTTGGCACGGGCTGAAGCCCGCGCTGGCGGCACAGGGGGTGGCACCAGGGCCCTCCGTGCCCCGGGAGCCGGGCACAGCCCCGCGTTGGCGCTGCCTGTCCTGGCAGCCAGGCACAGCAGATTGTGGCCCCTAATGCTGCGTCCCCCCGCCCCAGAGCTCCCTGGCACTGCCCAACGGGGAGCGGGCACGAGCCATCTCCGAGTACCTGAGCAGCAGCAAGAAGAGGAAGGTGGAGGAGAAGGACTTCGTTACAGACTATGTGAGCCTGGGGAAGCGGGGCTGGGGACCTTGGAGCATCCCCGTCCCCTCTTGCAGGGCGACGAGCAGAGCTGCCCGCACCTCTGGCGCTTCCCAGGCGGGAGCGAGGGCAGCCTCAGCCCCTTTGGCTCTAACCATGCTCTGTGTTTCAGGGCAGCGACGCGGACAAAAGTGAAGACAACTTGGTGGTGGATGAGGTCAGTGTGCCGGGGGCTGGGGTCTGCGTGTGCTGCCCGTCCCTCCGCCCGAGTGGGGGGCTAACAGGCTGTTACAGGCGGAGGCGGGCAGCATGGGGAGGTGGTGGTGGGACCCCCATGTTGTGCTCACTGGCCCTCGCTGATGGCAGTGACGAGCCCCTGCATCCGGGCTCCCAGCTTGGCCCCCATTCGAGCCACCAGCTCACCATGGCCTGGGACGTCCCCGCACTCCTGCCTGCTCTGCTGCCTGCTGATTTCACTCCCTCCCCCAGGACCCCTCTTCCCCGCACAGCGTCCACTCCTACTCGTCCCGGGAGAATGGGGTGGAGAAGGTCCCGCTGGGGAGGAAGGAGGTCGTACCGCTCAGCCCAACCTCCATGGCCTCCTCCAGCAGCATGTCCCCGTCTCGGAGCAAGGATGCACCCGTGGTACGTGCACTGCGTGGGGCAGCCATGCGCTTCGCTCGGGGTTGCGCTCGCGTCCCCGCCGCCCGGGTTCGGCTGGCAGAGCTGCCAGACATGGGTCCCCATGCCTCCAAACCCGTGGGGGCACCGGCGATGCTGGGGGAGAGGGGGGACTCCTGCTTCCTTAGATCCTCTCTCGTGTCACATCCCACAGAGCGTGCAGCGCCGGCTGGGCTGGGCTGCCGTCGGGTGAGGAACAGGGACTGGCTCACTGGGGGGACCTGAGGAGACCCCCTGGCAGGGTGGGAGCACGGCTGTCAGATCTCCCCGCTCTGTTCCCGGTAGGTGGAGAAGGCAGGGACGCCCAGCCTGAAGTCCAGCACGCCCACCTCCCAGGGCGACGCCACGGCCCCAGGCTCCAGCGGTGCCCAGCAGTTTCGCCCTGCCGCCGCCAAGGCCCCCGTGGACCCGCTGGGTGAGTTCGGCCCTGCCAGGGCCCAGGCAGGCGGCTCCCAGCACTCATCCTGCCGGCCCCCGTGAGGACGGACCCAGTGCCTTGTCCCTTCATGCCGCCTCTCCCCCGGCAGCCCTGGGCCTGAGGAACCCGCTGGGAGTGCAGAGCCCCTACTCAGCCGCCTTCGGCATGGCCCACCCTGCAGTTAACGGGGACGTGGCCGGGACCGGCGCCTACGCCAGCCTCCACCTCATGTCTCCGCAGCTCAACGGGGCTGCAGCCGCTGTGGGAGCCGGCAGCTATGGGCGCTCCCCCCTGGTGCGTGACCCTCTTCCCGTGGGGCTGTGGGGGCTGTGGGGCGCGAGCTGCTCTCACCCGCTGTCCCCTACAGGTGGGCTACGACCCGCACCCCCACATGCGCGTCCCAGGGCTGGCGGCCGGCATGCAAGTGGGGACTTCAGGGAAACCGTAAGTGGGGCTGCACCGGGGCAGGGGACGAGGTGTCCTGCAGGGCGTAAGCTGGGTGGCGCAGGGGGGCCGTGGCCAGCAGGGATGGGGAGCACAGCCCTGGCGGGTGGCACCCAGTCTGGGGCAGCAGGCAGCTGTCGTGTGCCCGGCACCGCTCTGCTCACGGCTCCGACTCCGAACCATGCTGCCTGTGTCGGGCACGCTGGGTCTGATGGGGTGCCAGCTGCTCTCCGCGCAGGATCTTCAGGTGGTTCTCACTGCTCTTCTCCCTTCCAGTGCCTACTCCTTCCACGTCAGTGCCGACGGGCAGATGCAGCCGGTGCCTTTCCCACCCGACGCCCTCATCGGCTCCGGCATCCCTCGCCACGCGCGGCAGCTCCACACGCTGACCCACGGCGAGGTGGTCTGCGCTGTCACCATCAGCAACTCCACGCGACACGTCTACACCGGGGGCAAGGGCTGCGTGAAGGTGTGGGACGTGGGGCAGCCGGGCACCAAGACAGCCGTGGCTCAGCTGGACTGCTTGGTAAGGAGGGGCATGCTGCCACCCTGGCATGGGTTGTTTCCTGCACTGCGCCCCCCTGCTGCGGTGAAGATGGGGTCTGGGGTCCCCATCCGTGACCTCAGGGGTGAGGGGGTGTCTGAAAGCGATGATGTGCACCGAGGAGAGTCTCGGTGTGTGTTTCTAAGTGGGGGCAGTGTGGGGCTGCTGGGGAGGGATGGTGGCTCCACGCTGCCAGTGTTCTTCTCTGCACTGCCCATCTGTTCCGAGTGTCCCAAGCCATCGGGGGGCTTTTACGCAGGCACACACAGCACCCTTGGCACTGCTTTGTCTGACAGTGCCTGCCCTAAGAGAAGCCTTTGCCAGTGTCAGCCCCCTGTCCAGATACTTCTTATGGGCCAGAGTCGCATGGGCTGAAGCATCACTCAGGTTCAGCTCCGTCCTTGTTTCTGCTTTTGCTGGTGTGAGTCTGGCTGGAGGGAGACCTTCTATTTCTTTTAAAAATAAATGAAATGGACTGTCAGACCACAGTAACTCACCAGAGCCAAGTTTCAGGCACAGGCAGCACCTGAGAATATTTTTAACCTATGTTCTTTGAGGTTTATTTTAAATGGGCTGCTGGAATTGGAGTCTCTGTGCCTGCTTTGAACGGCCCAAACCCAACTCCTCCCCTCGACTTGCTGGCCGTAGGGCCTGGGCAGTCTGACATATATTATTCCTGGATAGTGCTGACCTTGAAGATACAGATGCACAAACAAGGAAATGACTGAGTCGTGATAATTTCAAGCTCCATCAGAAATTCGGGAGCGAGGGAAAATGGTGTTTTAGTGCTGGGAGCTGTGGGCTGTTGCAGCCTTCTGGAGTTGCCTCCCTGATGCCCTCCTCTCCTCCAGGACTGGCCATGGCTGTCTGGCAGCTGCTGGCGGGGACGCTGCGGGGCGAGGGTGTCCCCGAGGCTGTTCATAGCGCAGTAACACACTGAGGGGCTCCTGTGGGGGCTGGTGGGGGATCACAGCTCTGGGCACGGGGAGGCGGGGGCTGCACAGTGCCCCTGCCCCAGCCCCGCTGTCCCGCCAGGGCAGTTGGGGGTCTGCTCAATGCTGCTATTCCTGCCCTCAGGACGGGCTGCTGGCCCTGGGGTGACCAGGGATGGGTGCAGAAGGGCTGCAGGGGAAGGGCTTAGCGGGGTCCTCCCTCCTGCACCCCAGAACCGCGACAACTACATCCGCTCCTGCAAGCTGCTCCCTGATGGCCGGAGCCTGATTGTGGGCGGGGAGGCCAGCACCCTCTCCATCTGGGACCTGGCGGCGCCCACGCCCCGCATCAAGGCTGAGCTCACCTCCTCTGCCCCTGCCTGCTACGCCCTGGCCATCAGCCCCGACGCCAAAGTCTGCTTCTCTTGCTGCAGCGACGGCAACATTGTGGTGTGGGACCTGCAGAACCAGACCCTGGTCAGGTGAGCCCGGGGCAGGGGGAGCGTGGGCAGGGCTGGTGGGGGCTTCTTCGGCCAGGGACTACTTGGTCCCCTCTGGGGCATGCTCAACCCTCCCCGCAGTCTAACCCTGCCATGGGACGGTCCCCGTCCTTGCAGCAGGGATCTGCTCCTCACTGCAGGGCGCTGCCCCGGCGCACTCTGCGCCGCAGGTGCTGGCAGCCCTGACGGCCAC